>CP136054.1:222351303-222821303 GCA_032464435.1 Aegilops umbellulata | reverse complement strand
CCATCTCGATCACAATTAATAATATTAACAACCCAACAAATTAATTAAGAGTGATGAGATCAAGTCAATAATTCAAGTACCATATACTCAAGATGTCCATAACCGGGGACACGGCTAACCATGATTAGCTTATACACTCTGCAGAGGTTTGCACACTTTTCCCCACAAGACTCGATCGCCTCCGTTGGATTTCTCACACTACATGGTGTTTGAGAAACGGATGACCGAGACACAGTATTTAAGAAGCATTAACTCTCTCGACGGGTAAACCGTACCACCTACATCCCCTACATCTGCTAGTTTACCACTGAAAGAGGTCACACCACATACTCAACTATGCTAGAGCCCATAATGGCTTGTGGCTGCACACGGAAGTTTCCAGCGTGAATAATATCATGATCCCTTTTAGCCTGGGTGGCGAACCATAGGATGATCACACGGGTACCCCGGGATCTCCTTGGACAACACTGGAATTCCCCATGTGCCCACAAATAATCCACCCAGATGTGTATTAAAGTAGCCACCTTAAATAAACCCTTAGTTTATAAATAATCTCACAACTGTCATGAAATCACTCAATCAAACCATGTCTACGAGCATAGCATAGCAAAATAAGCATAACGTAGAAGTAACTCCCAAGGGTTGATAGTAAAGGGCAATAGGTTCTACCTCATCATCTAATTCCCAATACCCACAAATTAATCACATCCTAATCATGCAGTGTTTGAGGATTGTAACTAATGCATAACAACTTGGTAAATAGGGATATGATCAAAGTGTTACTTGCCTTGCTGACGATCTGCAAAACCTAGAGACTCGTAGTAGCACGCTTCGCACTCTAGGAATTCTATAGCAAACAAACAATAGCATACATAAGCACTCAAGCATAGATGCAAGGGTAAAAACTCAAATAAGAAGATCGAATCTGAAAGTTCAACTGAAGAGCTTCGAATTGCAAAAAGAATCGATCAAATCGGAGCTACGGAACTGAAACTACAGTTGAAAGAACTTCAAAATCAAATCTGCTTGAAACCAAATTTTAATTTTTCAAAATCGTGTTCAAGTTGATTAACCAGAAAGAGGGACTCAAGACGAAGATTTTGGCGTTGGTTTCACTGGATTTGGACGAATGGTTGAAAAGTTGCGAAGGTCTGAAGATCAGGGGCTAATCTACGATAAAAGTATTCGTGGATAGGTCCCTGGCGGAAAATAAACGGAAAAAAGAAAAATCTACCGGACAAACGTCCGCTAACAGAGACTAACGAACGAATTCGTTTGTTAAAACAAACGAACGTTCGTGGAATAAGCCAAACCGAGAAAACCGAACCGATCTAATAAAATAAAAAACCCGAAACTAGGGTTTAATAAAAACCGGGTGCTTTTATACCTAAAAACCAAAAAAAACAGGCGGCGAGATCGGTGAGGTTCGGCGAGATCCGGCGGGGCTCGGCGGCGGGGCAGCGGCGCGGCGAGGTAGTGGCGCTCGGCGTTGGCGACGGTGTGCGGTGTAGGCGGCAGGGCGGCTCGGGGTTCAAGGGGGGGCGCGGGTGGCTATTTAAAGGGGGGCGGGGGTGGCGGCGGGGTCCGACTTGGGGTGGGGGTCGGGCGGTGTCGGGCGGAATTTGGACTCCCCCGGAGTCCTGGCGAGGCGCGGCGGCGCGGTGGGAAGGGGGCTTCGAGCGGCTGGGCCTTTCGCCCAGTTCGGTCCGGGACTTTTTTTTAAAATAAATTCCGCCGAAAAGAAAAATCCTAAATAAATATAATAAAAATTCTAAAATGCCAAAAACAATTTTCGCCGTCTAAATAAAATATTTAGAACAAAGTGAACATTTTCTTAGCCTAAAAATGCAATTTTGAAAAATGCATATTTTTCTAATTCGAATAAAATAGCAATAAAACCCAAATAAAATTATTTATTGGAATTTAATATTTTTCCTCTAATATTTTCTTTATTTTGGAGAAGTCATATTATCCCCTCTCTTTATTTATATATTGAAAATATTTTGGAGGGAAAATAATTAAAACCAAAATGATCCTCTTTTCAATATTTGAAAAAAATTCAAATATGAAAATAAACGAAATCCTCAACTCTCCCCGTGGGTCCTTGAGTTGCTTAGAATTTCTAGGATCGCAAAAAAACTGCAAATAAAATATGATATGCATACGATGACCTATGTATAACATTCCAAATTAAAAATTTGGGATGTTACAAAAACTCCGTTCTCCGGAACAATCGAGCGAGCTACCGACTTATTGGAAATAATACATACCGATGTATGCTGTCCGATGAGTGTTGAGGCTCGCGGTGGGTATTGTTATTTTTCTAACCTTCACCGATGATTTGAGCATATATGGATATATCTACATAATGAAACACAATTCTGAAACATTTGAAAAGTTCAAAGAATTTCAGAGTGAAGTGGAGAATCATCATAACAAGAAAATAAAGTTCCTATGATCTGATCACGGAGGCGAATATTTGAGTTACGAGTTTGTCCTTCATTTAAAACAACGTGGAATAGTTTCACAACTCACGCCACCTGGAACACCACAGTGTAATGGTGTGTTCGAACGTTGTAACCGTACTTTATTAAATATGGTGTGGTCTATGATGTCTCTTACCGATTTACCACTATCGTTTTGGGGTTATGCATTAGAGACAGCTGCATTCACGTTAAATAGGGCATCGCCTAAATCCGTTGAGACGACACCATATGTACTGTGCTTTGGCATGAAACCTAAGCTATCCTTTCTTAAAGTTTGGGGTTTCGATGCTTATGTGAAAATGCTTCAGCCTGGTAAGCTCGAACCCAAAATCGGAGAAGTGCGTCTTCATAGGATACCCAAAATAAACTGTTGGGTACACCTTCTATCACAGATCCAAAGGCAAGATCTTTGTTACTAAGAATGGATCCTTTCTAGAGAAGTAGTTTCTCTCGAAAGAAGGTAGCGGGAGGAAAGTAGAACTTGATGAGGTAATTGTACCTTCTCTCGAATTGGAAAGTAGCCCATCACAAAAAAAAACTGTTCCCGTGATGCCTACACCAACTAGAGAGGAAGCTAATGATAATGATCATGAAACTTCAGATCAAGTTACTACCGAACCTCATAGGTCAACCAAAATACGTTCCGCACCAGAGTGGTACGGTAATCCTGTTCTGGAAGTCATGTTACTAGACCCTGACGAACCTATGAACTATGAGGAAGCGATGATGAGCCCAGATTCCAAAATGGCTTGAGGCCATGAAATCTGAGATGGGATCCATGTATGAGAACAAAGTATGGACTTTGGTTGACTTGCCCGATGATCGACAAGCCATAGAGAATAAATGGATCTTCAAGAAAAAGACTGACACTGATGGTAATGTTACTGTCTACAAAGCTCAACTTATCGCGAAATATTTTCGACAAGTTCAAGGAGTTGACTACAATGAGACTTTCTCACCCGTAGCGATGCTTAAGTCTGTCCGAATCATGTTAGCAATTGCCGCATTTTATGATTATGAAATCTGGCAAATGGACGTCAAGACTGCATTCCTTAATGGATTTCTTAAAGAAGAGTTGTATATGATGCAACCAGAAGGATTTCTTGATCCTTAAGGTGCTAACAAAGTGTGCAAGCTCCAGCAATCCATTTATGGACAGGTGCAAGCATCTCGGAGTTGGAATATACGCTTGGATGAGGTGATCAAAGCATATGGTTTTATACAGACTTTTGGAGAAGCCAATATTTACAAGAAAGTGAGTGGGAGCTCTGTAGCATTATATTATATGTGGATGACATATTGTTGATTGGAAATGATATAGAATTTCTGGATAGCATAAAAGGATACGTGAATAAGAGTTTTTCAATGAAAGACCTCGGTGAAGCTGCTTATATATTGGGCATCAGGATCTATAGAGATAGATCAAGACGCTTAATTAGACTTTCACAAAGCACATACCTTGATAAAGTTTTGAAGAAGTTCAAAATGGATCAGTCAAAGAAAGGGTTCTTGCCTGTGTTAAAGGGTGTGAAGTTGAGTCAGACTCAATGCCCGACCACTGTAGAAGATAGAGAGAAAATGAAAGTCATTCCCTATGCTTCAGCCATAGGTTCTATCATGTATGCTATGTTGTGTACCAGAACTAATGTGTGCCTTGCTATAAGTCTAGTAGGGAGGTACCAAAGTATTCCAGGAGTGGATCACTGGACAACGGTCAAGAACATCCTGAAGTACCTGAAAAGGACTAAGGATATGATTCGTGTTTATGAAGGTGACAAAGAGCTCGTCGTAAATGGTTACGTCGATGCTAACTTTGACACTGATCTGGATGGCTCTAAGTCACAAACTGGATACGTATTTATATTGAATGGTGGAGCTGTCAGTTGGTGCAGTTCCAAGCAAAGCGTCGTGGCGGGATCAACGTGTGAAGCGGAGTACATAGCTTCTTCGGAAGCAACAAATGAAGGAGTCTAGATGAAGGAGTTCATATCTGATCTAGGTGTAATACCTAGTGCATCGGGTCCAATGAAAATATTTTGTGACAATACTGGCACAATTGCCTTGGCGAAGGAATCCAGATTTCACAAAAGAACCAAACACATCCAGATTTCTGTGATCAAGTCAAGGAGGGAGACATAGAGATTTGCAAAATACATACGGATCTGAATGCGGTAGACCCGTTGACTAAGCCTGTTCCACGAGCAAAACATGATCAGCACCATGCCTCCATGGGTGTTAGAATCATTACAATGTAATCTAGATTATTGACTCTAGTGCAAGTGGGAGACTGAAGGAAATATGCCCTAGAGGCAATAATGAAGTTGTTTTTTATATTTCCTTATATCATGATAAATGTTTATTATTCATGCTAGAATTGTATTAACCGAAAACTTGATACATGTGTGGATACATAGACAAAACATAGTGTCCCTAGTAAGCTTCTACTAGACTAGCTCGTTATTCAAAGATGGTTAAGTTCCTAACCATAGACATGAGTTGTCATTTGGTAAACGGGATCACATCATTAGGAGAATGATGTGATTGGCATGACCCATCCATTAGCTTAGCATAATGATCGTTAAGTTTTATTGTTATTGTTTTCTTCATGTCATATTCATATTCCTTTGACTATGAGATTATGCAACTCCCGAATACCAGAGGAATACCTTGTGTGCTATCAAACGTCACAACATAACTGGGTGATTATAAAGATGCTCTACAAGTATCTCCGAAGGTGTTTGTTGGGTTGGCATAGATCGAGATTAGGATTTGTCACTCTGAGTATCGGAGAGGTATCTCTGGGCCCTCTCGGTAATGCACATCATACTAAGCCTTGCAAGCAATGTGACTAATGAGTTAGTTGCGGGATGATGCATTAAGGAACGAGTAAAGAGACTTGCCGGTAACGAGATTGAACTAGGTATGAAGATACCGACGATCGAATCTCGCGCAAGTAACATATCGATGACAAAGGGAATAACGTATGTTGTCATTACGGTTTGACCAATAAAGATCTTCGTAGAATATGTAGGAACCAATATGAGCATCCAGGTTCCGCTGTTGGTTATTGATTGGATTGGTTTCTCGGCCATGTCTACATAGTTCCCAAACCCGTAGGGTCCGCACGCTTAACGTTCGATGACGATTTTGTATTATATGAGTAATGTGATTTGGTGACCGAATGTTCTTCGGAGTCCTGGATGAGATCACGGAACTGACAAGGAGTCTTGAAATGGTCGAGAGGTAAAGATTCATATATAGGATGATAGTATTCGGACACCGAAAGTGTTCTGGGGGTACCGGGTACATATCTGGTCACCGGAATGGGTTCCGGGCAACCCCGGCAAACTATATAGGCCTAATGGGCCAAGAGAGGGACAGACCAACCCCTAAGGGGCTGGTGCGCCCCCTATAGGCCGAAATAAGTGGGAAATGAAAGGAAGGAAGGGAGAAGGACAAGCGAGGATTCGGCCTCCCCCTTTCCTTCCCCTCCCCCTCTCTTCCCCCCCTCCAAGACTTATGGAAGGGGGGAGGCCAACTTGTAGGAAGCGCCCAAGGAGGATTACTCCTACTTTGGGCGCCCCTTGCTGCCCCTCTCCCTCGCCCACCTATATATATGTGGGGGGGCACCGCTAGAACACACAACATTGATTCCTAGCTGTGTGCGGTGCCCCCTCCACGGTTTACGCCTCCGATCATGTTGTCGTAGTGCTTAGGCGAAGCCCTGCACGGATCACTGCACCATCACCGTCGCCATACCGTCATGCTGACAAAACTCTCCCTCGACACTTTGCTGGATCAAGAGTTCGAGGGACGTCATCGAGCTGAACGTGTGCAGAACTCGGAGGTGTCGTACATTCGGTGCTTGATCGGTCGGAACGAGAAGAAGTTCGACTACATCAACCACTTTGTCAAATGCTTCCGCTTTCGGTCTATGAGGGTACATGGACACACTACCCCTCTCGTTGCTATGCATCTCCTGATAGATCTTGCGTGAGCGTAGGATTTTTTGAAATTGCATGCTACGTTCCCAACAAGTGTAAGTCATCAACCGTTATTTCCCATTAATTGTTTCCTCCATACCTATTTGTGCATACAGGTCAAAACTTCTGGTCGGTTCTATTCGACTTTGATTTTAGTTGAAATGCACAAAAGGAGCCAATGTGTTTAAGGCAAATTGTTGAATTATTGGGCCCAATTGATCTTTCCACTTTGCAGAAAGAAGCAGTCACTCTTTGCGCTACATTACACAAGGAATGATCAAGAAGCTTTAGAGTATTAGTAGACGCTGGTGACATGACTAGTCTGCAGACCAAGGAAAACTCAAGTCAATAGCACGTGATGACATGACTAGTCTACAGACCAAGGAAAACACAACTCAACAGCACATGGAGTGCAAAATTCACTCCACAAGGAAAGGTATGACCAAGTCAGTAGCCGACGCAGCTGTAACAAACAAGGTTAGTATCGGCCTTCATCCACATGATCGTGCTTTGTTATATTCTAATTATATTTTTGTATTGTTTTGAATAAATGTTTAATTGAAGCTATTGCATTGCTATCTTTTCATGTTAAGATAATGAAGATGATTATAGTTGTGAGCATATGTTTAATCTACCAGTACCAATATTATATTAATGCCACTTTTTCTGTATTTATGTAGACAGGGATGCTCAACTTGATTTCAGTAGAACTGCACAAAATGTTCAGGTGGTTCGTGTCCTCCATAATACTTCATCATGCACAATACATCGAATGGTTCTCTGATCATTCGTCATCACCTTGAGCCACCAAACTATCTACTTGAATGGAGCTGCCAATGTCTTCAAGGCCTTGCAACATATAAATATGAAATCCACCATGCTACGCAAGACATTGTTTGATTTCAGTGGAACTACACAAAAGATACGTTGGTTAATCTGGCTCCATGTGCCATTTCAATGTGCACACTGATGACAAACCATGCCCGTTCCACAATCATAGGCATTACATATTTTGAATGGGAAAAGCTTGTCAAAATTTAATCATTGATGTTAGCAAGAAGACATTCGTGTAATATTTTGGAATTGGAAAACCTTGTCAAATTTTGCTCATTGATGTTAGCCAGAAGACATGCATTGATATTTTGGAATGGGACGCCCTTTGCTGTGAGCAGCATTGATTGTTTTCTCCTATTCATGTGTTCAGTTCAGAAGTAAATATTTACTGTGATGAGATGCATAGTCATGAATGTTAACTTATGTTAGGTATTTTAAGAATTTGTTCTGAATGTTGTCTATGAAATGCCAGGCCTTGTGAGTTTGATTGCAAAGTTGAGCTTGGAATGCTGTGGCATTCGGCATCACTGTGCCTCTTGAGAATAATGCTTCGTATTGTTTTGCACGTTGATCTAATGCCAGTGATTTGCATGTTAAGAAGATCATCCTATTCTGTTGTTTCTGTGCTTAAAAACTTCATCGTCTTATGTTTCATACTTTCATTCATTGCCTATTCAACAACTCAAGTAGGTTAGAGGTGAAACCATATGATCTTCCGACCAACTCATCATATTAGGCCGTGATTGGATCATCGTTTTCCAACGAAAACCGCTTCTAAAACTGACGCTTGTAAATAAAAGAAATGGTCTTGGGCGAAGCGCTTGGTTGGTTGCTTTCGACTAGCAGAATATACACTGTTTCTCAGATTACATGCGTAACTCGCTAGTTTTCGTTATAGACCTCGGGCTGTCGGTTTCATTACGCCTGCATCTTATGCATTGTTTCTAGCGACGAGTAAATTACACCTGTATCATTAATACAATTGTGAAACAATCCAGAGCTCCCAAGCGCGACCTTACCGTTTCATGCCAGCTCAGTCTCTCGAAGGTGCTCATACGGGTCCGATGATCCTGGCTTCCTGAACGACCAACGAGGGCTGTACCAGACCATCCGTAGGGCCCGCGAGGCCCTCTCCGTCATCCTTCGAGTTGTTGCACTCGCTGTGGCGCCGCCTTCTCGCGTTGTCAACATGGTCAACGAACATGAGGAATCAGGAGATGACTTTACTTGGAGAGGATGACAATAGGGACCCACAAGGGCCATAGCTGTATGTACGCAAGTGCCTCATTATATAGAACTATAATTTTTTTTGCTTCCTCCTGGTTTCCTGGCATCACGGTCCCACACCATTGGCAACCTATATAGCAAATAAACGAGAGAATTGAACACGCAGTAGCCGACAGCTGGGATCCAGCAGCTCGAGCAGTATTTGTTTTTGAAGGTGTGAGCAGAGTTTTTTTTACCAATGTTCTTGTCGTTGTTCAGAGGAGCAGGGTATCAAATGGGCGGGTTGTGGCCCTTCTAGCCTAGGCTATTATGTTATGTCGACCAAATATCCAGCCCAGATATTAACCCCTCAATGTGAAATGGCTAGCCCAGCTATACTTTTTTTGCAGAATACCCAACCCAGGATAACTTGTTATTCTTCGCCCCACATTAGACTTGCCAAGAAAATGAGCTTTAAGAAATAATAAATGGGCTATAATTATAAAAATTTAGCTGTAAATATAAAAAACGCACCGAATAGGTAATTAGTTTCAAAATTACTATTTTTAGATTTTGTTTTTTTAATTTCATTACTTGTTGCGCGCGCAAAAATTTGTTGGGTTTTTACCTAATACAAATTTATTTTGAAATTATATTTAATCTGACTCGAAATTTCGGGATAAAAAATATTTCAGATCCCTTCAAAATGTGGGTAATTTTGTTGATTTTTTTGAGCGGTTGGTTGAAATTATTAACCGTTGTCCTCGCTAGAAAATGAGATGTAATTTAAAAAACTGTAAATGGGTGAGTAAATTCCATTAGAATTCAAAAATGGGTGGTACTCCCTCCGTTCCGAATTACTTGTCTTGGATTTGTCTAGATATGGATGTATCTAGCACTAAAATGAGTCTAGATACATCCGTATCTAGACAAATCCAAGACAAGTAATTCGGAACGGAGGGAGTACATTATAACAAATCGCGAATGGGCTATATTTTCTCTGCCACAGATGTGATGGTCACTTGTGGGCCTACTAAGATGACACGTACACAATGCTTTGTCAACTTATAGTCAATACATGATTCTAGTAGCAGTGGCCGTTGGATGTCCATCCAACGGCAGTGTTGCTTCTTCAATCTCGGATATTCATGCTTTAGCCGTCCAAACCACCACCGGTGATACCGCCTGCTACCGCCTCCAGTGGCCGGCTGTGCTGCCGCGCCGGCCTCACCAGTCCACCCTACTCCCATCGCCGTCCAGGCCATTCCTCTATTCATCAACACCTCCTGTTATTCTCCAGCGACGGCAGCTCAACACCGCAGCCGAACCAGTGAAGCCTTGTACTTCCCTCCGCGTGGGCATCCACTATTGCGTTTCTGCCCGCTCAGGGTCGTTCCCTTCCTAGGCCTCGCCATCGTCCATCATGTTGGTTCTCTCGGCATGGCGTGGTCAACTTTGTCAACAAACGACAACCATCGGAAGATGCATGTACGTATAGTGGCTAACAGTAGGGACCCACATGGCCCATGGCCGCACACGAGCAAGTCCCTCATAATGTGAAAACAAATGATTCCCCCCTGATAGGTTTGAGCCACCAGCTACATCTTCGCACGCAAGGAAGTGTTCCCTTTATTACGCAAAAAATAGTTACCTCTCCCTGATAGCTGGGAACCACCACCTTTATTATGATCCATTTCGCGAAAATATAGATTGTACCAAAGATGCTAAATTGTTTAATTTTATTCTAACTCGAAAAAGAAGAAATTAAAAAAATCAGAAAACATCTTCACACGCAAGGAAGTGCTACCTTATTACGAGAAAAAAATCCCCCTGCTAGCTGGGACCCATCAGATTTGGAGGCTGACTTGTGGGCCAACTAGGTTGACGCGTACAGGCTCTGTTAACTTAGTCAAAATGACTAGCTGCAGTGACCATTGGATGTTAAATCAACGATCATGCTACTTCATCAACCTCTGGTCTTCTTGCTCTAACCGCCCAAACCAACGCCTGCCATACGGCCTGCTCCAGCCTCCCGTGGCAGGTTGAGCTGCCGCATAGGCCTCATGGACCGACCATACTACGACTGGCCAGGCCTTCCCTCTACTCACCCACATCCCTTGTTATTCTCCGGCGACGACAGCCTTACGCTGCAGCCAAACCAGTGAACCCTCATACTCCCCTCCGTGTGGGCATCCAGCTGCCTTGTCTTCTCTTGCTCCATGTCGTTCCCTTCCTAGGCCTCGCTTTCGTCCACCGCCTTGATGCTCTTGGTGCCTCGTGGTCAAGGAGGTCAACGAACGACAGCCATCAGAAGAGGACTTTAGGCTATGAGGCTGACAGCTGGACCCACCAGCTACATCTTCGAACACAAGGAAATGCCTCCTTATTACTCGCAAAATAAAAATGATTCATCCCCCCTGACATTCAGGACCCACCAGCTATATCTTCGCACGCAAGGAAGTGCGTCCTTATCCTCCCCGGCAGCTGGGACTCACCCAGTCGAAGCGTACGTAGCGGTGTCTGTCTGGTCGCAAACATGTACGTACATACTGGTCGATCCGTCTCTCTGCAACGATGAACTGTGGCCGAGCAAGCAGCAACACGTGTAGTAGTAGATCCCTCGATGTAGTAGTTCAGGCAGTCTAGTCTAAACTGTGTACACGTACGTACAACCACATGCCAAAAAATACGGCCACGTACGTACATACGGGCGTGGTCTCAAACGCCTACTGGCCCAAACGTATGGCCAGGGCTCGTGTACATACAGAGGCAACAGAAGGCAGCAATGGCGTCATGTTCATCGGAAGCCAACCGGCTGGGTCGGAACGGAGAAACTACGTAGTGTTCATATGGAGGCAACGGAATGCGTCGTGATCATCGGGAGCCAACCGGGTTGGACTGAACAGCCGAAATGGGGTCTGGTGTACCGTGGTACGGTGGAAACAACCTTCTGTTCGACCGGCTACGGTCCAAACTGGACCCTGTTCATCAGGATGGGTCTGGCGTACCACAGTACGGAGGAAACGGACTTGTGTTCGAGCTCCTACGGTCAAAATGGGGTATTGTTGATGGGGGGATGTCACGTACCGCAAAATGGAGGAAACATACTTGTGTTGGAGTGCCTACGGTCGAAACACCATCCTGTTCATCGGGAGGGGTGTGGCATACCGCAAAACGGGACTCCATGGGCTATGTCCATCCACCGTCTAGTGCCTCGCTCCAGCCTCCATAGGCTATTGTTCGTCCACCATCGACTTCCTCCAACCTCCACCTGCTACTATTCATCCACCGTCGACTTCCTCCAGCCTCCACCAGCTACTGTTCATCCACGGGATCCTGTTCATCCATCCTCCACCGGCTACTATTCATGGAGCTCAATGGGGTCCTGTTCATCCACCCCCAACTGACTCGGGTGTGTGTGGCGTCCTCCTTGATCTGGGTCCTGTTCATCTAGCGGCAGCGGCCTACTACTACCCCGGGATCTTGTTCATCCAACCCCCACCGGGAACATTTCATCCAACCCCCAACAATGGTCACTGTTCATATAGAGGCGGGTTCGACCGGCTTCAATTAGCAGCAGTAGCGAAGGAATCGTTCGGGTTCAGTTAACAAGCAGGGTTCGATCGCTCGGTTTTTGTAACGTAGCTTGTGCAATAACTCGGGTTTGGTAAGCAAACGCCTCGCTCGGGTTCAGTTAGAGCCCAACGCCTCGCTCAGGTTTAGTTAGAGCCCAACGCCTCGCAAACATGCGCGTACGTGTATGTGAGAAATGCGCAAACTTCCATGCATCGCTCGGCCCCGACCAGCCACCGTAACCGGGAACTCCCGAAATTTTCCTCGCCCTCGCTTCTACCATGATTTTTTCCATCATGGACGGCCAAAAGAATGTCATGCAGGTGCGTACCCGGCCCGCCCAAGACGAAAAGCCCATTTTCTATCATGATTTTTTATCATAGAAGTAGGAGCCCACCACATCTATGATGATACGTGCTTTTGTCACAATTATCGCCATAGAAGTGTCATAAGCATGATTGGAAAAAATTCGTTCGGCCCATAATGTCACGGATGTGTCTTTGTTGTAATGGATTCTGCTGCATCCTCAGATTGTTTCGTCAATATCTCAACGCTCCAGACTAATTTGGAGGTGAGTCTATTGGGTCGGATAGTGCATGAAATCTACTTTCCAACAAAAAAGAATCATCCAATTCGAAGTCTGGATGAAAGAGATATTGGCGTTTTGAGTCAGGTATGTCTATGAAGTCCAAATCTGAGTCTAGAACGTGAGAGACTTGGACTCTATCTTACCTTGTGCTAAAAGTGACCTGAGGGAACTTCTTGAACAACACCTAAATGTCTCATTTTCCCTTATCTTCAAATGTGGATTGTATAAGTGTCCGGTAATTCTACAATTAGGCATGAAACAAAAAGAGGTGAAGTATTTTTGTTCCGTATAGCATAAATAAGTTATTGCATGACTTTTATCAGAAATCACCTCAAATAAATACGTGTATGTAATATTTGTGATCATATCCAAGGTAGCCATGTCCTCATCATCCTCCCTGATGAGGACATCAATACCATTGTTACACCCACAGCCCCTAATGTTGCATATACTCGACAAATTACTAGAGCTCGCGCACACCAATTAAATTATCAGGTACTTTCGTTTCTTGGTAATGATTCTAATGTTCATGAGAATATGATGCTGCCTAAATTGGATACATTTGTTTTGTTACAAATGAAGGGCCTGGCATGGATAAGA
Source organism: Aegilops umbellulata (assembly GCA_032464435.1). NCBI lineage: Eukaryota > Viridiplantae > Streptophyta > Magnoliopsida > Poales > Poaceae > Aegilops > Aegilops umbellulata. The sequence goes on along the minus strand of CP136054.1, from coordinate 222,808,032 downwards.
GAGATGAACACTGGAGCAAGACCAAGCATGGAGATGATAGCATGCGCAAGGGGAACAAGAACGGAGTTACAAGTGATGATTTCAGGACTTTGAAGCCACCATAAGGAGTGCATGAAGCCTTGGACGGAATATACAAGCTGCCACTTCATAAATTTCGTCCAGAGGCTATTCTAGGTGCTGCGTCACCTTATTATTGGGCCAGGCCCATGTAATTTCGAAATACTTAAGTATAGGCAGTTTTTAGAGTCCGTATGTGTGGGGAAACAAGAGTTAGGGTTGGTTTCGGGCCCCTCCTCCAAGGGCCACGAAATTCCCCCCTCTTCCTCCATATATATAGCCCTTAGGGCGTCGTTTAGACTTTGGGTTTTATTTAGATTAAAAGTTCGCCATAGCTGCAACTTCGCGTACTTCATTTGTGTTCAACGACCAGACAAAGGCGTCACAAAACCCCTCCTTCATTAATAAAGCTTTCCTCTTATGTTCGCAATATCCAGATTGCAATCTCAGTTTCTTGCTTGTTCTTTGTTTGCTCGCAGGAAATAGACCCTCGTGGCTAGGTTGATCGTTCTCCGGTGTGGTCAATAACCTCTCGGAGTTGGTTTAGCGATTGCTAAGGCGCGACGTCCTCGTACGTTCATAGTCGGATCGTCAAAGTCTGTTTCCTGCAGGCAAACGAAGAACAAGCAAGAAACTAAGATTGCAATCTGGATATTGCGAATATAAGAGGAAAGCTTTATTGATCAAGGTGGGGTTCTGTGACGCCTTGGTCTGGTCGTTGAACACAAACGAAGTACGCGAAGTTGCAGCTATGGCGAACTTTTAATCTAAACAAAACCCAAAGTCTAAACGACGCCCTAAGGGCTGTATATATCGAGGAAGAGGAGGGAATTTCGTGGCCCTTGAGGGAGGGGTCCGAAACCAACCCTAAATCTTGTTTCCCCACACATACGGACTCTAAAAACAGCCTATACTTAAGTATTTTGAAATTACATGGGCCTGGACAAATAATAAGGTGACGCAGCACCTAGAATAGCCTATGGACGAATATTATGAAGTGGCATCTTGTATATTTCGTCCAAGGCTTCATGCACTCATTATGGTGGCTTCAAAGTCCTGGAATCATCACTTGTAACTCCGTTCTTGTTCCCCTTGCGCATGCCAACATCTCCATGCTTGAACTTGCTCCAAGGTTCATCTTTCTTGTCCATGGTAGGCCCTTCATTTGTAAGCAAAACAAATGTATCCAATTTAGGCAGCATCATATTCTCATGAACATTGGAATCGTTACCAAGAAACGAAAGTACCTGATAATTCAATTGGCGTGCGCGAGCTCTAGTAATTGGTCCAGTATGTATAGCAGCAGGGGCTGTGGGTGTATCAATGGTATTGATGTCCTCATCAGAGAGAAAGAAGACAATGGACCCCGTCCTCGCCAGGAGCAACATGAGGTCGACAATCCTCCTCGCCAAGAACAACATGAGGAAGACAACCATCTTCGCCAAGAGCAACATGACAATGTCAATCCTCAACGACATGGGCGTCATCATCCCCGACCCCAACACAATGAAGAGCAACGATATGGCAAGCTAAAGTTCACCATGCCCAAGTTCAATGGAAGCAATGACCCCGAAGAGTACATCTCATGGGCATTGAAGGTTGACAAAGTCTTCCGCTTGCACAACTACGAAGAAGAGAAGAAGATCGCAATGGCATCACTTGAATTTCAAGACTACGTCCTCATTTGGTGGGAACAAGTCATTGAGCGCCGAGCGGCAAGAGGTGAACTACCCATCACCACTTGGACACAAATGGAGGATGTCATGCGAGCACGATTCGTGCCAAACTACTACAACCGCGACCTCTTCAAGAAACTTCACCAACTCAAGCAAGGAACCAAGAGTGTTGAAGAATACTACAAGGAAATGGATATTGCCATGATACGAGCCAATGTCAAAGAAGATGATGAGCAAACCATGGTACGTTTCTTGAATGGACTCAATCATCCTATCAAGAAGATTGCCGACTTCCAACCATACCCGAACCTCATCAAGCTAGTGCACCAAGCTACCAAAGCGGAACGGCAAGTACAAGACGACTTCAAATATGCCAAGTTCTCATCCAAGTCCTATGGCCTCTCCAACAATCAAGCTTCGACGACTCCAACACCTTCTACCACTACCAAGCCTTCTACAAGCAACGGCGACAAGTCAAGTTACAAGAAAGCTTCGACAAGCTCAAGTCGTCCTCCTTCTATGAGCAACTTCAAGAAAGCATCATCATCATCTTCTCCAACCTAGGAGACCATCAAAACAAGTTCTATCAAATGCTTCACATGCGGAGGCCGAGGCCACAAGTCCTTCGAGTGCACAAACAAGCGCACCATGATCCTCAACGACGACGGAACCTACGACTCCATGAGTGAAGGAGGAATGGAAGCTCTTGAGCAAGTGGCCATGCACCGACAAGTGAACAATGAAGATGAAGATGATCAAGTCTTTTGCCATGAAGATTCAAGTCCCGCTCTTGTTGTCTCCAAGGTCTCGACTCTTCAACATCAACAAGACGAAGATCAAAGATGCCATATCTTCCACACAAAGGCATGCATCAATGGACATTCCGTCAAGGTCATCATCGATGGAGGTAGTTGCCACAACTTAGCAAGTGAAGAACTATGCTCCAAGCTCCAATTGGTCAAGATGAAGCACCCTCACCCCTACAAGGTTCAATGGCTAAGCGACACCGGCACCATACAAGTCGAGCATAGGGTACAAGTCTCTTTCAAGATCAGCGCCTATGAAGACACTTTGGAATGTGATGTCCTACCAATGACCATTTTCCACCTCCTTCTTGGACGGCCATGGCAATTTGACCGAGGTGTCATTAACAATGGGCGTACAAATCACTATAGTTTCAAGATGAAAGGGAAGGAGTTTGTGCTACGTCCTATGTCTCCAAGCCAAGTGCTCGCCGACAAGCAAGCCACCCATCATGGACAGAATAGTGAGAGAGCGAACCACCAAAAAGAGAGTGAGCGCCACAAGCCCAAACTGAGTGCCTCCACGATGAGCGACAAGAAAAACTTAGTTCTCTTTGCCACCAAACGTGAGATGAAAGGAGTGTGTGAGAACCCATCAAGTGTCCTACACTATGTCCTATTGTGCAAGGATGAGGCATCAAAAACTAACAAATCTCATGATCTACCTTTGGTGTTATCTCCTTTATTGCAGGAATTCCAAGATGTCTTCCCCGATGAGCTACCTCCGGGTCTACCTCCACTACGAGGCATTGAGCATTGAATCGACCTCATCCCCGGAGCACCGCTTCCAAACAAAGCTCCCTACCGCGTCAATCCCGAAGAAACCAAGGAAATACAAAGGCAAGTAAAGCATCTCATAGACCATGGACATGTGCGTGAAAGTTTGAGTCCTTGTGCCATACCGGTCATTCTTGTACCAAAACGAGACGGTAGCTTTCGCATGTGCTCCGATTGTAGACCTATCAATGCTATCACCGTTCGTTATAGGTACCCCATTCCACGCCTTGATGATATGCTTGATGAACTTAGTGGTGCCACTATGTTTTACAAAATTGATCTTAAGAGTGGTTACTATCAAATCCGCATACAAGAGGGTGATGAATGGAAAACCACTTTCAAAACAAAGTTTGGTCTATATGAGTGGTTAGTCATGCCTATGGGTTTATCGGAAGCACCCGGTACTTTCATGCGTCTTATGCATTACGTGTTTCGCCCTTACATTGGTGAATTTGTTGTTGTCTACTTCGATGATGTCCTTGTGTTTAGCAAATCTCTCAAAGAGCATGTCACCCACCTTTGCACCATGCTACAAACTCTTCGAAAAGAGCAACTTTATGCTAATATGGAAAAAATGCCTCTTTGGTGTTGATAAGCTTGTTTTCTTGGGTTTTGTAGTATCTTCTACGGGTGTTCATGTTGATGAATCTAAGATCTATGCTATTAAAACTTGGCCCCAACCAACCAATTTGCAACAAGTGCGTAGTTTTCTTGGTTTAGCCGGTTTCTACCGTAGATTTGTGAAGGATTTTAGCACCATTGCTTCACCTTTGCATGCTTTGAGTAAGAAAAATGCACCGTTTGTTTGGGGAACATCTCAAGATATTGCTTTCAATGAGCTTAAGAATTTGCTTACTCATGCTCCCGTGCTTGCATTACCAAACTTTGACAAAGCTTTCGAAATTCATTGCGATGCTAGTGGTAATGGCATAGGGGGCGTGTTAACGCAAGAGAAGCGCCCCATTGCATACTTTAGTGAGAAACTATCCAGAGCGCAACTCAATTACCCCATCTATGACAAAGAGCTATATGCTTTAGTGCGAATTTTGCGTGAATGGGAACATTACCTTCGCCCTCATGAGTTCATCATCCATACCGACCATGAAACAGTTAAATACCTTAAGGGTCAAACTAAGTTGAACAAGCGTCATGCTAAGTGGAGTGAATTTATTGAGTCATTTCCTTATGTCATCAAGTACATTAAGGGTAAGGAAAATGTTGTGGCGGATGCGCTTTCCCGTATATGCATGCTTGTCACCAAACTTGAGTTGAATGTCATTGGTTTTGAGCACATAAAAGACTTGTATGAGCATGATCCTACATTTGCTATTCCTTATGCCAAGTGTTTGACGCATACTTCTTGGGATTGATACTACATGAAAGATGGATATCTTATGAGAGCTAACAAACTTTGCATTCCTGAGTCCTCTTTTCATTTGTTGCTTTTGCAGGAATCTCATGGAGGCGGACTCATGGGACACTTTGGACGCGACAAGACATTTGCTACGCTCTCAAAGAACTACTTGTGGCCCAAGATGTTCCGTGACGTCAATCGCTTCACCAACCGATGTTCTACATGTCGCAAAGCTAAGTCTAAAGCCCAATCTCATGGCCTCTATATGCCACTTCCAATTCCATATCAACCATGGGAAGATATTAGCATGGACTTTGTGCTTGGTTTTCCTAGAACTCGAAATGGCAAGGATTCCGTTTTTGTTGTTGTGGACCGTTTTTCCAAACTGGCTCATTTCATTCCTTGCAACAAGATAGACGATGCTTCACATGTTGCAAATTTGTTTTGTAGGGAAATCTTGCGTCTTCATGGAGTGCCAAAGACGATTGTCTCGGACCGCGATGTCAAGTTCTTGAGTTACTTTTGGAAGACCTTGTGCGCCAAGCTCGTAATCAAGCTCTTGTTCTCTTCGGCATACCATCCATAAACCGACGGCCAAACGGAGGTGACCAACCGTACGCTCTCCACCCTACGACGCGTGTTGATAAAGAAGAACATCAAGGAGTGGGAAGAGTGCCTACCCGTCGCCGAGTACGCCTACAATCGTGCAAGACATTCGACTACCGGCAAGTCCCCCTTCGAGGTCGTCTATGGCTTCAACCCATTGTCACCATTGGACTACCGCTACAAGAGCGCACAAACATGGACGCGAGTGCACGGGTCAACTTCCTCAAGAAGATGCATGAAGATACAAGGAACACCATCGAGCGCCAAGTACGACGACTCGCGACCAAGCTCAACGTCAACAAGCAACCCATGATGTTCCATGTTGGAGATCTTGTGTGGCTACACCTTCGCAAGGATCGCTTCCGCAATGAACGCAAGTCCAAGCTACTACCACGAGCGGATGGACCCTTCAAGGTGCTTGCGCGCTACAACAACAACGCCTACAAGATCGACATCCCACGCGACAAGTACTCCGTGAGCGACATCTTCAACATCAAGGATCTCTCCCCGTACCATGGTGATGAGGATTTCGATCCGAGGTCGGATCTTTCCCAAGGGAGGGGAGATGATGCGGAGCATCCCATGATCATCCCCATGGACCTACCATCGTCTCATCAAGAGCCAAGAGGGCCTATGACACGAGCACGAGCTAGAGCTCTCGAGAACGAGGTGACTTCTTTCCTTAGTGATATCACATATGATCCACTCGAGACATGGCTACTACCTAAATCCGATATGCTATGCATGATCAGGTGTCAAGAGGAACCTCCCGAGGATGCACGTGAAGAGGGACAAGCCGCCAAGTCCATGGATGAAGAGAACCAACGGAAACGGGCAAGTTCACCCCCAGGCCCCGGACATCCGGCCAAGGCCCCGAACATCCGGCCCCTGGAGCGTCTACCTCAGCAACAGCCAAGCTGTCCAAGTCTACAGGGCCCGGACATCCGGCGTCCAGCCCGGACATCCGGCCCGATCCCGGAAATCCAGCCAATCACCCGGAAATCCGGCACCCCGCACCAGAACCTACAGAAGCTATCGCCGTCAGCCCGGACATCCGGCCCCCAGCCCGGAAATCCGGCCCCTCCTGAAGCTCCGGACATCCGGCCCGACGCCCGGACATCTAGCTCCGCCTGTCTGTGCACAGTAAAGGGCCGAAGCCCATGTACCTCTTCGCCCCCTAGACTATATATACTTCATCCCCTTCCTCTTTCTAGGGTTAGCAAAGGATTAGCTCATATGTGAGATAGAGCTTTGCTCATCCATATGGATCTCCTCCTCGAGAGAGACTGCGGCTCCTCTTCAGAGAAGATCACCTTGGATTCAAGACCCCCTCTTGGGTGGCCCCCATCAAGACCTCCTCACGGAGAAGAACCGGTTACCGTTTGTATCATCCGTTGTTGACTTTGGATCTTGTATCTTACCTTTGTGTTCATCGATCTAGCGCATGTGTGATCTATTCTTGTTGGTTGAGTGATTTCTCTCGTGTTACCCTCGTGTTCCCCTCATGTTTCCCCTCGTGTTCATCGCGTTCTTCGTAGGAATCTTCTCCTTTCGTGAAAGATCGGCCATCTAGGGTTCCACCCTACATCAGCACACAAGTGATATTCTTTGTCGTCGTAGTAAGGGAATAGGTCATTATGCGAAAGAATGCAAATCTCAGCATGTGATGATAGCTACTGAGGATGGTGGGTATGAGTCCGCTAGTGACTATGATGAGGAGACTTTGGCTCTTATTACAAGTGAAGAACACGATGGAGATGATTCTGATCATGAGATACATGGCAGCTGAAGATGCTGACAAGTATGAATGTTTAGTTGCTCAACGTGTTTTCAGTGTGCAGGTTATACAAGCCGAGCAAAATCAGAGGCATAATTTGTTCCATATAAAGGGAGTTGTGAAGGAATTTTCTATTCGTGTCATCATAGATGGAGGGAGTTGTTACAACTTAGCTAGCATGGATATGGTCGAGAAGCTATCTCTCACCACAAGACTACTTCCACATCCTTACTACATCCAATGGTTCAACAACAGCGGCAAGGTTAAGGTAACACGTACTGTTCATGTGCATTTTAGTATCTCTACATACGCTGATTATGTTGATTGTGATGTGGTACCCATGCAAGCGTGTTGCTTATTACTTGGTAGACCATGGCAATTTGATAAAAATTACGTACACCATGGTAGAACCAATCAGTATACTCTTGTTCATAAGGATAAACATATTACTTTGCTTCCTATGTCTCTTGATTCCATTTTGAAAGATGATATTAATAGAGCTAATAAAGCAAAAAAAGGAGAAGAATAAGAGTGAAAATCAGATTGTTGCAAAAGAATTTAAGCAACAAATGAAGCCTAATAATAAACCATCTAGTGTTGCTTCTGAAATTAAATTGAAAAGTGCATGTTTACTTGCCACCAAATCTGATATTGATGATCTAGATTTCAGCAAATCTGTTTGCTATGCTTTTGTGTGCAAAGAGGCATTATTTTCATTCAAGGACCCGCCTTCCTCTTTGCCTCCTGCTTTTAGTAACATTTTGCAGGAGTTCGCTGACGTCTTTCCACAAGACGTGCCACCGGGATTACCACCATTCGAGGGATTGAGCATCAGATTAACTTAATTCCCAGTACTTTGCTACCCAACCGTCCACCATACCATACCAATCAAGAGGAGACGAAGGAGATTATGCGTCAAGTCCAGGAGCTGCTCGACAAAGGTTATATACGTGAATCCCTTAGTCCTTGTGTTGTTCCTATTTTCTAGTGCCGTATGTGTGTTGATTGTAGAGGCATTAATAATATTACTATTCATTATCGTCATCCTATTCCTAGGCTAGATGATATGCTTGACGAATTGAGTGGCTCTACAATATTCTCCAAAGTTGATTCGTGTAGTGGATACCATCAAATTTGTATAAAATTGGGAGATGAATGGAAAACACATTTAAAACCGAGTTTGGTTTATATGAGTGGTTATTCATGCCTTTTGGGTTAACTAATGCACCTAGTACTTTCATGAGATTAATGAATGAATTTTTACGTGATTTCATTAGAAGATTTGTGGTAGTCTATTTTGATGATATACTGATTTATAGAAAATCTTTGGAGGAACATTTGGAACATGTACGTGTTGTTTTTATTGCTCTACGTGATGCACGCTTGTTTGGTAACCTTGGGAAGTGCACCTTTTGCACCGACCATGTATCTTTTCTTGGCTATGTTGTTACTCCACACGGAATTGAAGTTGATAAAGCCAAGATTGAAGCTATTGAGAGTTGGCTGCAGCCCAAAATGGTCACACAAGTGAGGAGTTTCCTTGGCCTCGCTGGTTTCTATAGTCATTTTCTGAGAGATTGCAGAACCATTATTGCACCTATCCACGAGCTTACAAAGAAGGATGTGCCTTTTGTTTGGGGTACCACAAAGGAAGAAGCCTCCACGGTGTTGAAAGATAAGTTGACACATGCTCCTTTACTCCAACTTCCTGATTTTAATAATACTTTTGTGCTTGAATGTGATTCTAGTGGAATTGGATTAGGGGGTGTGTTATTACAAGATGGCAAACCTGTTGCATACTTTTCTGAAAAACTGAGTGGGCCTAGTCTGAATTATTCTACTTATGATAAAGAATTATATGCTCTTGTTCAGACTTTAGAGACGTGTTAACATTATTTATGGCCCAAAGAATTTGTTATACATTCTGATCATGAATCTTTGAAACATACTAAAAGTCAAGCTAATCTGAATCGTAGACATGCTAAATGGGTTGAATTCATTGAGACTTTCCCTTATGTCATTAAACACAAGATGGGTAAACAAAATTGTATTGCTGATGCATTGTCTTGTCGCTATACTATGCTTACACAACTTGACTTCAAAATATTTGGTTTGGAGACCATCAAAGATCAATATGTGCATGATGCTGATTTTAAAGATGTAATGCAGAATTGTAAAGAAGGAAGAACATGGAATAAGTTCGTCGTTAATGATGGATTTGTGTTCTGTGCTAACAAGCTATGCATTCCAGCTAGCTCCGTTCGTCTTTTGTTGTTGTAGGAGGCGCATAGAGGAGGATTAATGGGACACTTTGGCATGAAGAAGACGGAGGACGTACTTGCTACACATTTCTTTTGGCCAAAGATGAGACGAGATGTTGAGCGTTTTTTTGCTTATTGCACTACATGTCAAAAAGCTAAGTCACGACTCAATCCTCATGGTTCATATATGCCTTTGCCTGTACCTAGTGTTCCTTGGGAGGATATATCTATGGACTTTGTTTTAGGTTTACCTTGAACAAAGAAGGGGAGGGATAGCATATTAGTTGTCGTGGATAGATTCTCGAAAATGGCATACTTTATACCATGTCATAAAAGCAATGATGCTGTTAATGTTGCTGATTTGTTCTTTTGTGAAATTATTCACTTGCATTGATACAGGCAAAGGTGTCCCGATGTTTCGATGAGATGGTGGCTATCGTTTTCTGTGGGATTCGACCTTGACGATCCGACTACGAACGTGAGAGACGTCGCGCCTTAGCAATCGCTAAACCAACTTCCGAGGGTTATTGACCATGCCGGAGCACGATCAACCTGACCACGAGGGCCAGTTTCCTGCGAGCAAACGAAGAACAAGCAAGAAATTAAGATTGCAATCTGGATATTGCGAATATAATAGGAAAGCTTTATTAATGAAGGTGGGGTTCTTTGACGCCTTGGTCTGGTCGTTGAACACAATCGAAGTACGTGAAGTTGCAGCTATGGCGAACTTTTGATCTAAACAAAACCCAAAGTCTGAACGGTGCCCTAAGGGCTGTATATATGGAGGAAGAGGGGGGGAATTTCGTGGCCCTTGGGGAAGGGGTCCGAAACCAACCCTATCTCTTGTTTCTCCACACATACGGACTCTAAAAACAGCCTATACTTATGTATTTCAAAATTACATGGGCCTGGCCCAATAATAAGGTGACGCAGCACCTAGAATAGCCTCTGGACGAAGTTTATGAAGTGGCATCTTGTATATTTTGGCCAAGGCTTCATGCACTCATTATGGTGGCTTTAAAGTCCTGAAATCATCACTTGTAACTCCGTTCTTGTTCCCCTTGCGCATGCCATCAACTCTATGCTTGTTCGTGCTCCAATGTTCATCCCTCTTATCCATGCCAGGCCCTTCATTTGTAAGCAAAACAAATGTATCCAATTTAGGCAGCATCATATTCTCATGAACATTAGAATCATTACCAAGAAATGAAACTACCTGATAATTTAATTGGCGTGCGCGAGCTCTAGTAATTGGTCCAGTATATGTAGTAGTGGGGGATGTGGGTGTAACAATGGTATTGATGTCCTCATCATGCATGGTGTGCCAAATACTATTGTTTCAGATCATGATACTAAATTTCTTAGCCACTTTTCGAGATGTTTACGGGCTAAGTTGGGGACTAAACTGCTTTTTAGTACTACATGTCATCCCCAAACTGATGGACAAACTGAAGTTGTCAATAGAACATTGTCTACTATGCTTAGGGCTTTTTTGGGGAATAATAAGAAAATGTGGGATGAATGCTTGCCTCATATTGAATTTGCTTATAATCGTTCATTGCATTCTACTACTAAGATGTGCCCTTTTGAAATTGTGTATGGTTTCGTACCTCGTGCACCTATTGATTTGTTGCCTCTTCCATCTTCGGAGAAGGTTAATTATGATGCTAAACAACGTGCTGAATTGATTTTAAAAATGCATGAGTTAACTAAGGAAAACATTGAGCGTATGAATGCTAAATATAAACTTGCTGGAGATAAGGGTAACAAACATGTTGTGTTTGCACCTAGAGAACTTGTTTGGTTACATTTGCGTAAGGATAGATTTCCTAATTTGCGCAAATCAAAGCTAATGCCAGGTGCTGATGGTTCTTTTAAGGTGTTAGGGAAAATAAATGATAAGGCATATAAACTTGAGCTGCCTGCAGATTTTGGGGTTAGTCCCACATTTAACATTGCAGATTTGAAGCCTTATTTGGGTGAGGAATATGAGCTTCCGTCGTGGACGACTTCATTTCAAGAAGGGGAGGATGATGAGGACATCAATACCATTGTTACACCCACAACCCCTACTGCTACATATACTGGACCAATTACTAGAGCTCGCACACGCCAATTAAATTATCAGGTACTGCCGTTTCTTGGTAATGATTCTAATGTTCAAGAGAATATGATGCTGCCTAAATTGGATACATTTGTTTTGCTTACAAATGAAGGGCCTGGCATGGATAACAGAGATGAAAACTAGAGCAAGACCAAGCATGGAGATGATGGCATGCGCAAGGGGAACATGAACGAATTTACAAGTGATGATTTCAGGACTTTGAAGCCACCATAAGGAGTGCATGAAGCCTTGGACGGAATTTACAAGATACCACTTCATAGATTTTGTCCAGAGGCTATTCTAGGTGTCGCGTCACCTTATTATTGGGCCAGGCCCATGTAATTTCGAAATACTTAAGTATAGGCTGTTTTTAGAGTCCGTATGTGTGGGGAAACAAGAGTTAGCTTTGGTTTCTTACCCCCTCCTCCAAGGGCCACGAAATTCCCCCCTCTTCCTCCATATATACAGCCCTTAGGGTGTCGTTTAGACTTCGGGTTTTGTTTAGATTAAAGTTCTCCATAGTTGCAACTTCGCGTACTTCGTTTGTGTTCAACGACCAGACAAAGGCGTCACAAAACCCCTCCTTCATTAATAAAGCTTTCCTCTTATGTTCGCAATATCTAGATTGCAATCTCAGTTTCTTGCTTGTTCTCCGTTTGTTCGCAGGAAACAGACCCTCGTGGCTAGGTTGATCGTGCTCTGGCGTGGTCAATAACCTCTCGGAGTTGGTTTAGCGATTGCTAAGGTGCGACGTCCTCGTACGTTCGTAGTCGGATTGTCAAAGTGTACTCCACCATAAACGATAGCCATCATCTCATCGAAAGACGGGATACCTTTGCCTCTAGCAAGTGGTATCAGATTTCCAGCTTGCTTGGTGAGATTTTACAGTTTTTCATTGTTTAGATCGAGCCTGTTCTTTATACCTACAGTCCATGAAAAAGCCACAAAGAAATTAGGGTTAGTTCATCATATCCGAACCAGTCTGAGCCTTTACATAATCTTATCAGTATTTTGGTTTGTTGAATTTGCGGTTGCATTGCTGTGTCAAGTTGCTGGTTTTAGCGTCAAGTTTCCCTTAGAGTTTTGAGTTCTGTTCACAAGTTGTCACGCCGCTGCCACACCATTGTCATCGTTCCTGCCTTCACCACAACCAACATATTGCTTACGGGTGCCATATACATATGCCTGTCTGCCACCGCTCTAAATCCGTAACCATATACCACCAACAATCTGTATCCATATACCACCACCGCTGCCATATACCACCAGCGCTGGCATATCCTACCACCATATATCCACCACCAATTCGAGTTCCTTTCATATTAGGTTTGTTTTCGAGATCCATCTAATTTCTGATTCGTGTTTCCTTGCCTGAGTAAGTTTTGGAAAGAAAGAAAAAAGAGTCAGGAGACCCCCGGGCAGTTTTTAGGCCAAAATTTTCGCTGGCAAAAATATTTTTCCCTATCCTATTTATAGGCTTTTCTGAGTCTTTTGAGCCACGTGCCATCATAGTGATTTGTTGTCGCATTTTTTCGTCATCGCTGCTCTGATTTCCAAAAAAATAGTAAAAAAAATTCGTCCCCATCCTGTCATTTTGACTTGGGAAGAGTGTTGAGACACTAGTCGTTCTATTGATTTTTCACAAAAAAAGAGGAGCGCGAAAATAAAAGAGCGCCAAAAAACAGCCACGAAATTCCCCCCTCTTCCTCCATATATACAGCCCTTAGGGCGTCGTTTAGACTTTGGGTTTTGTTTACATTAAAAGTTCGCCATAGCTGCAACTTCGCGTACTTCGTTTGTGTTCAACGACCAGACAAAGGCGTCATAAAACCCCTCCTTCATTAATAAAGCTTTCCTCTTATATTCGCAATATCCAGATTGCAATCTCAGTTTCTTGCTTGTTCTTCGTTTGCTTGTAGGAAACAGACCCTCGTGGTCAGGTTGATCATGCTCTGGCGTGGTCAATAACCTCTCGGAGTTGGTTTAGCGATTGCTAAGGCGCGACGTCCTCGTACATTCGTAGTCGGATCGTCAAAGTCTACTCCACCATAAACGATAGCCACCATCTCATCAAAAGACGGGACACCTTTGCCTCTATCACTCCCCTTCTTGAAAACAAAGCGATCCTCGGCATTGCATAACCTAAAACCTTGCTAACATAAGAGACAAGGTGTACATGTTGTATATGTATATGTCATCCATTTTTATTTCCCTCAACTTTTCAACATGTGACACATTTATAAGAGAGTAACTTTCACAAGAAATAAAAGGCATGAAAATATTGCAACTTAGTTTGCACGTATAAGTGAAGCGTTAATAGTTTCATAATTATATGCTACGACATGCTTAAATAAGCAAACATGCAACAAGTCATTCAACCTAGAATCATCACCAAGATTAGAGGTCATATCAAAATGATTAAACATTGGCACAATTATATTCAAATGTATTTGATCCAAGTTTGATTTATTCCCTGATTCGCATGGTTCTTTCGCATCAATAGTTAACTCAATGGGTGCACACAAAATTGTTGGTCTTTTAGTTGTTTGATTACATGACGCATTCAGGACAGTAACACGATTCTCTAAAATTGGTGGCGTGGTCAAATCAACAGGTAACTTAACACATGATGTATTCAAGTTAACTAGGCATGCATCATTCTCATGTGAAGTTATTTCATCAATACCTTTATTGTTACCTTGTTGCAAAGACGTAGCTGATGTAGGTCCGGACGATGACAATGTACCATACACTTGAGATGATGTCGCGCTCACAATCGGATGTGTAGTTGCTCTAGTAGGTGCAACGGTGGAGGAACCAACAAGTGGCGGTGAGCATGAACTGTAATAGTAGTTGTTTTAGTCACCCAATGCATCCTCATGTATCTGTCTCTCAAAGGTACAAGCACGAACATACATACCAGTAATGCAACAAGGAATATACTGAAATCTTGCTTCAATATCATGGTCCAAACCACCAAACAATCTATTCATTGTATCATCCTTAGATTCTTCTACGTCGCAATGATGCATATAAGATTTGAACTCTTGGTGGTAAGAATGAATAGTGTTACTGCCTTGTTTTAATTGTTCCAATTTGCGAAGCAATTCACGACAATAGTAAGGACGAAAAAATTGTTGTCTCATTACAGCTTTTAAATCTTTCCAAGTTGTGGGTTGGTATCAATGTTTTTCTTACAATGTACACTCCACAAAACAAAAGAAAAACCAGCAAATGCTCCAGTGGCAGCTCGTACTCTCTCAAGTTCAGAAAAATAATGGTGAATAAAAACTTGTTCTACTTCAAGCTCCCAATCTAGATAAATAGCAAGATTAAATCTACCCTCAAATGATGGTAAAGAGATAACCTGACCATGTTGATGTAGGGTAGAACCCTAGTGGCCCGATCTTTCACGAAAGGAGTGGATCCCTACGAAGAACGCGATGAACACGAGGGGAAACACGAGGGAAACACGAGAGAAATCACTCAACCAACAAGAATAGATCACACATGCGCTAGATCGATGAACATAAAGGTAAGATACAAGATCCAAATCCAACAAAGGACGATACAAAGGTAACCGGTTCTTCTCCATAAGGAGGTCTTGATGGGGCCACCCAAGAGGGGGTCTTGAATCCAAGGGGATCTTCTCCGTAGAGGGGCCGCGGTCTCTCTCGTGGAGTAGATCCGATATGGATGAGCAAAGCTCTATCTCTCATGAGCTACTACTTTGCTAACCCTCAAATGGAGGAGGGGGGGGGTCTATATATAGTGCTAAGCCACGAAGGGGTAAGTGAGGGGCGAAGGGGTACATGGGCTTCGACCCAAGTCACGCACGCAGGCGGGGTCCGGATGATCGGATGGTGGCCCAGATGATCCGGGTGTCGGGGGTCCGGATGATCCGGGCGGCCGTCCGGATGATCCGTCTTCATCGAGCAGGCTTCGGGTGTCTTCGGTCACATTACCAGGATCGTCCGGGTGGGGGTCCGGATCATCCGGGCTTGGTCCGGATCGTCCGGCTGGGGATCTGGATGATCTGGGCAAGTCTTGTCTTGTCCGTTCTTCTTCTTCCTTCTCCTCTTCCATGCTTGGCCTTGGTCCTTGGATCCTCCATGGTCATCTCAGTTGTACCTGAGTATATGCAAGGTCCATGCATGAGGTAGTAGCCATGTCTCGTATGTGGAAAGATACGGTTCGAAGAGGAGTGAGTTCACCTTGTGTCCAATGGCGTATGACCGAGGTCTTATCGTATGTCCTTTTGGGGCTTAGGGAGTAGTCGAAGTGTACATGGGGATGATCGTCGGATGCACCGCATCATCTCCGCCCCCTTGGGAAAGATCCGACCTCGGATCGTGATCCTCATCACCATGGAAACGGTTGTTGTGGACGGACTTGTAGTTGGACGGAGTTGAAGGCAATGCGCAATCCAAGTACTCCAAGGTGTCGTCGGAGTGGTATACATGCAAAAAGAGCAAACACAAACAACACTCGGAAATACAATGGTTAGTGCACACAAAGTGTCCATCAAGTAAGTATGAGTCCGTTCGGCAAGATTGTTCGTGAGAAAGCACATAAAGCTTAGCAAGATGATATAGAATGAGATGTAAAGCATTCATGGGAGCAAAAGCATTCATTATGGACACAAATGTATTGTGAATGTGATCAATGCAACCACGGTGCAAAATGATGTCATAGTGAGATGGTTTATCAATAGCATGAATATGGCAATGGATGCTCAATATGAATAAGTTATCATGCAATTGATGGTAGGCAATATGATCATGATATATGAATATGTCATCAAGAAAGATCACAACAAATTTGCTAATAAAATGCACAAGCTCGTATATGATGGATGACATAGAAATACAAGATGCAACAAGGCAATCATAAGGTGAGTCAATCCATGCATAAGATGCAAATTTGCTGTGGGTATGATATGTCCATCGAGCATGACATATGGGAACACAATCAACAAATATGTATGTGTTGGTGCAATCTGTCAAAGGAGTGTTGATGTACCAATGCTCGATGTCGTGGCACTCCTCAACGTGAAGGTCCATAGGGTCCATCTCCAATGTTGGTCCTCCATCCAATATATGTAGCATGTAGACAAGAAGGAGACAACAATGAAAGCATGGCCCATCCAATATGCATATTTGAAGATGGATCAAAGGGAAGGAATTCACCTTTAGGAGTTTCTCAAGGATGATGGAGTTGCGCATCTTGTATGCCTTCACATAACCAATATGTCTCGGTATGGTACCTCCTTGTGAATCCTTCAAAATGAAAGAACATGACAAACACTCAGAAAAACAAATGAGGTTGGTGCAAATGCAAATCCTATCATTCGTGTGGTAAGATACCCAACAAGTGTATGCATCATGCTCATCATAAGAAAGGACAAGGGAGCATTTCATAGAATTAAAACACATGATGTGAGAACAACCAAATACAATAGGCTCAATGAAACAAGCATGCTTCACAAGTAATATCTCCAAGTATCCATGATCAATAAGCATAACAAGTTGGCACTCAATACAAGGTGATATGAGAGATGCAACTAATGGACACAAGAGACAATAATCAACAAAAATCAAGTGAAAGGCATGAACATATATGTCATCAACCCAAGAAAGCGAGTAAGAATGGAACATGGGTGATGCAACCAAGCAAGTAACCATAGTGATCAAGTCAAGCAAGCTAGTAGTGCGAAAATGCAACATACTAGAAGGGATCATGGCAAGCATGCCAGGTGTGCAAATAGTGGGCATGAATAATGCACATGACATATCACAAACATGAAGGCAAGAGTTGAGCAAAATAGCATCAATAGCATGAGGCACAAGATAAACATGGCAATAGCAACAAGGATCTCCACCAAGCATGCAAATACACATAGGAGTATCATAATTGTGAATCATGGGTAAATGCAAGCAAGGGTTACAATTGCATGGCAAAGGCATAGAAGCAAGCATAACATGCAAAGTGAACACGGTAAAATGGGCATAACGTAACAAGTGATATATAGCCCAAAGCCGTGTGAGAGCCAAGTAAAAGGAATGCGCGTAGTCCTTGCGCGAATGGAATGGTGGTAAGGATAGTCCACGGGATCCCAAGTCATCGTTGCTCTCAAGAGCTCGTTTCGTCAACTCTTGGGATTGAGAGGTTGACGAGTATACGTGAGTACCTACACAAAACAAAGACAAAGGGAAAATCGTTTGTGCGTGGTAGATGTACACGTCATCCATCATAATGCGCACATGCATGTGGTGGTTAGCACAATATAGCCAATGTTGAAATAAATGAGATGCGTGATATAGAAACATGTCATCCATCATGATAGGTTTGTTGTCATGTATGGCATAATGGAGACTCAAATTTGGCAATGCATCATAAAAAATATCTAGAGCATTGTTATTCATGGAATGCATATGGTGCAAGCAATTATGGGAATCATGCAAAGTATGGAATGCATCAAAATCTCCTAATATGTATGAGGAAACTATGAGTGTCTCCTCATGAGCAAGTGGAAACATCACATTGACAATATTGACAACATCCAAAACAAAGCATATTTGGTTCTATGTGATCATGGCCTGACATAGTAGATGAATTGCGCAAATCATGTAAAGGAAGCATGGCAATATCATCACACAAAAAAGAAAAGCCAATGACCATCATCTCGTCATCTATGCCATAAGTGCAAATGGGATTTATTTTAATGGGGCATGCATAGTCCCTATGTTGAGATTGAAATGATGCAATATGGGAGATCTCACTCATAGCATATGACAAGTTCAATGGATTGTCAAACATGATGTGACCAATAGAATTTTCACATGATATCCTATGGAGCATAGCATCACAACCAGGCAAATCAACATGCTCATAATCATATTCATCATAAATTGGTAAGTCATGATATGAGGAATTCACACTAGCATGAAGCATGGGAATAGGTGGATCAACATCATGTAAGCAATCATTGGTGAGATAGTCCACTAGTGGGACAAGAGAAGCATTGTCACCCATGTTACCTTTGGAGCGTCGCACATGTGTTGTAGGTGAGGTTGCAACTTGATGGTACCATGTGGGGGGTGCATCTTCTTCCACCATGGCCATCGTCGTCTCCATTGGAGGTATGGACTCGTCGAGGATAGGCATGTCGTCATGTAGGAGACCTAGCACCAAAGAAGAAAACACACTAGGAGTAGAGGTTAAGTCATTAGAAATCATAGTGTCCTCACGTGCCGTGTCAACTACCTCACTCACTAAGTGTTGTGGCTCACTCACTCCCTCAAGGATGCTCTCACTCATATTGTTGGTGGAGTCACTCAAATGGCTCTCAACCTCACATAGGATGTGTGGCATGCTCTCATGTGTGGGGCTAGTGGTGGTCACACTCATCCTCTCATAGGAAATGCTCTCAATGTCATGTATGGTGGGGTCACTCATATCACTCATGGTGGGGTGGCTCTCCTCACATGGAAATTGGGGCATCACGTGATATGTGGGTGTCGGAGAGATGTTGGTGCAAATGTCTCCATGCTCAACTCCTATCGCCGCCTTGGTTGAAGGGATAGTCCCATGCTCAACCTTCTTGTCGCCGTCTTGTTGTTGGAGGCCCATATGATGTGGCACCTCGTAGCTCGACTCCATGACCGAAGGGAATTTCCCATGCTCGGCCATCTTCCTTGAGGGACTTCCGAATATGGAAGTGTCGCCCTCGCTCTTAGGTGGCCGCCTCGCTGTTGAAGATGTTGATGTAGGCAAACTTATGGGAAGTAGGCGAAGATGCCGTGCGTCCAAAGGCGAAGATGCCTTGAGAACACTTGGCGAAGATGCCGAAGTGGGTGGTGTAGCCATAACTCCGTCTTGGTGGTTCTCATCTCGTGGTCTTCTCTTTTGCTCGTGAAGCTTGGACTTTGCGTGAAGTAGGCTTGTTGGGACTTGTGCATTTGCGCTTGTGGAGCATCTTCATGTTGATGGTGTCATTGTTGCACTTGAGCTCATAGTAGATGTTGTTCGTCGTCGTCGTGCACATGATGCTTGGAGGTGACTTTCCCTTCATGACGATGTAGATCACGAACGTGATGGTGGTCGCCATGTAGATGTGGACGTGGACGACTTGCGCTTGCGTCGCGTGGGTGCTCCGAAGATGATCGTCTTGCTCGCCGTCGCCTTGAGGATGATGAAGGGGAAGAAGACTTGTAGTCGGCCACCATGTCTCATAGTTGATCCTTTAGCTCGTCCAACTTGGTGTCGATGTAGTCCCTTTTCCTTGCTTCGGAGTGGTGTATATGGATGGCGAGGTTGTCGAGGCGCTCTCGCAAGATAAATTGTGTGCCTTGAATTTGTCGTTGTAGATCAAAGATGGACGCTTTGGTAATGTAGTTGTTCGCGCCGTCGTTGTTGTCGAAGACCGGAGATGAAATGCCTTGCCTATCCATCACAAGACTCGAGCAAATATGAGTGGGAGAAAGAGAAGAACTTATACCAAATGTACCTTGACCAATGTTGAAAATGGATCAATGATCACTCAATGTGTAACAAGGAAATAGCACAATTGGTACCAATTCTTGTTGGTTTCTCACACCTACACAAATAAGGCTTATGGTGGAGCTCGGTGAGGATAGTGGCACAAAATTTTGATGCAAAATGTTAGCAAGAGTCAATAATGTTGAAATAGATTCACAAATTCGCAAGTGAAACAAGTAGACCAATAGCAAGGAATGGCACACGGAAACACACACACGGATAGATAAATGGGGTCGTGCAACCAAGGAATGAGCACAAAATGTGGAATCCAAGGAAAACGCTCGTGTTGCACAACTCAAGAGAGATGCTAGCATGATTGTTCAATAGGCGGATACGACACTTGGGCATTACCTATAAGATGCAAAGATATATCAACTTCTATCCCAAGTATGCTATGTATGTATGATTCCCGGTGTTTTCTCTCAAGATGATCCAAGATGATCGGATATAACAATCTTATGTGCAATGTGGTATGATGCTACGACACTTGCTTACAAGCTCTTTGTTCTTTATCTTTTGCTTAAAAGCTTATTCTTTTTTTGTATTGGCCACAATGCGAAATGCACAAACCAAGATAGCAATTGTGTATATGCGGGAACAATCTTGTGACACAAGGGATGATATGATGATACCAATATGATATGGTATGTATGCAATGGAAGGGTGGATCACTAATGTGCACAAGTAACGTAGCCCGGCAATACTCAAATGGCTAGTCTCGATAGGCAAGTGACGCAAAATGGGCTAGGGGTTAACAATGCAATTGCAAGGGGAATGTACAATGGCGACGTCGAGGTTACCGTCCGTGACGATGATGAGAGGTGGTGGTGTTGATGTCAACCCGTTCCTAATTAGCCGAAACACCTTAGGAAACGGAAAAACCACAACTCAAAATCTCAAGGACAAAAGTCAAATGGTGGTAGCGTAAATGTGGTGGTGGTTGAGGAAGCTCAAAGGGATTGCGGAAATGCAATGGTGGTTTTGGTGTACTCAATGCGGAAGTGGGGTGTAAGGTGGTGGACTGTACACGGTGTCGGAGTTGGAAGCACGGTCCCTAAGTAGCCGAAACACCTTAGGAGACACAATTCACAACACAAACAAAAATTGGTTAAGTTGGGTTGACAGAAGTGTATAGTGGGCAAGCCTATGCGGAAGTTATGGTGGTGGTGGTTGATGAAGAAGCAACCGTCCCTAAGTAGCCGAAACACCTTAGGAGACTCCAATCACTATTCAAACAACCACATATGCAATGGGGAACAAAAAGGGTTAGGTTGCGGAAGTCGGTGGTGGTAATGTGGATGATATGATGGAGGGCCTAGGCAAATATGCCAAATTTGTCAAAATTTGATGGAGTCAAATGATGTTGGTGGTATTTTTGTGGGATAGGGATGTCAATGGCTTCAAAACGAGCTAAAGAACATAAAAAACGGACACCGGATGAATTAGTTATGGCCGAAACAAGAATTCAGCCGAGTCAGTGTCAGGGTTACCCGGACATCCGGGAGTAGGTCCGGATGATCCGGGTTCGTTAACATGATTTATGTCGTGTGGGGCGTCCGGACATCCGGGAGATGGTCCAACTGATCCGGGTGGATCCGGATGATCCGGGAGCACTTCCGGATGATCTGGGCAGGTCAAACTGCTCGAGATTTCCTCTCGGGGACGAATTTTTGGGCGGAAATAGGGGATTTTCGGGGCAAATTTGAGGAGATTTTGTGGATGGAAGGTGGATAAACTTGGGGAGATGCTAGATACACTCAAAACCAAGCAAATCCATGGATCAAAATCGACAAAACATCATCAAACCAACAAATCACAAAAAAAATTGGGGCTATTTTTGGTGGGGATTTTTGGATTTAGGACGAAATCAACAAAACTAGGCTAGAAAACACAATGGGGAGGCTCCGAAATCGTGATCAACATTGCTCTAATCCAAGATATCATGAGACAAGCTGGCTCTGATCCAAGATGATGTAGGGTAGCGAAAGGAGCAGATCCCTACGAAGAACGCGATGAACACGAGGGGAAACACGAGGGAAACACGAGGGGAACACGAGAGAAATCACTCAACCAACAAGAATAGATCATACATGCGCTAGATCGATGAACACAAAGGTAAGATACAAGATCCAAATCCAACAAAGGACGATACAAAGGTAACCGGTTCTTCTCCATAAGGAGGTCTTGATGGGGCCACCCAAGAGGGGGTCTTGAATCCAAGGGGATCTTCTCCGTAGAGGGGCCGCGGTCTCTCTCGTGGAGTAGATCCGATATGGATGAGCAAAGCTCTATCTCTCATGAGCTACTACTTTGCTAACCCTCAAATGGAGGAGGGGGGGTCTATATATAGTGCTAAGCCACGAAGGGGTAAGTGAGGGGCGAAGGGGTACATGGGCTTCGGCCCAAGTCACGCACGCAGGCGGGTTCCGGATGATCGGATGGTGGCCCGGATGATCCGGGTGTCGGGGGATCCGGATGATCCGGGCGGCCGTCCGGATGATCCGGCTTCGTCAAGCAGGCTTCGGGTGTCTTCGGGCACATTACCCGGATCATCTGGGTGGGGGTCCGGATCATCTGGGCTTGGTCCGGATCGTCCGGCTAGGGATCCGGATGATCCGGGCAAGTCCTGTCTTGTCCGTTCTTCTTCTTCCTTCTCCTCTTCCATGCTTGGCCTTGGTCCTTGGATCCTCCATGGTGATCTCGGTTGTACCTGAGTATATGCAAGGTCCATGCATGAGGTAGTAGCCATGTCTCGTATGTGGAAAGATACAGTTCGAAGAGGAGTGAGTTCACCTTGTGTCCAATGGCGTATGATCGAGGTCTTATCATATGTCCTTTTGGAGCTTGGGGAGTAGTCGAAGTGTACATGGGGATGATCGTGGGATGCACCGCATCACATGTGCTCGTGTGTGTTGTCCCACCTCTCGTGATGGTGAAGATGTATCCGTTGTCCAAGAAGTTCTATCTCTGGAACCTGCTATGATTAGTAGAAACAAGAAACAAACTTCGATAATAATGTTCCTATGAACTACTAGGATGTGGTGGTAAAGCGCTCACAATAAAACAAACATCAATATCTTACAGGTTCTTACCATGCAGTAGGTGGTGATGGGTAACCAACGATGTCGAATAACTCCGAAGATTGAGTAAAGTGATTGCCAGGGGATTGTACGTATACACGATGTAGAAATATGTGGAGCTTGGAGGACTTAAATATATGGTAGCAAAATATTAGCAAAAATCAATCCAGAGATGCAATGTTGAATAAACACTCAACGGCGGTATTGTGTTGTTCCTAGGCTAGACCGGACTAGAAACACGAGCCTAGAAACTAATGAGGTCACAGCGTAGCACAACTAGCATCATTAAAGGATATGAAGTAGCTCGGAGCAGCAAGATATAAATGAAGATCACAATGGCAATAAAGATAAAGATGAGAAACAACGGCCAAGCAGGATATACCAACAACTCTCTCTCCAACTTTCCTCTGGTAAAACTTTGTGCCAATTTTCTGATATTTTTTCTAAAGAATGCTACGGACTCAAGCTTTCCAAAGCAAAAAAGAATCACTCAAGTCCGAATTTATATGAGGAGTCAAAAAATTCTAAAACTGGCGTCAAAACTAGAACAAGCTGTGTTCGTGAACTTCAGAAGGCAAAAATAGATATTTAGAAGCCAATTTTGAGGTACCAAATATTCAACATGCTTATGCAACTATTCAGATGTGGCTCGTCGCTAGCTTTAATTTGAGTACTTGCGGAGCCAAAACTAATGAGGACATCCACACCATTGTTACACCCACAGCCACTTCTACTATACATACTGGACCAATTACTAGAGCTCGCGCATGCCAATTAAATTACCAGGAACTTTCGTTTCTTGGTAATGATTCTAATGTTCATGAGAATATGATGCTGCCTAAATTGGATACATTTGTTTTGCTTACAAATGCAGGGCCTAGCTTGAAGAAGGATGAACATTGGAGCAAGAACCAACATGTAGATGATGGCATGCACAATGGAAACAAGAATGGAGTTTCAAGTGATGATTTCAGGACTCTGAAGCCACCGTATTGAGTGCATGAAGGCTTCGACGAAATATACAAGATGCCACTTCACAAATTTCAACCAGACGCAATTATAGGTTCCGCGTCACCTTATTATTGGGCCAGGCCCATGTAATTTTGAAATACATAAGTATAGGCTATTTTTAGAGTCCGTATGTGCGGGGTAACAAAGTTACGGTTGGTTTCGGGCACCTCCTACAAAGGGTCACGAAATTCCCCCTACTCCTTCATATATACAACCCTTAGGGTGTCTTTCAGACTTTGGATCTTGTTTAGATTAAAAGTTTGCCATAGGTGCCACTTCGCGTACTTCATTTGTGTTCAACGATCAGACCAAGACGTCATAGAACCCCACCTTCTTTAATAAAACTTTCCTCTTATATTAGCAATATCTAGATTGCAATTTCAGTTTCTTGCTTGTTATTCGTTTGCGCGTAGGAAATATACCTTCGTGATCAGGTTGATCGTGCTCCGACGTGGTCAATAACCTCTCGGAGTTGGTTTAGCGATTGCTAAGGCGCGACGTCCTCACACGTTCTTAGTCGGATCGTCAAAGTCTACTCCACCAAAAACGATAGCTACCATCTCATTGAAAGACAGGACACTGTTGCCTCAATCAAAAATGGACTACATATGAGGAAGATATGTCTTTTTTACTGAACAGTGCGTAAAACAGATTCCAATCCGAATCCAGGTACAAGATTGAGTATTGATTGATCCGAAAAAAATTCTTTCTTTTTTTTCTCACACATTTTTCTTTCTCTCCTTTTTTTCTCTATCTTTTTTTCTCTCTCCCTCTTTCCAAAACAAACTAGATAAGATGCAGATTGGATCAAGCAAAGATGTGAACGACCTCAACTATGATTATGATAGTGAACGATGGGTAGCACTTGGAGGAAATTTGTGGATGGGGTAGCGTATGTCGTTTAGCACACAGAGATGACACGTTCCCTTTCGAAACCATGAGGCTTCTTGAGAGAAGCTCCGGTTTGTGAGAAGTCTATACCAAAATTTGTCCCAAGTCAGACATTTTTTACCACATCATGTCAGTGGAATGTCATAACACCATGCCAGGCGATTTCTGGATTTACATGTATTTTAAAACCATGTTTCTCAATGTTTATGACCAAGCCACGATACCCCAGGTGTTTGAAATTCACTCCCATTTCTTGCATGTGACCTAAACATTCACTCAAGGACCCATATATATATATATATATATATATATATATATATATATATATATATATATATGATATTTTAACCTTTTTTGGTGCACTGGAGCATGTGCGTGTAGTTCAAATTTGAATTATGGACACTAAATACCTAGAAACTTAATTAATGTATGAAAAAGGCCAAACGAACCCTGAATAATTCCAAATTTTAACATGACACTCCTATAGTTGCATGTTCACTGCAGCTAAATGTTCTAGCAATTCAAACATCGTCCTTTCCCGCTGTAACCCATTTTGTCTTTCAAATCAAAATGAAAAAAATCAACTGTACCACAGACAGTTAATTAGCAAGAATCATGTGCGATGCAGTATAAAATATCTTGGGGCACCTTCATGTACGGCTTACAGGGGAAGTTCCATCGGCTACAGTCCACCGCCCATGTGTCAACCACACTTGTGCGCCAGGTTCATGTTACGTCGAGCTAAAAATTTCAGCAACCATGGAAATATCTAGCTCCCCTCCCCTCCCCACCGTCCAAAAGCCACATTTCCACTCTTTCCTCCTTCCTTTCCAAGTACAAACCTTCACTGCTTGCTTGCAACACTGCCTCCTCGCCGACGACGCTCCTTCCTATTGCGTGGCCTCGTCGATATAGTCACATAATCCACACCCACCCCCATCCTCATCCTCCTTCTCCATCCCACATGCCCCAACAGCTGGTGTGACACCTTCCACCCAAATCACTACCTCATCCTCCAAATAAGTGCTGTCCATAGCCATTTTGCACGTAGTATAGCCAATGAGCATCTGACAGCGGAGAAGCAAATCGTGGCCGCATGCGCGGATGAGGTAACGATGGATTCCATGTGTGCCGACCGCCTGATCTTGGAGGAGCACCTCATCGTCGAGGCCACCATCAATGCCTTGTGCACGGACGCCTCCATGCGGTTGGCTACTTTAAATGACAGTTCGTGGTATTTTCTCGATGCCACTGTTGGTGCCTTCTAGTGAATTGTCCTTTGTAATGTTAATATGCATTTTGATCTTCTAAAATGGGATGTTCAGTTAACAGTTCGGTTCAACAATTTCTACATTTTCAAAGTAGTTCTTAAGCATGCTTGTTTTGTCTGATCTTCTAGTATATGTTCTATTCTGTAATGTGATGCTTAGTAAACTGTTTGGTTCATTTGTTATGTTGTCCATTTAACTATTTGGTTCAGTTATGTAATGTGATGTTCATTTGTCGTGGGTACAATTTTGCATTATTATGCATGTGAGAAATAAATCATGTTTGGTTGTACTAAATACATGAGACACACATACAGTTGCTATATTTCCATGTTGTTTAGCATGCTTTGTTTGGTTAACTGGATTTTCCATGCAGCTCGAAATAATCTGTTGGATCTATAATTTGTTTACTTTTCATTGACATATTCTACTAATAGTATGCTAACTCTCACTTAACCTAGTCAATATCTGCCTTATATGTGTTGCAGGAAAACCATGGGAGGCACTAAGGTTTACCATTGAGGTTTGCACATGCATGGTTCTATGGTTAACAACACATTATTGTGCAATTGCTAGAACCATTCCAATATTTAGGTTTTTAACAATTTGGTCTTGCACATGTAGGTCCTGTTGTCAGGGATTTAGACCCACTAGTCGACCAATTTTGCATATGGGGAAATGAGATGTCCATGAATATCAGTAAGTCAAGAAACTCAAAAAGATTTTAGCATAAAGAAACTAGCAAAGAATAACAACAAGATCTTTGTTTGCACAATGAAGAAGACATCAGTCAACTATAGGACCGTACTAACTCTTTTTCCTTATTTTTCCTTTAGCACCGTTACAAAATTTAGAGCAGATATTTATGCATATCTTTGTTTTCAATCGTTTCCAAAGCAGTCTACCGATGATTACCTCTTGGACCAACTGCATGGTCAAGAGGTGAGGAAGGTATTCATTCAACACCCGTAGTATAGTATTGAAGTCTTCCTCAAGAGGATGATGGTTGAGCGGGCAATTATCCATAGCCACTGGCCTAAAGTTGCAAGGGCATTCAACATTACCGAAGGCTCAATATTCGCCTTCTGCTTCGACAGTTTTCCAAATGAGATTCATCTGTCTATTTACCGTGTATAATGCAACTTTCCAAAGGTTTTAGGTGTTGCATGTGAAACTTGGTGCGGTTGTGTAACGACATAGCTAGATATATGCCTACTGATGTATTTCAATTATTAAATCTTAGTTGTTGTAATACATATATGAAATATATGGTGTGTTTGATATGAAATGTTAATTTGATTACTAAATGGATTATCAATAATTAGCAAATTAGCCTGCTTATTTGGTTTTCTGATTGTAGGCGGTTTCTCAGACAACACCACGGTTTCTATAAAGTAGGCATGTTGGATCAATCAACAATCACACACGACTTACGCCTGACAAATTTTTGCGTTAGGCCACCTTGCACACACGTTTCCACATAAAAATTGTGTGTGGTCTACATACGAATGGAAACGTTTGTCCGGGATTCACTGTGTGGGATGTAAATACGAATGGAAACGATTGGGCTTGTATAATTGTCTACGATTCCTCGCCCGATTGCTCACGGGCACTTTTTGCCCCGTGTGTGTGACTGGACCTATCATTGATGGTTCCTGGGTCGTGTGGGAAGGCCCACACTATCACACACACAATGATAGAGGCGAAGGTGTCCCGATGTTTCGATGAGATAGCTATCGTTTTCTGTGGGAGTTGACTTTCACGATCGGATTACGAACGTGCTAAAACGTCGCACCTTAGCAATCGCTAAACCAACTTCCGAGGGTTATTGACCATGCGGGAGCACGATCAACCTGACCATGAGGGTCTATTTCCTGCAAGCAAACAAAGAACAAGCAAGTAACTGAGATTATAATCTGGATATTGCAAATATAAGATGAAAGCTTTGTTGATCAAGGTGGGGGTCTTTGACGTCTTGGACTGGTCGTTGAACACAAACGAAGTAGGCGAAGTTGCAGCTATGGCGAACTTTTAATCTAAACAAAACCCAAAGTCTAAACGACGCCCTAAGGGCTGTATATATGGAGGAAGAGGGGGGAATTTGTGGCCCTTGGAGGAGGGGTCCGAAACCAGCCCTAACTCTTGTTTCCCCACACATGCAGACGCTAACAACAACCTATACGCGAGTATTTTGAAATTACATGGGTCTGGCCCAATAATAAGGTGACGTAGCACCTATACTAACTTCTGGACGAAATTTATGAAGTGACATCATGTATATTTTGTCCAACCCTTCATGCACTCATTTTGGTGGTTTCAAAGTCATGAAATCATCACTTGAAACTTCATTCTTGTCACCCTTGCGCTTTGTCGGTTCAATATCCGGCGTATCTCGTAGTAGGGGTCCTAAGCTAGGCGTCTTGGAGCGATGGTAACATGGACACGGGGTTTCACCCAGCTTCAGGCTCTCTTGATGAGATAATACCCTACATGCTGCTTTTGATTATATTCATATGGGTGTAGTACAGAGTACACGTATCTACCACGAGATTGTAGTAATCAATATGAGATCATCTATTGACTATCCTGGCCTCGGTTTATATAAGACACCGGAGGCCTAGGG
The DNA here is from genome assembly GCA_032464435.1 of Aegilops umbellulata. Lineage (NCBI taxonomy): Eukaryota > Viridiplantae > Streptophyta > Magnoliopsida > Poales > Poaceae > Aegilops > Aegilops umbellulata. The sequence continues at coordinate 222,779,203 of CP136054.1, read as the reverse complement.
TTTAGGAGAGTCCTTGTCTTGGGCGCCAAGTCTTGTGGAGTCTTCCTTGTATGCGGCAGGAGTTGTTTGAACTGGCCCATGAGTATGCGGCCATGGGGTCCTCGGCCCAATCTAACTGATCGGGAGACGACGTGGTGAGTACCCCCTAGTCCAGGACACAATCACGCTTCCCGTCCTCTCCATGCTTCATCTTGCTCCAATGTTCATCCATCTTATCTAAGCTAGGCCCTTCATTTGTAAGCAAGACAAATGTATCAAATTTAGAAAGCATCATATTCTCATGAACATTAGAATCATTACCAAGAAACGAAAGTACCTGGTAATTTAATTGGCGTGCGTGAGCTCTAGTAATTGGTCCAGTATGTATAGCAGCAGGGGCTGTGGGTGTAACAATGGTATTGATGTCCTCATCACACAAGCAAGGTGAAAGTTTAAAACTCCATCGTGGAAAGGGGGTAAAAACCGTTTGTCTAGGACGTCTCTACACTAGTGTATACATGGCAGGTACAAACACTATACAAACATAACGACTTTCAGATCATTCACAAGAAACGTCCTTTGAATAATTTAGCTAATTTGTTGTTCAGATGGTCTTTGATGCGATGGCTACTGTTGGTCTATGTGCCAATAGTGCAATGATTCATCTATCAAAAGTAAATCGCAAAAGAAATCACTGGGACATGGTCACCGTCAAGGCAAATTAGAATGCAATATTACATAAAAAAGAATGTACTATGAGCATAGTCATTTGTTGGTAGTTGAGGAAAACATCCTTCAAAAAATGTAAAAAAAAAGGATGTACTTTAATTGACAATCATATGCATGACACATGTCTTTACATAGAGTCAAAAATCAGTTAAGTGTAAACACCTATCCATTGAATAACAATAATTGAGGAATTTATGCCTACATAGGCTACCACTATGTTTTCACATTATGAAACTACAAAGAGAGTGTAATAGTGTGGATGCACTTAAGCACTATTAGTAAGTAAATAATTAGAACATGATATAGAGAAGTACATTGATGTGCATTAAGAGAATGCACCCACTTTTACATTAAAGCTGAATTCCTGTCATCTCCACTTTTTGTACAGTTTCTGCAATGCCAACTCTTTCAATGCCATAATGTGGAGATAGTGCTTCTAATGTCTGCAGTACTATTTGTAATGCTTCACCGACTTGTTGATAGCTACAGAGTATTGCTTTATCCACCCTCAGAGACATATGTCCAAACAAATATTTATTTACTTTTACATATGAAATGCATTCCTCATGGCTTTGCAGGCGTGGAGATAGTTTTTATGAAGGAATCTGCCAAGTCAAGTTGTTTTCCACTCTGAATGAACTTCATGCACATGGGTGGCTCCACACTGAAAAGGGTGAGCATTGATGATGGTAGTGCAAATAGCCCGTCTCCACACATCAAGCCAGCTGCAACTGCTGATGATAGTAAGGCAGCACTTTGGCTATTAATTTTAGTCCATATAAACATCACTATAGTGCCTATGCACATATCAATGGGGCCAGATGATCCAATGAAGAATGGCAATGCAAACACGGTGACATTGGGAATGTAGTTCATTATTTTCCAGCCTTTCCTCTGGGACACAATTGAGAGTGTGTTGACTGCAATGGCAAAGCAAGCTGCAGCAAAGCAAAACATTAGACAATGGTCAGGGAGCTCCTTGACACCTCCTGTGCCAACCACCGCGATGGCACGATAAACCCCAGCATATGGACATGGGTATTCCGAGTCTGGTGCTCCAATGGGAATGTGCGCCTTGGCCGTGTTTTGGAAGGCGCGGAAGATGCATGGGGTAAGAATTGAACCAGTGATTATACCCAAAATTTGCATGATGACCAGGGCTCGTTGTGAGGTTAGGGTCATGTAACCTGTCTTCACGTCTTGTGTTGCTTGAGAGGAAACATGAAGGGCTGACACTACTAGCCCACATGCTACAAGGCTAGCGACAATTGCACCAGGCTTGGCAACCCATGCTGAGACGATGAAGATCGTGAACTTGGCGTAAGTATATGCAACATTCCAGTCCGTGAGCCCAGTTGCATAGGTATTGGTGAGCGCAAGTACCGGGATAATAATGTAAATTGTAAGGACATTAAAGAAAGTTATCTGGTAGAACATCCTTGGGATAATAATTGCACAAATTATTGCACACACCACATATGCAACCGTCGGTATGGAAAAAGGTATTCTATTTTCAAGGAATACCTCAATCCTTCTACGGTCATCATAATTAAGACTTGGGTGTTTTCTCAAGTAGTTCCCCACCACTGAATCTGTTTCTTGTTGTTTTTGTCTGAAGTCAATGAAGGCAGTGATAAGTAGTATAATGAAGTTGTAAATACCATCAACAACAATAAGTGTAACTGCGATAAAGACCTGTTCAATAACTTTGAAGAGTTAGATCCACATAAAATGCTAAAGGAAATGAAAAAAAAACCTTCCTTGCATATGGTTTATTAGATTTTATTTATGTTTCAACATCTACTATTTCCTTGTGCGTATTTCCTAGGTATAGTTTTTGAGTGACTTGACCCCTGTAGTTTTGAGATGAGGAACCAAATAGTTAATATTTGCAGTTGTAAGTTTGATTGGAAGTTTGCTTATTTTGGATATTACTCCATGCTTCAAAATTTTAATATTTCAAAGGAGCAAGTGAAAATTGGTTAGGTCTGGTGGTTGTAGTTTGACTAAAACTTCGCCTAATTGTTGGAGACTATTTCGTCCTTCAAAAGTTAATATTCGAAGAATCAAAAGCAAAGTTGTAAATAGACATGCCAATAAATCCAACAAACAATGAGTAAACACACTATGACTTTGAGTATTATTGTGAAGAAGAACTCGCATTATGGTTATGAGTGAAACGGTTGCTGAAGTGAGAATGCTATTCGTCCAAGTTATTTAGCCAAAAGGAAAAAAGTATAAAATATTCTTAGACTACCACAAAGGTAATGTATAATCAAATTGTGTTGTTGTCAATGAATATTTTTACTTCTATTTCTCACTTTTGGATGGTCCCTAAAAAAGGGTAGATTTTACAACTAGAGACATGGCTTGAATGCTCTCGTATATAAATCTTGTGGGAAGTATCAAGTAGCGCGTATTTTAGTTTATTTTATTTCCGTGAAAGTAACTTGCACTCAACTTTTGACTCTGCAAAAATAATCTTTCTCCCTTCATGGTAAATGATAATAGATAAGGTAGAGTTGGACTATAAGCAGGACTACAAAGTGAAATAGACTAATAATTAATATGCTTATTAAGGCCGGCTAAAGATTGTTAGCCGATATCTCAACGCGTAAAATCACTAATTAATTGTTGGTATAAACAAATCCTTTTATTTTACCAGTTCTTGCACATTTTTGACAAAAGAGGGAGATTTTTTCTAAATATTTGGGACTACTTGCTAAGAGAAGTTACTTCCAATATTTAATGTGCCAATCTGAGTTTGTAAAAAATGGTTAGGACAACATTACTAGATTTTTCTTGTATTTCTGTAAAGAACTTTAGTAATGCACATGAGTCTATCGAAGGGTGTGGGAGGAAAATAAAAATAACCTAGATAATACAGCGAGTTGTAACGGTTGTTTGTAAAGTTGAAACTAAGAGATTAGGAGGGTATGTTTGTCCACACTAGCTCCACCGCCATGTATTTCGGGGATAACCATGATAAATCGACGCTCTTTCATGAAAGAACAACCAAAGTATATTTACATATTGTACAATAATTGCATCTAATTTTGTGTGATCGGATTGGAAATGTGATTATAGTCTGCAATATAGAGGTTAGTAATGAGACTTCATAGATACAAATAACAAACATAGATAGTATTTTATAAAGTGTGATCCTTTCTTTTCGTATATAAGTAGTACCTTGGTAAAAATTGAATTAGATGAAATTCCGACCAACAAGTACTTACTTAGTTCTTTTGTACATACCTTGTATCCATTTGATCCAACTAAACTTGTTGGACTACTAGTGTGATACCATTGCCCACCTTTTGTTTCGAGAAAAGGGAACAAAAACCCCCACGATGTGATGCCTCCGGCTAGTAATGTAATATTTACCATAGGTGGGCAAATCATCCCCACGCCAATAAATGTTGTAGAAAAGTCAAAGAAGAACCTGTAGGCACATGATTATGTATATCATTATCCCAAGTAAGTCACCAGTGTTTTCTATAAGGGATATACATGGCTACATACATTCGTTGTCTCCTTGAATCCTTTTACCGAGTTTGTATCATATATTTAACCTATTTGAAGTTCCAAATTTACATCTAGTTGTAATTAGAATAAATATGCTTTGAGGGTGATTGATTACTGTTATAAGAGCCATACTCACGCATCTAAAAAAGTCACAAAGACCGATCGGTATCCAACATATTAGAACATCTATAAAGGCAAAAAACTTTGGGAAAAATGCACAAAGGACTACATCATGGTATTGGAAAACATCAATAACAATGCATGTCTAATTCATTTTTTTTCACAATATAAATTATGTGAATATACATTGATATATGCAATTGGGGAGGGTAATTCTACACATAGTGGGGAGTATTAGGGCATGCATCTTAATATGATTTCATAGGTAAAATTCTCATGTGGCACTATATTTAATAAGAAAAAAGAGAGCAATCGTATCTTAATCTAAATATTTATCTTAGCACCTTCTTTGTCACCAAAACCATTAAGTAATGGTTGTTTGGATATAACACTAAGATATAGTTCACTGGGACTGCTATAGCTAAACATCTATTAAATTTGATTATATATAACTCACGATATAGTGTGCAGGGACTGCCCTTATACTACATGCCTCATTTATTCTATGATATATATAATCATTGTTGTGTAATATCACAAGTTAACTTTTTAGATCATCTTATATAATATTTTTCATGACACACAATATCTCATCATTTATCGTGATACATTATCATGATATGATACATAATCCTCTTTTCTTCATTTAACCGCATGCCACCTGAGCCAAGTTGCCTGTTTTTTTGTAGATGAGCCAATTTTGCTAGTTAGCACGCATGACACCTACTAATACATCCATGGGAAGTATCATGAAATATGTTTTAAAATATGAGACATCTAGATGTTGTAAATGGGAAGTTCGTTGTTGAATATAATTAGACTAACTGTGAATAAACAGGACAATTAGCGCGTGATTCAATTTGAGTTACAATGCTTTCAACTTATATTCTTATTCCTACAAAGAAATATTTTTCTATGGTAAACTTATATTATTATTCGTTGTATCAATTATTTTCCATTTTCACGATCAATTGTATCAAATAGAACTTGGGCTTCTTAAACCGGCATGGATGTACAAAGTTTAAACATAATAGCTATCAATCTAGTAGAAGCATAATGTCCATTTTACTTCTATGGAGTGCAATCAGTTATGTAACTCGTTTTGTGCCGATGCAAAATAGATCTACTAGTGAACAAGACAATATTGTAGTGGAAAATCATAATGTTACATATTGAAATGTTTTCAAATACATTCTCCTTTCGCCACCACAAAGAATATAATCCTGGGACCATCAAAAGTGAAATTTATTTACGAAGTAAAAACATAAAAATAGAATAGCTCAACAATTACCACAATTTTAATGACGTCAAACAATTTGTGAGTCTAGAATATGACATCTGACAAATAAGTTTGTATCTTTCAAGAATAACTCTTCCAACTAACTAATAATATTTATAGAAGGAGTGCATATTTTTCATTTTGTGTATTAACACATTTTTCAATCGAAAATGTTGTCGACTTATTAAAGAATAAATATTTTAGTTGCTTCATAGTACAATTTTTTTTCCTAATGTACCATATTATTTCAGTTGCTTCATAGTATTATATATAACCCGCACCCTAGGGGGAATAATATGGTATCACTACTACACATACACTCATCATGGTCGACTCTAAATCCCCATTCTTCATAGGTATGTTGGAAAACTTGGGCCTCTCGAGGAGCAGCCCACCAGACTATTGTGGACCCAAAAATCATTATATGTGCAGTAAAAAATATTAATAAAGAGAGCTCTACCCCTATTCACTTTGTCAATTTTATTTTCTATACCATGGCATTGATAGACTAGTTCCTCTACATCTACTTGACTCCTGCTCTACAACACTTGGACCAGACTCACCGGCAGAGGTTGTGGAACACGTTATCAGTACAAAATGTCCACCAACTCATCTCAAGCCTGCATCCAGCAGTCTTTCATCGATCCCACAGAGATATGGATTCAAATTTGTTTCTCAAAAATGAATCTACACGTCATTATAACTTTGTTTTCATGATCCCATAATTTTTTGGATTATTTAATGTATCCCGTAGATTTATGAACCTACCCGAAGGTATCCATGTTCCAAACAACCATAGAGCAAACTAGGATGTATATAGTGTTCAAAACAAGTCACTGTATGAACTTAAATAGACCTATAGAATATGGTATAATCACTTGAGCTATTTCATTCACCAGAAGGGCTACACGAGCAATCAAGATTGCCCATGTGTTTTTATATGGTGATCCCAATATGCATTCTGTATAATCATGGTGTGCATGGATGATTTAAACATAATCAGTACACATGAGAATATTAAGGAAGTGAGTTTCTGCCTGATGTCGAAATTTTAGATGAAGAATTTGGGTAAAACGAAGTTATGTCTAGCTCTGCTACTTGTGCATTTCCGTGGTGGGACTCTAGTGCACTAGTCAACGTACACCTAGAAGGTGTTGGAAAGATTTCATTTGAGACAGCAAATCCTTCTAAGACCCCGACGGTCGAGCAATCTTTACAACAAGACAAGGACCCACTTAGGCTAAGGAAATGGGGTAATTCTAGGTCAAAACTTTCCCTAACTAAGTGCAATTGGCGTACTCATATACCTTGCAAATTGTACACGGTTGGACATTGTTTTCGCCGTCAATATTCTTACTAGGTACAATTATGATCTGATACAACATGTACACCTTGTACAACATGTACATCTTCTCTCTTTTGTTAGCCATGTTTCAGATCAAGCAACGTCGGGGATGGATTTGTTTTCAAGAAAGGGAGGATGATGAGGACATGACTACCTTGGATATGACCAAAAGTATTGCATACATGCATATCTGTGAAGTGATTTCTAATGCAAACTATGCAATAATTTATTTATGTTATCCACGACAAAAATACCTCACAGACTTTTGTGTCATGTCTATTTGGAGGTGTATGGGATATTTGTACAATCCGCATATGAAGATAAGGGAAAAAGAAAAGTTTATGTGCTGTTCAAAAAGTCATCTCACGTCACTTTTGGGCCAAGAGAAGATATAGTCCAAGTCTCTCACGTTCTGGACTTAGATTCGGACTGCACAGACATACATGACTCAGAACGCCAAGAACTCTTTCATCATAACTCCGAATTGGGTGATTCTTTTGTTGTTGAAAGTAGATTTTGTGCTCTTTCTAACCCAATTGGATTCACATTCAAATTCGTCTGGAGGATTGAGATATTGAGGAAACAATTTGACGCTGCAACAGGATCCGAGTCAAACTACATGTCCAAAGGTGTTGCATGACCTCCACTTGGGGCCATGGGCCTTGTATGACTTAGGGTTAGTTTTAGGCTGTGTTGGGATGTCCTCCCACATCCTTGGGCACCACCCCTTGCTCCTATATAAGTAGATCAATCTAGTATCCTTCGGGTTTTATTTAGTTAAAAGTTAGCCACTCCTGCAACTTTCGTGTGCTTTGTTTGTGTCCAACGACCAGACCAAGACTGCTTTTAGAACCCCACTTTTATCACCACTTCATATATACTCGCAATATTCAGATTGCTTTAGCATATTCTTGCTTGTTCTTCAATTGCTTGCAGGAATAGACCTTTGTGGTCAGGTTGATCGTGCTCCGGTGTGGTCAATAACATCTTGGAGTTGGTTTAGCAATTGACAAGGCGCAATGTTGTGCATGTTTGTAGTCAGATCGTCAAAGTCGTCTGCACCAAATCAATAGTTATCATCTCCTTGAAAGACAAGACACCTTTGCCTCTATCATGATCCTACCATGAAACATCGGAAAGGCATCAAGGGCATCTTTCATTCTTGCAAGGGACCAGATATCTTTGTCTATTTAATACAGGGAATCAAGACTTTGTGGTTGAACTACATATTCTTCAAAATCGCCCAAAAAAGTCTTATGTTGACTTCCGCAACCACTCAGAAATTATAACACTATACGAAGCATGGGTGTGCATGGCTTCGGCAGATGGTTGGCCACACTCAGCAGATGTATGGGCTAGACACTGTACAAACCCATACGATTATCTATGAAGATAATGCTCCTTATGTTGCACAAGTCCTAAAGGGATATGTGAAGAGCGACCTCACAAAGTATACTAGTACCAAGTTCTTCCATGCACATGAGATGTACAAGATTAACGAGGTAAGAAACTTGCATACTATGTCTAGTGACAAGTTTTTTGATTTGTTTACTCAATCACTACCATCATCATCCTTCAAAGGTGTATGTTGAATAAGTATGATGAGACTTAGAGAGATGCAATGCTAGCAGGAGGGGGGGGGGGGCTTGACAAATTCATTGTTAAAATCTTGGTTGCGATGATCAAGTATTCAACTTTATGGTTGAATGGATTCTACTCTTCTCCCCTTGAGTGTGTTTTCCTGATGTTTCTCACATGATGTTTTTGATAGGGCAATTCATGCAATACAACAACATATACTATGCACTCCTTCATATTTTCCCAATGTTTTTTTGGAGTTTTGACACATGAAGCACCGCACCAACCCATTATGGACCAAGTATGTCCTCTTAACGTTAAAGTGGGCACTTATCTCACGCCCCCTAGTTACACAAAGAGGAATGCCCCATTGTATGTACAATTGATGGATTATTAATAAATAAAGTCTATCCCTATTTATTTCATTTCAATCTTACTTTATGTACCTTGCAATTGATTGACTATTTCCTCTACGTCTAAGTGAGTCCCGCTCTACAATCCTTGGGCCAGACTCACTGACGGAAGTTGGAGAACAAGGTACGCTAGCACTGCTTCCTCCAAGTTCCTTAGTTGGTGACTCAAATTAAGTTTTGTCTTGGATCGAGCTCTGAGCCATCGATGGTCCACGTGCTCCTACACAGACCACTGATGACACATGATGCTATTACCACTATGCATAGCATTAGTTCTTGCATCCATGCAAGGAATAGATCTAGTGAAAGTAGCACTGCATATATACTAGAGATGCCACAAGATCTAGTGGTGTTTCCTCCGCACATATGCAATGAAGCATGCTGCCCTTGGCCACCATATCTGGTTGCGTCATCTCAATATAGATCTATGGCAAAGAGTTTGTGATACATGACCATTGTCAGGCCAGGGGTATAGCCTTGGTGATGTAGACAACCATCACGACCACCACCTTTGCATTGGAATGGGATTATGGTAGGATCATTGTAATGCTTATTTTTGCCTCCTAATTTTTCTTGAATTTTCTATGTTACACTTAGCTTCTATCTCTATATTTGCGAAAATTTGGCTTTCTTCGAAGAAAGATTTCACGGATTGCCTAATGAACCCCTTGAACTGCAAAACCAGGTATTTAATCCCACCCCATTTCTTGAAAACTAGGCAAACCACCCTCTGACCCAGTTATTTAGCGATATGAATAGCCGGTTTTCCTAATTAGGCATGATCAACAAAGAGGACACAAGGAGGTAAACATAGGGCCTACATATCAGTCACACCGTTTTTTGCATGGACATAGCTAGCGTCCACCACACCTTCCCTTTGATCCCCCGTTTTCTTCTCTTCCATAACTCCACCCCATATCTACCTACCGCATGTGACAATCACATGTCCCGCACATCTACATCTACCTCCCCGACTACCAGACGAGCTGTAGTGATGAGCATGCAATGCCAACAAGACTCACTGCTCGACCTGCCTGCATTCCCTGTGCACGAGGTGGCCGACAAGTGCTTCCCTCCAGCCATGTTATCCCCACCACTCTTGCAATGGTCGCCCGTCTCATGTCGTCACTTTTGCAGGCATCAACCCGGGAACGAGAAGTCGAAGGCTCCACTAAACCATTCATGAGATCATCCACCGACATGCTCCTCTAGACTATGCAAATTCACTACACGCATGAGAGACTCCACCGAGCTACTAGAGGATAGCATAGACCATAGCTTGCTATTCTAAAGAACCACTAGGTGTAAGTCAAGATCCTAGTTTATACTAACTAGCCTTGCTACGTACGTGAGCCAACCTCCAAAGAGAATCGATCAAGTGCTTCTACTAGCTTGTGTTTGTGTGTCTCTCTCGGTGGAACTTCAGTACTAGCGCAACCAGCCGGAAACTAAATGGCCATATAGCTAGATTATTGTGCATACATGCACCTAAAAAATACTCGACTGCTACACATTAAGTCGGGGGATCAGGCAGGCACCAAAAAAGTAGCTGACGAGACTAGACATCTAATATGTGTTTTGGAAGAGAGACGCCCTAGTGGAGGTCGATTGGGAGAAGAGAGAGAAAGAGGTGGGAGGGACGACTTTCATGCTATCTTATGGCCACATCAAGTGCAACATAGGTGAAATAGGCTCTAAATAATACTTAGGCATGATTGTTCAGTTTTTGAATGTTGAGGGGGCTAGATACCCGGTTCTATAATAGAGGGGGGGAGGGGGTTAAGTTAGTTAATTTGTGAAACTGAGGTGGTATGTGGACGTGTTTCTTTCTCTGGATCTTCAGTGAATGATTTAGGTAACATAACAACTATTCTTCTTTGTCCTAGATTTTTGTTCCTCAAAGATACTTGTGAACAATAATCTCGTGCATATGTATTTACCATTAAAACCCTATTTCCCAATAGTAGGAATATTAACCCTTAATCTTGCTTTTTTAAAACCAAATCCCCTCTGCCCAAAGAATCCCACAAAAGTTTCAAGATGATCCTCTTTATATATTAAATCCATATGTGTAAAATATTTCCCTAAAATTGTGTGGATATTATATTTACACCTATATTGACCTTTTGTACTTCCCTTGGATCAAGTTTAATAATAAAATGCATCGCTTTCCTCTTTAAAGCCACTATCTCATTTATGATGCATTACAAAGCTACTACTATGTAGGTTTCTTAAAAATTGATATAAAATATATGAACCTTCTTCTTCATATGCCACATCAATATCCGCAAAAGCTAATGCTTCTCCAATGCAAATATTTGGCATAACGTGCAATTCCCTTTTCAATCCATAATGTCATATTGGGGCAAACACCTCTTTCTGATCCCAAATTTCACCTGAGATGTTGACACATGCTTGGTTTAATAAAAACTCGCACAAACCAAAATATGAGATCAAAGCCGAAGGATCTTGTTTGATTACCATTTTCCGCAATTCCTCATCTGTTGTTGGAATTCTTCCCAAATTCAATAGTATAAGTAAGTCCCTACCATGCTCAACTCCCCTCTGATACTTCTTATCCAAGTTACATGTAGCCGAAAGATTTTCCTGGTTTGGTTCACTAGATCATGGGCGGAGTACTCTTTATATAGATGATGGTGTCATTCATGCTGTGACCATGATATTGGCAATACCATACGAGAGGTCACAATGTTTATATTAGCCCCACCCTTGGACCCCTCTTGCTAGCATGCAAACCTGACCCTCCTTGATAATACTGCACAATACCTCATTGCTTCCTTCATTAGATTCCCTCGGCACACAACCATCTAGTTCACATGTGTCCCTGCCAGCATGCCCAACACGACCATTCTTATCCTTCTTGTGTCCACTGCTTATATAGAGCTACGCTGAACCCGAGAGAGCATCCAGTTATCATGTCCTTGATTCGGTGCCCGTCGGATGTTAGTAATCAACCAATGGAGGTCACCTAGTTCACCTATTATGGAAACGACTATGGTCATCATGTTACCAGCCAGGAAAAGTTGCTCTCCACTGTTAATTGTGAAATAACTAGTGTCAAGCCATTAGTGATGATCATAGGTACTGTTTGATATGTCACGTTAGTGCTCTAACTAGCCAAGTCCACCTGGCATGCGATCCCTCTCCCATCATCTCTATTACGGCAATACGCCTCCCTCGCATCCATGGTCTTATCCCACCACATGCACTCCAGTTGGCTATGTGCATTGCGACTTCCTATCTCTGGCCCCTGTGACCCGATGCGACGCCATCAATGTTTGGCACAGCCGTCGTCAATGGCGTAATGCATGTTGCTTGTAACTGCATATTGTGTAGGAGTCTGCGCTCCCCACCATTCCTTATGTCCTTGAGCTCCCTCGATTGTCGAGGCAGATCTCTAGAGTGAATTCAACACCAACTTGGAAGCGGAGGAGCTTGACGAAGACCTCACCGGTGTCGAGTCCTTCTGCCTTGTGGAAGGTGATAAATGTGCCTGTGCCAAGGCCATGAACGAGCGCACATGGTGTCAGCGTGGAGCCGGTGATTTATGGGGTAGTGCTGCCCATTTGCTGGTTTGGCAAGGGGGTGGGAATCGACCGAAAGAGCAAACACAATGAGGAGCACACAATTTTACCCAGGTTCGGGCCGCTGAAAGCGTAAAACCCTACTCCTGTATTTGGGTGTATTGGTGGTGTTTGAGCACAAAGTACACGGAGCGCTCTTCCCCGGCAAGCGGTGGAAAAAGAGCAGCTACACGAATGCCTATGCGTGAGGGTTTCAAAGGTTCGAACCCCTACTAATGTTGCCCCATCCTCCTTTTATAGCTCAAGGGGTGACCATAGTGGCAAAAAGGTCATTATAGGGGTGATTAGACCAAAAATAGTGCTATCATACCTAAGTCTGTTGGTTCGGACAAAACACATTAAATGCGCTGCTAGGTGTCTGTGGAGGTCAAATCTCGGCAAAGCCTCCACGCCGCTTATTCATCTACCTTCTATCAGCGTGACACTCCATAAGGACGGGTGTCAATAAAGGTGATTTACCTCTCCAGCAGGCTAACACGCAAGGGTTATGTCCACCTAAACACCTGTGGGCTCGACACCTCACTAATCAGCAACCTGTTTGTCAGAGAGGTCGAGCGCTGGTATTGGCGGGGAGCCCACGCACATGGGGCTTGTCGGGTCTTGGCTTCCCAGCTCGTTCCTGCCAGAGTTGGTTGCTCCCGTTATGAAGTTTGTGTCTCGTTCCATTTTTTGGTCTTCTTAATGTTCTCCTTTATCTCATGAAGAGTGCCATCTCTGGTTTAGTTGCAAATGAGACTTGGCACTTGATGTGAGCGTTGCAGCGTGCCTGTGCATAAGTCCATGCGGCAAACACCCATGTTTGTTGCACCGACACATGGTGAAGACACCTTTTAGTCAATGGTGTGGAGGAGCAAGCCTGGGATTAGCCATTGGGTAAACACGCTTTCTCGCCGCCCTACAATACCTTGCCTTCTGAAAAGAGCAGACAATGTTGAAGTCGCTACTATGTAGGAGAACATTTTTGTCGTGATCTTCGCCCGCAGCAAGCGCTCTGTAATCACTATGCCTTCATCCAAGTCGAGGGTGGGGCGCGCAACCCACACACATGTTTTATTGGTTTGTATGTAGGTTTATTGTCGAGTGCGACATTTTAAGTATATACCTTAATTTACTTTAATATATAAATGCGTATGTTGTGTAGTTTAAGAGCAGTATCTGAATTTCTTGTGTTGATATATTACCTTGTAATTCGGTCTTCCTTATATATAATGAATTGCATACTTTTGCAAGGCTTTGGCATGAACAATTTATTTTCATATGTATGAATGGTGCTTAATTAGATACGATTTTCATTTATAAGTGGATTACATTCCCACTTTTGTGAAACCTTTAGAAAATTCTAACACAACCTCTTTAGGTAAAATTATGACACCCTACTAAGTTTCATACATTTCAGACTTCGTTTACATTAAAAAACTAAAAGAATCTAACATCTAGTAAGTGTTTAGATTTTCCCACCATGATATATTAATTTTCCATCAATTTCTTTGATAATACCTAAAATCTCTTAGTAACTAAAATATGATTTTTGTATAAGCATTCAAGCAATTTTTTTGATGTACTGGCAGTTTCGTTGAATAATATCTATTGAATACTTAGAAATCCATTTAATTTCATAAACAAAGAAGGATCCATGAAAAATACCAAATTTTGACTTGGACAGTCTAACGTTTCTTGTTACATAAATAAAAAATTAGAGCCCCCGTGTAAAAAAAATTCAACGCATTTCACATGTTGCAACTAGATTTTTGAAAAACTTAAACAACCAAATTATTATATAGAAATATAACAAATGTCGATGAAATTATGATTGCAACTTTATAGCTCACATATTCCATTTGGAATCTATGTTGCCTCCTTGGATATGCTTCCTAACTTCGGTGAAAGTTTTTCAAATTTTGAAAACAACATACTTAGGACATATAATGGAACCATTACATGTTTCATAGTTTTCATCCTTCATTAAATTTAAAGACATAAATAATTCCCAACTAAGTATTATAAGTTTCCCACCTTAATGTTTGAATTTTGCATACATTTCTTGGATAAACCTACAAATCTAGTCACTAACTAAAATATGATTTGACAATAATCATTATGCTTTCTTTGTAGTTCAAGTTCCAATCGTGTGTTAAACAATCCAGATGGACCTTGAAAATGCCAAAATAATTATGGACAACATAAGATTGTATATTCAACATAGGACAATTTCAAACCCTCCTTAATCAACATCAACTACTTTTTAATGTACTTCACATGCAAAATTACTAGCTATTAGAAAACTTCAAAAATCTAAATTATTATATATAAGGTTGGGAAATTCAGGTATGTTAGTATATAATTGTGTAGTATCAAGTTGTAGTTAAGATCTCAAGGTTAGATGATGAAGACATTTTGATTGTGCCTTCAAACCTCACACTTACCCTTTGAAAGCTATGATGATTCCTCATATATGCTTCATTTCTAAATAATGGACACCCAAGTTCTTTGAAACCTTTCAAAGTTTTAGTCACTATGTTTTGTGGTGCTACATGATATTATGCTAAGTTTCTTATTTTTCTAAATTCATTTATGTTTAACATAACAAAAATTAAATATCCAACAAACTAAGTGTTCAAATATCTTCACCTTAATGTTCAAATTTCGCAATAATTATTGGATAAGACTAAAAAATCTACTGAATCACTGGGATATGATTTTCTTCCAAATTTTAGGATTTCTTAGTGTACTTGTATTTCAAATTATATTTATATCCATTAAATATCTAAAAAACTAAGGCCTTAAAAACAATTGAATGCTGAAAACGCTAAATTTTGACATGCACAATGCAGTGTTGTATGCTCAATATAGAAATATTTGGAGCCTCCTCCATAAGTAATTATAGAACATGCGCACTGGTCCCACTGCCTTAACTAGTTATATAAAAAAATGAATTACCAAATTATCACGTAAAAATTGGAAACTAGGGTATATTACTATATAATATTGTAATATCAAGTTGTATTCCAAATTAGAAGCTCAAATAATGAGGCACCTGTGAGTTCACCTTCAAACCTCAAACATTCCCTTTGAAATCTATGATTGTTGCACTTGGAGATGCTGCAGTTACTAAGCAATGCACATCCGAACTTTATGGAAACTTTTTAACACATCCTTTTGAGGTCATATGATGACACCATGCAAAGTGTTATATTTCTCATATTTCATTTATAGTTTTTTTAATAAAATACAAATAACCTCCAACTAACTATTTATGTTTTCATGCCTTAATGTTTGATTTTCCCAAGCGTCTAATAGATAGGACCTACAAAGCTACTCAATAAATGAAATATGAAAGTTCTATATCAGATTTAGGCATTTTTCTATACTTGTAGTTATAAATTGAATTATATCCATTAATATCCTAGAAATCCATTTAATGGTTTAAAATAGAAAATGAACCATAATAAAATATAGTGTGATATCTTATTTTCAATATACAAAATTGTTGGAGGCTCTTGAAAAATATTTCAAATGTACTTCACATGCTTCCTTAAGTAGAAACTTCAGAAATCCAAATTATTACATAAAACAGATGTAAATTAAGGTATATTACTACTCCATCAGTTCCATAATGTAGGGCACATGGATTTTTTGAAAAGTCAAGCTTCACAAACTTTGACCAAGTTTGTGAAGAAAAACATTTACATCTAGAATGACAAATATATATATCATCAGATTCACCTTAAGATGTAGTTTCATATTTCATATATTCGGTACCACCGATGTAAATAGATTTTCTCTATAAACTTGGTCAAGTTTGTAAAGTTTCAATTTTTAAAGAAATTATACGCACTACATTAGGAACTGTAGGGAGTATATAATAGTGAAATATAAGTCATGGTAAAAAAACTGGAGCTCCCTAGACTTGCGCCTAAGCCTAATTATTTGATCCTTTTGCTCAATGTACATCATACTAGTGATGAGCGTGAACACCTACTTGTTACTGGAAGCTACACATAATGTGGCGAAATGGTATAATTGGGGAAAAATTCGCCAAGTACTTAGCTCTCACGGTGCCTCCCTCCACCACTCTCTCAAAAACCATCAGCATTGCCTTACACCACTCTACCCCTTCCTCCCACTCCATCTCTAGTCGACCAATATGGTGAGATTTGAGTTGAGGGCATGGCCCCGATTTTGACCATTGATAGTTGAGATAGACCAAATAATGAATGCTTCACAATGGGACAAAGAGGTTCAATTCAGGGGACAAACAAAGATCGGGACAAGATAGATTGAGCCCATTCAGTGAATTTCATAGTTGCCCTCACTAAATTGACTTGGATCTGAACTACGATTCAGGCCAAGTCTTACCGAAATAGGGTTTCCTTTTTGTCCCATATGTCACTTGGACTTTACTTTTTCCTCTTTGTACCCTTGCAATTGTCAAGGTGTGGTTGTCATAATTCATATCTCCTCCAGCTGCAGCTTCAAGCGGCAGTGTTGGAGGGCCCATGTGTTGCTTTGGGGTGTCCTACCACACATAGATCTATTACTAGGCACGCTCGGCCACAACATGATGCAAGGCATTGCCATCGTCTTTCGTGGCGGCTTCTGCTAGAGTAGCGTCTGCATCAGCCGATGCCAGAACATGCTCCAGAAATTGCGGGAATCAACTTCATAGAGTCTGGCTAAAGCATCTATGAGGTAGCTTACTAAATGCAATAGTTTACTTAGTTGCTTGTTATTTGGTGGATCTGGATTGACATGTTTGATGTTGCTATATGTGTTGAGAATTTTAGTAATGGTAGACTTAGTAATGTGAAATGAATGTGCTATTTAATGTTAATATATTTATATATGTCTTGAATGCATACGGTAGTGCATGTTGTTATTTGATAAATGTTGCTATATGTTTGGGATGTTCTATACATTTACTAATTAAAATTAGCAATGCACTAACCAATATCTTTTTATTAGTACAATGTGAAATGTTACACTTAGATACTACTCCCTCCGTCCCATAATATAGGAGCATTTTTATACTATTGTGTTATCAAAGCTCTTATATTATGGAACTGTGGGAGTATTAATCGATGGAATATGTGTTGGATGTTGCTGCATGGTACAATTTTAGGATCCAATATTGTATGTTTCATTTTTATGTCCGTTATCATCTAAGCTGTCAAAATCAATAATTTCTCCTTCTTACCTTTTTCTCTCTCACGTCCATTTATATTACTATTAGTGAATAATTTATACATAGTGGTGGAAGTTGGAGAAGTCTTATTTTTTGAAGTTAAAATCATATTAGTAATCTATAATATTAAACCTAAACTAATTGTTTTACTATTCTATTGCAAATAGGGAGATTCGAGAGGAACATGTACCACACGTGATTGTTATTATGATGTTTTGGTGCACCGTGTAAAATATTTAAAAATGCTTTGTACAACATCACCAAAATGTGACACACGTGATGATATTACAATATTGTAATATTGAACAAAAAAGTGTCGACAATTTAGGTGTTAAAAGTTCGAAGTTTGATATGGAGCTGGAACAGGTGCATGATTGCCCAGGTCAAGGATTAGGGAGATCCTACTTTTAGTTGTTTGGCCAGAGGCTACGACACTCACGGACTTTCCAGCTTTCTAGGAACTAAGGGCATCTCCAACCATGACCCGTAAACCAAACACCGCATCTGTCCGCGGACTAGGGGGGGGGGGCAGTCCGCAAACATTGATCCGGGAGTCAACCATCAAAAGCTACATGCATACATTTCAAGCCAGGTTTCGACTCACCAGATGAATTACATGCAAACTAGATGATTTTCATATAAATGGACAACAACATTTACTTTAAGGACATATTTTACCTAAACCATACCAGACTAGGCTACATCTAGTACAATGCCAACCACGGCGGATCTGCATTGCCATGTCATGTCTTCCCTATGTCTAGTATCCCGCCCATCAGACTGTCGTTGGCCCCGGATGGATATGCTTTAGCGTGAGGGGAAGAGTATCCTCCCACCACCGCCACAAAGCACGGATGAGTGTTGGTTTTTGGGATGGGGAACATGGTCGTCATGGCTTACGCCTTCGCGAAATGGGCAAGACTCTGGCTATGCAAAGCAGCGAGCCGATGGCGGTGGCCCTCGGGGGACCCAAGTGGCGGCGGCCTCCCATGTTCTACTTTTCTTTGTTATCAGCGGCGGCCGCTGACATGCCACCTTCATCATCGTGGCGCGAGGGTGTGGCCGATGCATTGTTGGCGATCTCGTTGTCACTGCCATAGTCAAATCTCTTCACTGTTGTGTCAACGTCCGTGAACATGGCTTCTTTCTCCGCCTTTCGAACACGTTGTCGCCATTTCTCATGGCAGTTTTGCCAGGAGATGGCGTTAGCTAGGATGGACGATGTAGGTCCAACAAAACCCTGGGTCCGTTGCCCAGACTGTGCACAGGCCCAATAACAAGATCACAACACCAAGGTCAGACCGAAGCGCAAAAGATCAGTTCTTCAAGGGAACATCATGCAGCACAAGAGCACCAAGACTAAGCCATGGAAGCAAGATATTTCTAAGGAAGAGACCTCCCTTGCCGGGCAGGCGAGCCTAGCAAGGATGGGGTCACCCCAGAAGCAAGCCTTCTGGTCGGCCCGGCAGGCCTACCGGGGCTTATAGAGGCGGAACCACCTCACCACACCACCTCATCACGACGGAAGTCATCGATCAGTGCGGTGTCAAGCCGCAAAGTGACTAAGTGGCGGCCATTTGCCACATGGCAGCCACCTCGTACAGAAAACAACTACAAGAGACACCCTTAATGCGACATGTCGAGCGAGCAGGCGCGAAGCTGGCAAAACAGCCCGGTAGGGCCTGTCGGGAAAACTATGATCTGACGTTGAGCAGTGCATTTAACGCGCTCTGTCAGCCTGCTGTATGATAGCACTGTTTGCTATCTAATCTGTGCATAATGACTGATTTTGCCACTATGGTGACCCCTTTGTCTTTAAGAGGAGGCCCAAGGAAACCGTAGAAAGGGTTGGCTAATCCATCCCCACACACACTCATACGCACGTAGCTACCCTTGCCCCGAGGCAACCCTGCCGGGCAAGCTCGTTACGTTCATCACCATTTTTCCACCATCAACCCACCAAAGCAGGAATAGGGTTTTACGCCTCACGGCGGCCCGAACCTGGGTAAAACTGGCCGTGTGATCTCTGTCGTGCTGTTCCAGCTCCTCTGCTCTTTGTGCAACGTGCCATCCCCCTGCCAAACCAGCAAGGGACTCTTGGTCCCATAGGTGGCCGTGGTTTCTCGCGACATCTTTGGCGCGCCAGGTAGGGAGATCACTTGCGCGAACCTGAAAGTGTGAGCAGCGCGTCATCTTCATCGCCATCTTCATCTTCGATGGCGCCATCTCGAAGAAGAGACCCGGTGCTTCAGCTCACCCGTCCACCTCGAAGGCTTCACCACCCGCGACCACCGATGCCGCGGGGGATGCAGAGGCACACGAGGATGTGGGTGCTGCGAGGGACGCGGTCAAGGCAGGTGGCGTTGTTACCACCTCCCCCGCGGTTGAAGCAGGAGCGGGAGGCACCCGAGGAGAGCAGCACCAACAACATCCTAGTGGCCATGCTCTATGAGGTGCGTGCGAAGGGATTATTCCATTTGTACCTCGTACCCTCATCGAAGGGCACAACCACAGTGGCGGCACCCGGTCTGGGGCAAATCTCCGCCCTGCAGCCACCCCCGCCGCAGGCGCGGCCGCAGCTGGCACACCTCCTCCTGAGAGGGTCGACCTAGCCATTGTGCCCAACGGAGCCACTGGCCCTGAAGCGCCTTCACCACGTCACCGTGCCATCCAAGTGGCCGGCTCGCAACAGCGAGGGTGTGACACCGTCAGAAACAGGGCGACAGTGTGGTCTACCTCATCATCACAATGCCAAGCACCACTACGGAGGCCATGGCACGGGCTCAACTGCTATTGAGGTTCCCACCGGCGGTCGATCAGATGGATGAATGGAGAGCCACCATCCAAAGTCTGATTGGCTTTGCCGAGGCTGGGGGCTCACAGTGAGCTGGCCCCGCCGTGGCCTCCCCAAGCAACAACAATGGCTCGTGTTGCTGGTCGTACAGAATGGGCCACCCCAACGGTGCAGTCCCCACCACGGCAACCAGGGCGGTGATGAGGACATCAATACCATTGTTACACCCACAACCCCTGCTGCTATACATACTAGACCAATTACTAGAGCTCGCGCACGCCCATTAAATTATCAGGTACTTTCGTTTCTTGGTAATGATTCTAATGTTCATGAGAATATGATGCTTCCTAAATTGGATACATTTGTCTTGCTTACAAATGAAGGGCCTAGCTTGGACAAGAGGGATGAACATTGGAGCAAGATTAAGCATGGAGATGATGGCATGCGCAAGGGGAACAAGAACGGAGTTACAAGTGGTGATTTCAGGACTTTGAAGCCACCATAATGAGTGATGAAACCTTGGACGAAATATACAAGATGCCACTTCATAAATTTCGTCCAGAGGCTATTATAGGTGCTGTGTCACCTTATTTTTGGGCCAGACCCACGTAATTTCAAAATAGTCAAGTGTAGGTTGTTTTTAGAGTCCGTATGTGTGCGGAAACAAGAGTTAGGTTGGTTTCGGACCCCTCCTCCAAGGGCCACGAAATCCACCCCTCTTCCTCCATATATACAGCCTTTAGGGCATTGTTTAGACTTTGGGTTTTGTTTAGATTAAAAGTTCGCCATTGCTGCAACTTTGCGTACTTCGTTTGTGTTCAACGACCAGACCAAGACGTCACAGAATCCCACCTTGATCAATAAAGCTTTCATCTTATATTCGCAATATCCAGATTGCAATCTTACTTTCTTGCTTGTTCTTTGTTTGCTTGCAGGAAATAGACCTTCGTGGTCAGGTTGATCGTGCTCCGGCGTGGTTAATAACCTCTCGGAATTTGGTTTAGCGATTGCTAAGGTGCGACATCCTCGCACGTTCGTAGTCGGATCGTCGAAGTTGAGTTCCACCGAAGCGATATCCATCATCTCATCGAAAGACGGGAAACCTTTGCCTCTATCAAGTGGTATCAGATTTCCAGGTTGCTCGGTGAGATTTTACAGTTTTTCGTAGTTTAGATCGAGGCTGTTCTTCATACCTATAGTCCATGAAAAAGCCAAAAAATTAGGGTTAGTTCATCCTATCCAAACCATTCTGAGCCTTTGCATAGTACTTTCAGTATTTTGCTTTGTTGAATTTGCAGTTGCATCATCATGTCAAGTTGCTCGTCTTAGTGTCTAGTCTTTTAGAGTTTTGATTTCTGGTCATAAGTTGTCACGCCGCCACCGCACCATCATCATCGCCCCTGCCATCTACTACTACCGCTTATCTGCCACCGCTCTGAATCCCTCTCCATATACCACCACCAATCCGTATCCATATACCACCACCGATCTGTATCCATATACCATCACCGCTGCCATATACCACCACCGCTGCCATATCCTACCATGATATATCCACCACCAATCTGAGTTCCTTACATATTAGGTTAGTTTTCGAGATCCATCTATTTTCGATTCGTGTTTCCTTGTCTGCGTAGGTTTTGAAAAAAAACAGAGTCTGGAGACCCCCGGGCAGTTTTTAGGCCAAAATTTCAGAAAGCGAAAATATTTTTTCCCTATCCTGTTTTTAGGCTTTTGTCAGCCTTTTGAGCCACGTGCCATCATAGTGATTTTTTGTCGCACTTTATCATTGTCGCTGCCCTGATTTCCGAAAAAAATAGTCAAAAAAATTTTCGTGTCCATCCTGTCATTTTCACTTGGGAAGAGTTTTGAGACACTCGACATTATAGTGATTTTTTGCAAAAAAAAGAGGAGCGCCAAAAAAAGAGCGTAAAAAGAAAGAGAAAAAACATTTCCAGAGTGTACTTTTCCCTTGTTTACGTGCACCGCCATGATTTTGTTAGCGGTCTAGGCTCGCGTCTCTAGCACGGTGTAGCCTAGCACCAGCACAGTACCGTCGTTGAGCATTTATTCAACTTGGCATCTCTGAATTGATTATTGCCGACCCTTGTTTCTACCATATTATAAGCCTTCCCAGCTCCACATACATCTACGTTGTGCGTTTGACTCTCCCTGGCAATCGCTCTATCCAACCTTTTGAGAGTTTTGACTACAACGGTTGCCGATCACCACCTGCTGCTTGGTAAGAACTGGTAAGATTTTGATATTCGTTTGACGGATTTGTGACGCACTAGCACCACTTCCTAGTAGTCTGTAGGATCATATTCTTGTGTGTTTCTATTGCTGCTAACCATGGCAGGATCACAAGCCGACGAGACTGACTGGGAGAACATGACGAACAAAGAGTTACATGATAAGTTTCAGCAAATGATGAGTGGACATGTGGAAGATGTGCTAAACAGATTTGAAGAGGCTATGGAGAAGATATATGGCATTGAGAAGGCGTTCGAAACAAAGCTCGATAACAAGTTTAATTAATTGCTCGCGTGTTTTCCACAACCACCGCCAGCTGCACTTGTCGCACCTCTAGAACAACAACAACATCACCTTCCAAATCAAGTGGGACGAGCACAACGCGTTCCCCTTGAGCCTGGTCAAACTTTTGGTGCCGCTGTACCTACTGTTGATGCTTCTGTAGCTCCTGCTATTACTGCAGAGGTGGAGGACCATTACGAGGCTGAGGTTGATCAAAATCAGAACTACGTGCAACCACTAGCAGCACCACCACCAGGTCGTCCACAAGCATATCATCGCAACTGTAGGGCTGCACCGCCTGAGGTACGAGATCATGACCATCTTCCTAAACTAAAGTTGAATATTCCACCATTTGAGGGTAGATATGTTCCTGATATATATCTTACTTGGGAGTTAGAAACTGAACAACGATTTACATGTTTACAATATCCTGAGGAGAGACGTGTTTCTGCTGTTGTTTGTGCTTTCACTAGCTTTGCATGTGTTTGGTGGTCTGAACATTGTACATTATATCCTATTCCAGCTACTTGGGCTGCTTTGTAAACTGCTATGCCTACTCGTTGGGTCCCACCATATTATCACCGTGAATTACTTAAAAAATTGCAACATTTAAGACAAGGAATTTTTTTTGTAGAAGAATATTATCAGGAATTACAAACTGGCATGATTAGATGTGGTATGCTTGCACGTTTTATGGGTGGATTAAATAGAGAGATTCAGACCATTCTAGAGTATAAGGAGTATAATAATATCACTCGTTTATTCCATCTTGCTTGTAAAGCTGAACGTCAAGTGCAGGATCGACAAGCATTGGTGCGAACTAACTTTTCTGCAGGTCGACCTTCATCATGGACACCACGTGCATCCTCTGCTTCCACTGCACCAGCACCTTCATCAGGTGCCACCTCCAGCCGTGATACCAGAAAGCAGGCACAACCACCACTATCTGCCAAGAGCACACCTGCCGGGCCTGCACAGAGCTCTTCTCCTTCCATGGCATCAACAGGGCACACAAGTGATACTATTTGTCGTCATTCTAAGGAAAGAGGTCATTATGCAAGAGAATGCAAATCTCAGCGTGTGATGATTGCTACTGAGGATGGTGGGTATGAGTCCGCTAGTGACTATGATGAGGAGAGTTCGGCTCTAATTACACGTGAAGAACACGATGGAGATGATTCTGATCATGAGATGCAGTACATGGCTCCTGAAGACGCTGACAGGTATGAATGTCCAGTCGCTCAATGTGTTTTGAGTGTGCAGGTCACACAAGCTGAGAAAAATCAGAGGCATAATTTGTTCCATACAAAGAGAGTTGTGAAGGAACGTTCTGTTTGCGTCATCATAGATGGAGGGAGCTGCAACAACTTGGCTAGCATGAAGATGGTGGAGAAGCTATCTCTCACCACAAGACCACATACACATCCTTACTACATCCAATGGTTCAAGATCAGCGGAAAGGTGAAGGTAACACGTACTGTTCGTGTGCATTTTAGTATCTCTACATATGCTGATTATGTTGATTGTGATGTGGTACCTATCCAAGCATGTTCCTTATTACTTGTTAGACCATGGCAATTTGGTAAAAATTATGTACACCATGGTAGAAAAAATCAGTATACTCTTGTTCATAAGGATAAAAATATTATTTTGCTTCCTATGACTCCTGATTCCATTTTGAAAGATGATATTAATAGAGCTAATAAGAGCATCTCCAACAGCCGCGCTAAACTAGCGCCGCGCCGCAAAAAAGGCCATTTTAGCGCGCGCGCAACGCGGCGGGTCGCTCCAGCGGTCGCGCAAAAACGGCGCGCGCGCTATAACGGGTTGGGCGCACGGTCAAAAACACTTAGCCGCGCGGTTTATTTGGGGCGCCAGCTACAGCGCGCGGCACACTCGAGCGCTCGCGCCGCACTCTCTCCTCTCCTCGTCCTACGCCCCGCGCGCGCCGGCGCCGTCGCCCTGCTACCCACCCATGGACGCGCACACCGGCGCCCCGCTCACCCCGCTGTACAGCCGCAACCCCGCCGCCGCCGCCGCCGCTGCCGCCGCCGGAAACCCTAGCGCGGCGAGCGCTGGCGTCGCCGCCGCCGGAGCTCCGCCGAGCGTCGGCCTCGCGCGCAACCTCTTCTTACCGCCGCGGATGACCACGGCGCCGGGTGGCGTCGCGCCGGCGCCGTCCCGTGCCGCCGCCGCACCGTCGAAGAAGGTACCCAATGCGGCGCGGACGAAGAAGGGCAAAACATCCGCGAAGAAGAACAAGGCGGCGGACGGATCCGACATCACAAAGGCGAGGGGAAAAAAGCTTGCAGGGCGTTCGACGGCCGCGGCGGCTTCCGAAGCGCCGGCGGGCTCACTCGTTGAGCCGGCCGCCGACGCGCACCACGTGTTCGACGAAATGCCCCCAAGGTGAAATTTTTTCCAACTTTTCTTTTCTTCTTATTTTTTCAATGCATCATCATCACATATAGATAGCTTATTTGCATTGTTCAAAAAACTTTGTAGTCTCAGCGATGATGCATACATGTCCACTATGGGTGTTGGGTCCAACAATTCGCATTGGTCTCAAACCAATGACATCCATTTCCAAGACCAAGACAATTCGCATACTCAGGTACACCCGAGGAGACCATGGAGAACCCAAGGACCAAGGCCAAGCATGCGTGGAAGCAAAGACGGAAGAAGGAAGAAGGGCCAACTACTACAGCGGCTGGACATCCGGCCAAGGCCCGGACATCCGGCCTCCACCTACTCAGAGAGCTCTGGAAGCGCCCCCGACAGCCCGGACATCCGGCCCCTTCGCCCGGATATCCGGCCCTGCCTATCCAGAGAGCATCTGTTCGGGACAAACTCAGCCTGGACATTCGGCCAAGGCCCGGACATCCGGCTCTTGTTGAGCCGCCGGACATCCGGCCCCCAGCCTGGACATCCCGCGCCTATCTGCGTACAGTGAACGGGCCAAGGCCCATGTATCCTCTCCCACTTACCCCTTCGTGGCTAAGGCCTATATATACTCCTCCACCTCCTCCTAGCTAGGGTTAGCGTTGTGATAGCTCATATGTGAGATAGAGCCTCGCTCATCCATACGGATCTACTGCTTGAGAGAGAACGCGGCCCCTCTTCGGAGAAGATCCACGTTGGATTCAAGACACCATCTTGGGTGGCCCCATCAAGACCTCCTCATGGAGAAGAACCGGTTACCTTTGTATCGTCCTTTGTTGATCGTGGATCTTGTATCTCCTCTCGTGTTTCGAGGATCTAGCACATGTGTGATTGTTCTTGTTGGTTTGAGTGATTCTCTCATGTTTTCTCTCGTGTTTCCCCTCGTGTTCTTCGTGTTCTTAGTTGGGATCCGCTCCTTTCGTGAAAGATCGGCCATCTAGGGTTCCACCCTACATCATCTTGGATCACAACATGGTAGATCACGAACTTGGAGCCCTACCCACTTGTTTTCTAGCCTTCTTTTGCTTGATTTCGACCTAAATTTGAAAATCCCCACCAAAAATAGCCCCCATTTTTTTGTGATTTGTTGGTTTGATGATGTTTTGTTGATTTTGATCCATGGATTTGCTTGGTTCTCCCCAAGTTTCCCCACTTTCCATCAATGAAATCTATCCAATTTTGCCCTTGAAATCATCAATTTCCTCCCCCAAATCGAAAAGTTCCGCCCCAAATCCCGATCGGAAATCGTCTGGCCGGACATTCAGGCCATTGGGCCGGACATCCGGGTCCCCCGCCGAACATCTGGCCCTTGGATTGAAAAATTGCAGCTCTCAGGATAGATAGACCCCGGACATCCGGCCCCCGACCCCGGATGTCCGACCCCTTGGATTTCAGCCTTCCCCGTTTCACCGTTTTGTGCATAACTAATTCATCCAGAGTCCGATTTCGACGTTCTTTAGCTCGTTTTGAAGCTATTGACATCCCCCATCCCACAAAATACTTCCAAAGACATTTGACTCCATCAAATTTTTGGCACTTTGGCATCTTTGCCTAGTCTTCCACCATATCATCCGCATAACCACCACCGACTTCCGCAACCTAAGCCATTTTGTTCCATATAGCATTTGTGGTTGCTTGAGTAGTGATTTGAGTCTTCTAAGGTGTTTTGGATACTTAGGGACGGTTGCTTCTTCATCAACCACCACCATAGCTTCCGCATAGGCTTACCTATCATACACTTCCGCCACCCAACTTAAACCAATTTTGTTTGTGTTGTGAGTTGTGCCTCCTAAGGTGTTTCGGCTACTTAGGGACATTACTTTCAAGTCCGACACCATGTATTGCCCATCATACCCTTCCACCTTAACCCATTTTGATCGGGTTTCCACCAGTACTTCCGCAACCACCACCGCTTTTCCGCTACCATCATTTTGACATTTGACGTTTGAGATTTTGAGTTCGCGGTTTTTCCATTTCCTAAGGTATTTCGGCTAACTACGAACGGCTCGACATCAAGAACACTGCCACTCATCATCGCCAAGGACGGTAACCTCGAATTGATAACCCCTAGCCCATTGCATATTCCCCTTGCAATTGCAGTGATAACCCCTAGCCCATTTTGCGTCACTTGCCTATCGAGACTAGCCATTTGAGTATTGCCGGCAATGTTACTTGTGCATATTAGTGATCATTGGTCTACGCCTTCCATTACATACATACCATATCATATTGGTATCATCTTGCTATCATATCATCTCTTGTGTCACAAGATTTTTACCGAATATACACAATTGCTATCTTGGTTTGCGCATTTCGCATTGTGGCCATATCCAAAAAAAGAAGAAGAAGAAGCTTTTAAGCAAAGAAAAAGAGTGAACAAAGAGCTTGTAAGCAAGTGCCATAGCATCATACCACATTGCATATAAGATTGCAATATCTGATCATCTTTGATAATCTTGTGAGAAACACCGGTAATCATACATACATAGCATACTTGTGATAGGAAGTCGCTACATTTTGTCTCATATAGGTAGTGCACAAGTTTGTATCCGCCTATTGAGAAATCGGCTAGCGTCTCTCTAGTGTTGTGCGACATGAGCATTTTCCGTTGATTCCACATTTTCCGCTCAATCCTTGGTTGCACAACCACATTTATCTATTCGTGCGTGTGTTTCCCTGTGCCCACATTGCTATTGGTCTACTTGTTTCATTTGCGAATTTGTGAATCTCTTTCAACATTTTTGACTCTTGCTAACATTCTGCATCAAATTTTTGTGCCACTATCCTCACCGAGCTCCACCATAAGCCTTATTTGTGTAGGTGCGAGAAATCGACGAGATCGGTGCCAATTGTGCTATTTCCTTGTTACATCATTGAGTGATCATTGATCCATTTTCGACATCGGTCAAGGTACATTTGGTATAGTTCTCTCCTTTCTTCCACTCATATTTGCTCGAGTCTTATGATGGATACGCAAGGCATTTCATCTCCGGTCTTCGACAACAACGACGACGCGAACAA
The DNA here is from genome assembly GCA_032464435.1 of Aegilops umbellulata. Classification (NCBI taxonomy): domain Eukaryota; kingdom Viridiplantae; phylum Streptophyta; class Magnoliopsida; order Poales; family Poaceae; genus Aegilops; species Aegilops umbellulata. Next base: position 222,750,656 of record CP136054.1, on the reverse strand, counting down.
CTAGATCACCAAATCCTCAATCTGCGATCTACAACGACAAATGCAAGGCGCACAATCAAGATTGCGAGAGCGCATCGACAACCTCGACCACAAGCTCTCCACACAAAGGGAGGATAACAATGCACGGATGGAGGAGATTCGGACCTTGTTGATCAACCGTTCTTCCCCTTCCTCATCCTCAAGGCGACGGTGAGCAAGTCGATCATCTACGGAGCGCCCATGTGATGCAAGCGCAAGTCATCCACGTCCACATCTACATGGCGACCATCATCATGTTCGTGATCCACATCGTCATGAAGAGCAAGTCACCTCCAAGCAACATGTGCACGACAACGACGAACAACATCTACTACAAGCTCAAGCACGACAACGACACCATCATCATGAAGATGCTCGACAAGCGCCTACCTACAAGTACCAACAAGCTCTACATCAAGCTACGACCAAACTTCATGAGCACAAGAGAAGACCGTGAGACAACCACCACCAAGAGGACGCTACAGCTACTACCACCACCACTTCGGCATCTTCGCCAAGTGCTATCAAGGCATGTTCACCTTTGGACGTACGGCATCTTCGCCTACTTCCCATGATTTCACCTACATCGACATCTTCAACAACAAGGCGACCACCTATGAGCGAGGGTGACACTTCCATCTTCGGAAGCCCCTCAAGGAAGATGGCTAAGCATGGGAATTTCCCTTTGGTCATGGAGACGAGCTACGATGTGCCACATCATATGGACCTCCAACAACAAGATGACGACAAGAAGGTAGAGCTAGGGCCATCCCCTTCGACTACGGCGATGAGCATGAACCTCTTCAACAACATGAACACGACGCCCATATTGGACTCATACTCCGAGTCAAGCTACGAGACCGCACATGAGACATTATCTTTGGTCTCGGAGGAGAGTGATGTTTTGCCATATCCTATGACATTCATCTTTGGAGGCGTTATGGATGAGGAAGTTGAGCATGGGACTATCCCTTCAACCAAGGCGGTGATAGGAGTTGAGCATGGAGACATTTGCACCAACATCTCTCCGACACCCATATATGAAGAGATGTCCCAATTGCCATGTGAGGAGAGCCACCCCACCATGAGTGATATGAGTGACTCCACCATATGTGACATTGAGTGCATTTCCTATTAGAGGATGAGTGTGACCACCACTAGCCCCACACATGAGAGCATGCCACTCATCCTATTTGAGGTTGAGAGCCATTTGAGTGACCCCACCAACCATACGAGTGAGAGCATCCAAGAGGGAGTGAGTGAGCCACAACACTTAGTGAGTGAGGTAGTTGAGAGGGCACGTGAGGCCACTATGATTTCTAACAACTTAACCTCTACTCCGAGTGTGTTTTCTTTGGTGCTAGATCTCCTACATGACGACATGCCTATCCTCGATGAGTCCATACCTCCTATGGGAACACCGATGGCCATGGTGGAAGAAGATGCACCCCCCACATGTATCCATCAATATGAAGATGACCATGACTTGGTCTTCGACACCTCACCTATAACACATGAGCGATGCTCCAAAGGTAACATCGGTGATGGTGCTTCTCTTGTCCCACTAGTGGACTATCTCACCAATGATTGCTTACATGATGTTGATCCACCTATTCCCATGCTTCATGCTAGTGCGACTTCTTCATGTCATGACTTACCAATTTATGATGAATATGATGATGAGCATGTTGATTTGCCTAGTTGTGATGCTATACTCCATAGGATATCTTGTGAAAATTCTATCGATCACGTCAAGTTTGACAATCCATTGAACTTGTCATATGCTATGAGTGAGATCTCCCATATTGCTTCATTTCAATCTCAACATAGTAACTATGCATGCCCCATTAAAATAAATCCCATTTGCACTTATGGCATAGATGAAGAGATGATGGTCATTGGCTTTTGTTTCTCATGCGATGATATTGCTATGCTTCCTCTACATGATTTGCGCAATTCATCTACTATACCATGCCATGATCACATTGTTCCAAATATGCTTTGTTTTGTATGTTGTCAATATTCTCCATGTTATGTTTCCATTAATGCTCATGAGCAGACCCAGATAGTCCCCTCATACATATTAGGAGATTTTGATGCATTCCATACTTTGCATGATTCCCATAATTGCATGCACCATATGCATTCCTTAAATAACAATGCTCTACATATTTCTCATGATGCATTACACAATTTGAGTCTCCGTTATGCTATACATAATAACAAACCTCTCATGATGGATGAAATGTTTCTATATCACGCATCTCATTTATTTGAGCATTGGCTATTTTGGGCTAACCAACACATGCACGTGCGCATCATGATGGATGATGTGTACATATACCACGCACACACATTTTTCCCTTTGTCTTTGTTTTGTGTAGGTACTCACGTATACTCGTCAACCTCTCAATCCCAAGAGTTGACGAAATGAGCTGTTGAGAGCAACGACGATTTGGGATCCCGTGGACTATCCTTACCACTGTTCCCTTTGCGCAAGGACTATGCACATCTCTTTTACTTATCTCTCACACAGCTATGGGCTATTTACCACTTGTCACCTTATGCCCATTCTATCATGTTCACTTTGCATGTTATGCTTGCTTCTATGCCTTTGCCATGCAATTGTGACCCTTGCTTGCATTTACCCATGATACACCATTATGCTACTTCTATGTGTATTTGCATGTTTGGAGGAGATCCTTGTTGCTATTACCATGTTTTCCTTGTACCTCATGCTATTGATGATTGTTGTGTTGGGAGAGTCATGATGTCCCATTGCTATTTACATATGGCCTCTCGCCAATACATTGATGATATTTTACTCATATCTTGCTTTCATGCTTGTGATATGTCATGTGTATTATTCATGACCATTATTTGCACACATGACATGCTTGCCATGATTCCTTCTAGTACGTTGCATCTTCGCACTACTAGCTTGCTTGACTTGATCACTATGATTGCTTGCTTTTTCGCATCACCCATGTTCCATTATTACTCGCTTCTTGGGTTGATGACATATATGTTCATGCCTCTCACTTGATTGGTCTTGATGATTGTCTCTTGTCTCTATTAGTTGCATCTCTCATATCACCTTGTATTGAGGGCCAACTTGCTATGCTTATTTATCGTGGAGACTTGGACATATTACTTGTGAAGCATGCTTGGTTACTTGAGCCTATTGTCTTTGGTTGCAGTTGCATCATATGCTTTCATACCATACCACACCTTGACCTTTCTTATGATAAGAATGATGAGAGCACTTGTTGGGTATCTTACCACTCGAATGATAGGTGTTATATTTGCACTAACTTCATTTGTTTTTCCGAGTGTTTGTCATGTTCTTTCATTTTGAGGAATTCACAAGGCGGTACCACCGCGAGACATATTGGTTATGTGACGGTGTACATGATGTGAGACACCAACATTTTCGAGAAACTACTAAAGGTGAACTCCTTCCCTTTGAGCCATCTTCACATATGAATATTGGATGGGCCATACTTTCATTGTTGCTTCCTTCTTCTTGTCTACATGATACGTATATTGGATGGAGGACCGACATTGGAGATGGACCCTATGGACCTTCAAGTTGAGGAGTGCTCGGACTTAGTGGATGCACCACCGGACCAACACTACTACCACGACATCGAGCTATGATCACATACTCACATTGAGCACAAATTTCCATATTCATGATATTGATAAACCATCTCACTATGACATCATTTTGCACTGTGGCTGCATTGACCACATTCACAATAAGTTTGTGTGCACAATGAATGATTTTGCTCCCATGAACGCTTTGCATATCATTCTATATCATCCTGTTAAGCTTAATGCCCTTTGCCACAAACAATCTTGCTGCACGGACTCATTCTTACATGATGGACACCTTGTGTGCGCTAACCATTGTATTTCCAAGTGTCGTTTGTGTTTGCTCTTTTTGCATGTGTACCACTCCGGAGACACCTTGGGGTACTTGTATTGCGCCATGTCTTCCACTTCGTCAAACTACAAGTCCGTCCACGACAACCGTTTCCATGGTGATGAGGTTTTTGATCCAAGGTCGGATCTTTCCCAAGGGAGGGGAGATGATGCGGAGCATCCAACGATCATCCCCATGTACACTATGACTACTCCCCAAGCCCCAACTGGACATACAATGAGACCTCAAGCATACTCCATAGGACCTAAGGTTAACTCACTCATTTCCGAATCTTCCCTTTCCGCATGTAAGACATGGATGATACCTCAAGCGCGGACCTTGTGCATACTCAGGTACACCCGAGGATACCATGGAGAACCCAAGGACCAAGGCCAAGCGTGCGCGGAAGCAAAGACGGAAGAAGGAAGAAGGGCCAGCTGCTACAGCGGCTGGACATCCGACCAAGGCCTGGACATCCCGCCTCCACCTACTCAGAGAGCTCCGGAAGCGCCCCCGATAGCCCGGACATCCGGCCCCATGCCCCGGACATCCGGCTACTCCCGAAGCCTTGGACATCCGGCCCCCAGCCCGGATATCCGGCGCCTGTCTGCGTACAGTGAACGGGCCAAAGGCCCATGTATCCTCTCCCACTTACACCTTCATGGCTAAGGCCTATATATACTCCTCCACCTCCTCCTAGCTGGGGATAGCGTTGTGATAGCTCATATGTGAGATAGAGCCTCGCTCATCCATACGGATCTACTCCTTGAGTGAGACCACGACCCCTCTTCGGAGAAGATCCACGTTGGATTCAAGACCCCTTCTTGGGTGGCCCCATCAAGACCTCCTCACGGAGAAGAACTGGTTACCTTTGTGATGTCCTTTGTTGATCGTGGATTTTGTATCTCCTCTCGTGTTTCGAGGATCTAGCACATGTGTGATTGTTCTTGTTGGTTTGAGTATTCTATCGTGTTTTCCCTCGTGTTCTTAGTTGGGATCCGCTCCTTTTGTGAAAGATCGGCCATCTAGGGTTCCACCCTACATCAACTCCACCAGCCTTTGTCCCGATGACCAATGGAGAATTCTCTGAGGACTCTCCCACGTCGTCATCCATGTGGATTTCCTCGTTGGAGGCACTTGCAAGGATGTTGGCTAAATTTTCAACATTTGAGATTACATGGGTGGTGGGTGGGTTGAAAATTCTAACCTCCCCTGGTTTCTCCCCATATTTGATTGTAAATCTAGTTTTCAGTGTCCAAGATCACAAGCTGCTGAATCCAATCTAATATCTCGTTCAGAAGTATCTTTTTTTTCATCCATGGCCCGATCAAGCACTGTGACAACAGGGAGCTCCACCGAGGTCCGATATGACATGGACCTAGGTTCTTCACTGGGAACTAGGCTAGATGCCTAGGCATTAGGGGTAGTTCTCAGATCCTTATTCAAGATATGGATTGCATCATCCTCCGGCACCTGGACTGACTCCGAGGTTTGGGCCGGTGTCTCGTTATGCTTCTTGATCTGATTTGACATCCAGTTGGAGAAAGCAAGCTCACCGCGATAGTCCACGACATACTCTAGGTTGCCGAATCTAATGATCTGACCCCCAGCGAAGTTCTCGCCTAGCCAAGATCGCCGGCCGGATCTGTGAAGAGGGTGGCGCTACCGAAGACAAAGATCTTCCTTGGCAGAAAGACATACTGCTGCTGACTTAACCGTTGATCTGGAGCCGCGCTGTCCAACTGCTTTGACTACTAAGAGGGACCAGCATGGGCCACCAATGATGGAGTCAGATCCAGCAGATCTCGTGCAGGGTGTCTAGAGCAGGTAGCCTTTGTGCGATGGTAACAGAGACACATATTTTACGCATGTTCGGTCTCTCTCAAAGAAATATTACCCTACGTTCTTTTTTTGATTGTATGGATTGAGGGGGTATAGGTACAGGTTGATCTACCATGAGATTGCATGTGTATGAAACATGTCATCTATGGTCTGACCCCTCGGCTTATATGGATACCGGGGTACATAGGGTCCACATAGGTAAGTAGCATCAAAGGATAAATGTGTCGAAGACGACCTCTAAGTCTTGGAGTATGTGCCAAGTCATCAGGAGATATCCACCTTAGCGCTCCTGGGCCCTTCGAGTGTGTCCCACCGGCTAATTATCACAGCGGTCCTCACCCCGACACAAATGGCTGGGAGCTGACGTGGCAAGCACGCCCTAATCCAGGACACATTCATGCAATTGGGCTCGATCGACTATGCAGTTCGGCTGGTTTGTGTATGCTGTTTTGCGTGTGTCTTGTGTGTACTACTTGTGTTAAAGAATATATGTGTAAATTTGCAAGCACTTGTTTTCTAAAAAAGAAATATGTTACCCCAAAGTAGTTTATTGTAAAATCCTCTATAGTTCATTTGGTAAACCGATAAAAATAAAAACATCATGAGAAGTTCACTTCTTTTAAAACGTAGTTTGCCTTGTCTATGCCACGATTGTATACACAAAAAACTAATTTTAGAAATAATACTTTTAGTTCAGTCGCCTCATTCTCTCGCTCCAGACTCACTAAAAAATGTTGAGAAAAGACAAAACTGGTCGTGTAGTTCACCTCAATTTGTCTCGCACTGCTATTTCCCTGTCGAGAACTGCAATCTACTACCACAAGTGGAAAAAATTTTGTAGCTCACTGTTCATTTAAAGAAAGTTCTCTGTCGGTTTAATTAATTGCATTCAGCGAGATACTATTAGTGGCCATAGTTTAGTTATCCGTTAGATGTCATTTACTGTTAATTTTGGGGTTTGTCAAAGAAATGACGTCCGCTTTTCACTATTTTAAAATTTCATCTAACCCATGATGAACTAGAAAGAATGTTCAACATGAAAAAGTTGTGTCTTGTCGATATCTTCTCAACGGTGTGTCGTTTGCATCATTTCTACCAACCAGTCAAAAATTTCATGTGAATACGTCCACTGCCACTCAATGGTCGTTGCGTCATATTCGAAATTCATTTAAAACCCCATGAGAACTAAAACAGTGTCTGACATGAAAAGGTTCCACCTATTCTACAGCTTTCCAATGGCGTATCGCATGCCTCGTCTCGATGAATGATTAAAAACTCATAACAAAAATAGCACCAAAAATTGCATCATGTTATGGCTTATAGATTGACTATTCATCACCCAGGGTGCATAATAATTTATTTTTCAGCCGAGGTAATCTTACGACCATTTCATAAATAAATTACATTTGGAATACAAATATTTACATTAATATCAATTAATTACATAAAATTTGGCATAAGAAAAAATATATATAGATCATAAGACCAGAAAAATTGCATTTATGTATATTTTTACATTATGTTTTTATATTTGTAATTTTATGTAACATGAAATATTTTTTACGTTGATTATATATTTTCTTGACATCTGTTTTTACATCAAAATAATACAAAATTTATGGAACGTAAAATTATAGAGAATTGATGTTAAAATAGAGGGGGGGGGGGTGAAAACTATTGCTCACCCAGGGTGACGAATAGTCAATCCCTATACTGGGGGTAGTTGATGGGCTGGCTTGGGCTTCGTGCTGTCTTCTTGTAAATATCCTCTAGAAAGGCTTTGCACTTGAAGAGTGTTAATACCCATCATTTGGCCAATGTAGATGGTTTTCTAAGAAGGTGTCTAGGATGTTGATTTCGTTAAAGACCGACTATGATACTTACATTGTTAACCTTATTATCTAATATTTGGGTTATGTGCTTTACATGTGTATAGAGAAATAAGGGAATATTCATTTATAATTTCTGAAGACGTGTTGCCTTAAAAGCTGAAACATCCTTTGGAGTAAAACTATAATTACTAAAATCAATAATATGTGTTATGAAAACTATATAATAATATTTTGGGAAATAGAATTATTAATGCATCTATGATACTATTATTTATATGGTTGTCATTAACAATTGTATCTATAATATGAAACATGAAGTTGGACAAGACCTAACATGTTTACGAAAGAAGGATCTGGAAAATCACTCGCATCGTTAATGTTCTGAGGTCCGATGATTGTGCTAGTCATGGTTTCGTCCCTACTGTTGGCGTGCAAATTTGGGCATGGACATGGAAGTGACTCGATGGTGATGGAGGCACACCAGTGCTCTTCACTAGTGGAGCTCCAATAAGAGGATCGATCAGGCTATCCGAAGATGAGGTGATGCAGTGCTGGCCATCTCTAGTTATTTCGATTTTTCATGACCTTTCTTCAACACCCCTCCCTTCCCAAATAGCAGGGATTGAAGGGTGTGGTGTTAGTGAATAGATGTGGGGTGGCGAGGTCCTCCATGTACTTTCAATGTTTTCCACTGACATGGCTGGGACTTTGTTTCTTTCAGAACCCCGGCTGGCAAGAAGGCTCCAACCAGAAGTGAGGTTGTTGTAAAAATTGTTTCGACAAGAAGTCTGCACCCATGATCTTTCCTGTCTACTAGATCAACAAATGTCAACGTGTTTGTGTTATGCCCTTGGTGAAGGCGTTGGCCTGAAAATCCGCTTTGGAATGACATCCCAAGTTTGACATTTGGTTGGACCAATCAAAATGTCAGCCTCATTTCTTCTTGAATAATTAGCGTGCTTTTCGTTGAGACTGATGTTCTTTCTTCGGTGACTTGTCACTAGCAATAGACTATGGTAGATATCAGAGAAGACGATTGTCGTGAGCTAGTTATAGAAGTTAGCTTCGGGTTGTTTTCCTTTTTCTTTCTATTTGAAGATTTGTTCAGCATCAGTGCTTGTCTTTGACTAGCTTTTTTCAATCGTTAATATTTCATTGTGACATTAATCAATATAGAGGCTAGGGGTTATCCTCATTTTCGATAAAATGAATCTTAATTAATATTTAATCATGGAGATAGTATGAACATATAACATATTGTGACATAAATATTTGTAAACATATTTCTTACCTCTTCTTATACATTTCTAGTCCAAACAAGGGAAAGCTTGAAAATCCACAACCTTTTCCTGAAGCGTATAACCAAGCGAACGAAGTCCAAGAGAAGCTACCGACGAAAAGTTTAAATATCGTCGCAACTTGCATTCTGGATAAATTATAAAGTTAGTTTCAACAATCTAGAAATAGCAAGAAAATTGCAGAAACAAAGAAACTACATGACATACTTTGCTACAATAGCTCCCTGAGGGGTGTGAAAACTGTTAATAAGGTGAGCTTGAGCTGTTCCTGTCGGGAAGAGTAATCTGTAGTCAAGAATCATCACCTATAACAGAACAACACCAATTATATGTGAGTTATAATTATTAGAAAAGAGAAGTTTCTTTCGGTAAAGGGCATGTTCTTTCAAATAATATATGGAGGTGATACAAGGTACTTGGCAAGTGCATGGCCTTTGCATAACACGATGCACACAGCTAACACGTCCAATAAAACAAAAAATAATAAAATGTTTTACAACAATAATAAACATTCTAGCCTAAGATGGGGTAGAAAAAGAAGTAAATATAGTCTTTTCATATTTGTGGTACTTAGAAAGCACATCCTCTAAATTAGGAAACACTTAATATAGTAACTTGTATTTTCTAAGATTCTTTAAAAATTAGATCCAGCTCATATTCTTCTGCTTAAACAATTTTGACCGATTGATATGCAAAATATTATTTAGGAGTAACAGGATGCAATGGTCACATACATATCCAATAAGGATTTACAGAGAAGCAACCACACAAAATTAAGCCACACCAGAACATAGTAGAAATTAAGAGGCGTTAAGAAACGCCTTCAAAAGTGTAAGACCATATACAACCACAATGTACAATTCTAACCTGCAGGGCACTCATTTCCTCCCGTCTCCGTCTCGTTGTGATTGCCTCCTTCCATCCCCTCTCCTCTGGAAGAGTCGTCGCTTGAGGTGGAGATGAGAGGGGATCTTAGAGAGTATGGGCAAGGTATGTAGGGCCTTCTTGCCAGTTGTCAACATTGTGTTGGTGTGCCATTATGCCACTATTTGGTGCAATGTTGCTGGGAAGAGCCCCTAATGTCGATATGGAGGAACATGAAGGGAATCCTAGGCACCATCATCGGTGTATTTGGAGAAGCAATGGAGCCTACGATGCCTGGCCGATTGCCTCCAACAATCTATCGCTTCTTCAGTCTAAAGAGCGCCCAAAATCATTCTCTCGGTCACGATGTTGTTTGGGGGTCAGTGTTGCCCCAAGGTAGTGTCTATGGTGACCTTTTATAGGGGCCTCAACGGATAAAGTGGTCTTGTCCCTCGCCCCACTTAGAGTGAAGCCACCAGGAACCAGGTTTGGACCTGATCATTTTTTTTGTCTAGGGTATTCTTTGTAAAACTCTAGGGCATGTTTGTTATTTGTTATTCTTGTAGGGTCTTGTGTGTATGCCACCCTTAAAAATAATAAAGCATGTTGGGCCTTCGTGCCCCTCCGTGTGGCAAAGAAAATTCTACACGTGTGGGGCGACAAGGCCTGGTTTGTCTATAATTAGAACGAAACACTAATAAAGAATAGACGGCCAAGTTTTTGGTCATAAAATATAAAAGAGTGAGGAAGATTCATCCTTGGCTGTCATGAAGAGAATAAAATCGGCTCGTCCTATCAGAGTGAATGGCTTTTAGTACATGTAACACTAGAACAAATCATGTGCGTTGCGTAGGGAATTGGTTGCAACATGCTTTGATAATATTTGATCATTTGGAGAATGCATATTTAGACGAATTTCTCACAAAAAAGGAGTATTCATATGAATATTATGTGAACTAAAACTAAAAATACATAAATTTATTGTATTTAATTATTGAGGTGAACATTTTTCATGTATGTTTGTACGTTGAGGTGGGCTTTTCTTTCCATGTCTCGAAGATGAGGTGGCATGCGTGCATGTTAAGAGTTATATGTTATGGGGAGATATTTATATAGATATAGATGATTACATCAAGTCACTGGACAGACTATGGACTAACTAGTACTGATATTTTGAAATAGGCATTTTCCCTCATGGGCTCAGATGAGCCCGGGCATGTCCAGTAATTCATTAAAAATAGCAAAAGAATAAACAAAACTAAATATTTTTGTTGTGAAAGATGCCTGAGTGTGTGATTTTCATGCGATATTTGGTGAAGTTTAGACATTTGTCTAGCTCTTAGAAAAAATTGATCCCATAAGAAAGTTTGAAATTTTGCACTGTTTGGTGCTTATTTTGTATTTTTTTCCACGAGCTCCTCGAATATCCAAACCTCACAGTATTTGGCACAGACATCATACACTGAATCATCGTGCACCACAAAAAAATCAGATTTTTGAAACTTTTGCTATTTTAAAGGATTTTACTGTTCACCGAGTGCAGATGAACCCGGGCTCACAGGTGGATATTTTTAATATTTGTCCCTTCTAGCTAGTTCTTTCTCATTCTTGACAGTGCTCGCCCATTAGTTGTTATTGATTGTTGTAGCCTCAACTGTGGAAGCACTATGTCTTCTCATCTAGAAACATGACCAAAGGCATGTGCATACGAGTTATTCCGAGAATTGATGTTGTTCAATATTCTCAAGAAAAAGATGGCGTTGTTTAATAGTGCACACATCTATACCTACTTATAAAGAGAAGAGAGCTTCTACTCGTTTGTCACATGTTTTACCAAAAACAAACCTACCTTTTCAGCAATTAACCCATAGTCCACACTTAACTTACAGTAGAAATGAATCTTTTTTGCATTTGTTATGGGAAACTCCTTACCTTTTCTGCAAATTAACACGCGGTCCATCTTTCAGTCACACAAAAGCATTTCTTTTGCATTTTTGCAAGAAAAACCTAATATTTTCTTTACTCAACCTACACTCCATCAAGGATAAATGTTTTTTAAGTACCCATAACATTAAAACCCAATTCTAACCTTAACATGTTACATATCGAATTTGATTAGAAAAATGTTTAGAATATGAATATAATGTTATTTTTCCTGTTGACTATTTTTAAAATGCTATTTAGGATGCAACCTTAATAAATAGAAAATGATTCACCTTTCTTTCGTATGGACTTTGAACCGGATTACAAACGAACATGTCACATGCATTGATGTGTGCTGGCCAGCGAGAAGTGAGGGAAAAGAGAGAGACACACATCCATGGGTTGGTCATTAGTGCGAGTGACGTGCTATAATTAATCCATTATAATCGTTCGGTAGCAATGACAGAAGACGAGCATACATGGGCAGCCTTTGGGCACTATTGTGGGATGTTGTACTTGCACATGTTCTCTCTTTCTGCATGTCCCATGATCTAAGATCCTACGTACATACCTTTTCTCAGCGATATCCAAGCGCATACTTACCAACGGACTGCACAATTATTTTTTGTAGTGACTGCACAGACAGTTTTTATGGGAAGCACATACACTTATAAAATTCATGAACATTTGAAGTACATGAAAATTTATTTTAAAAATATCTGAACAGTTCTTGTGATAGTCATGAACGTTAATATTGGAACCAGTATGTAGGCTCTTAATTTGTGTTCCATCCACTCCATGTGGCAGTGACACATATAGGCTTTCTTAAATAGACTTTTCATAGACGTGGCTGCTACGTTCCCGTAGCACTTCCCTGCGTCTCGCCGGGATATGGATCTCGAACCAGAGGAATTTGCTCAGGGGAGAGAGACCTTGGAGAAGGGGAAAGAGCAAGGATGAAAGCTTTGCTAGGAATAATGTTCTGATTACATTCGTTACCCCTCTCTCACGCACACACGCAACTATAAGTACTAGCTATTACAAGCCACATGGGCCAAGACGGCCCACTACGCAGTCGCTCACTCTTGGGCCCGGTCCAGGTTGTTGCATTCCCCTCTCCTTAAGGAACAGCTCGTCCTCGACTGTTCAATATCAGGTCGTTGTCGCTGGTGCGATTGAACTTGCCCACTCCCAAGTTGCCATGGACCGCGGCAACCCTTGCCACGCGATCTTTAGTTGTGTGCGGGTATGACCCCCCACCTGCACCAAACGCGATTGGAGTACCTGAGCTGGTCTGGACGCATGCTCGAGCACACAGTGTAGCGACTCTGACGAATCCTCGGGACTGGATGGAGGAGCCGCCGGCTTGAGCAAGGAAACATGCACCACTGGGTGGATTTTGCTGGACTCCGGCAAGGCCAACCGGTAAGCCACCTCCCCAATGCGAGCAACTATTTGATACGGTCCAAAGTACTTGAAACCCAGTTTGTGGTTCGGCCGCCGGGCCACTGACTGTTGCACATAGGGTTGGAGTTTCAGGAATGCCCAGTCACCCACCTTGAACTGACGATCAGAGCGTTTAGTGTCTTCTTGAGCCTTCATGCGCTGTTGGGCACGCAGTAAGTGCTCCCTGATTAACCCTTGCATCAAATTCCTCTCAGCTAACCAGCCTGACAGGTCAGAAGATAGTGAACTCTGCAAGTTATCAACTCCCAAGTGACGAGGTTGGTATCCATACAAAACTTGAAATGGTGTTGTGCCCAGTGCTGAATTATAATTCGTATTGTACCAATATTCTGCCTGGGATAGCCAGTGTGCCCACTTCTTAGGAGTGGAGTGGACCATGCATCGCAGGAACGTTTCCAGACACTGATTCAACTTCTCTGTTTGACCATCTGTCTCGGGGTGACTAGCAGAACTCATGTTCATGGTAGTGTCCGTTAGTCTGCACAGTTCTTGCCACAGGGTGCTTGTGAAGATGGGATCTCTGTCAGTTACCAGCACTTTGGGTAGGCCATGCAGCCGATAGACCTGATCCACATAGAGCTGTGCAACCTGCAGTGCGGTGAAAGGATGTGACAGAGGTAAAAAGTGCCCATACTTGCTGAACTTGTCGATCACCACCAGGATAGTGTCGAAGGATTTGCTCTTGGGCAGCCCCCCGATGAAATCCATACTGACGAAACTCCATGCCTCTTTGGGTATGGGAAGAGGACTGAGTAATCCGGGTTTCTTGATATGTTCAGCCTTGGCCTGTTGACAAATCGTACAACTTTGCACATATGCCTGGATGGCCTGTTTCATGGCAGGCCAGGCAAACAAAGCCTTGATTCGCTGGTATGTGCCTTGGAACCCTGAGTGGCCCCCAACTCCACTGCTATGCAGAGCTAGCAGAATTGCCTGGTGTGCTTCAGTATTATGGCCGAGCCAAATTCTGTCCTTGTATCGAATAATTCCATTAAGCAAAATATAACCCTTGTCATTTTTGCCAGAGAGAGCCAGCTCTTGAAGAAGTTCTTTGTCTGCTGAATGAGCTTGATATCCTTCAGCAACGACTGACAGCCACTTGGGGGTGCAGAATGAAATTGCAGACAATTCCATTGGAGCAGGTGGTCTGGACAGGGCATCTGCTGCGGTATTTTCCAATCCCTTCTTGTACACAATCGTGTACTGTAGCCCAAGCAATTTGAGAAATGCTTTCTGTTGCATGGGGCTGGACATTTTCTGATCTTGCAAGTGGACCAAGCTTCTGTGATCTGTAGCAATGGTGAAAGGAGCATGCTGCAAGTACGATTTCCATTTTTCCACAGCCAGCAATATTGCCAAACACTCCTTTTCATAAGTGGACAATGCCTGAGATTTAGGGCCCAGAGCTTTGCTAAGATAGGAAATGGGGTGGCCTTCTTGCATCAACACAGCACCAATGCCACTATTGCTGGCATCTGTTTCGACAGTAAATTCTTTTTTGAAATTTGGGAGGGCCAACACTGGGGCTGTGGCCAAGGCTTCCTTTAAATGCAGAAAGGCAGCCTGAGTGGTTGGTGTCCAAGCAAACACCACATCTTTTTTTAGTAGATCAGACAAACTCCTGCTAATGATCCCATAATTCTTAATAAATCTTCTGTAATATCCAGTAAGACCAAGAAATCCTCTGATATCTCTGGCAGTAAGAGGTACTGGCCACTCCTGTACCGCTCTGATCTTGGAAGGATCTGTGTGAACTCCTTTGCCACTGATGACATGGCCCAAATATTCTAGTTCTGATTGAGCAAAAGTGCATTTAGAGTATTTCACAAACAGATGGTTGTTCTGCAGAATTGTGAACACCTCTTCCAAGTGTGCTAAGTGTTGTTCCAAAGTCTCACTGAATATGAGGATGTCATCCATGAAAATCAGTACACACTTCCTTAACAGATGACCAAAGAGTGCATTCATTGCTGCTTGAAAAGTTGCTGGTGCATTTGTAAGTCCAAATGGCATAACCTTAAATTCATAAATACCATGGTGTGTTTTGAATGCTGTCTTATATTCTTCCCCCTCCACTAATCTTACCTGGTGATACCCAGATCTGAGGTCCAGTTTAGTGAAGTAATTTGCCCCTGCCAACTCATCCAAGAGCTCTTCGACTACAGGCATCGGGTACTTGTGTTGCACAGTGACTGAATTGAGCTGTCTATAATCCACACAAAATCGCCAACTCCCATCTTTTTTTCTGACCAACAAAACTGGAGAAGCAAATGGGCTGGTGCTCTCTTGGATAACTCCTTGTTGTAGCATAGTAGAGATCTGCTGCTCAATTTCACTCTTCTGCATAGGATTGTATCTGTAAGGCTTGCTGTTGACAGGTTTAGCTCCTGGTAACAGGGGAATCTGGTGATCAAATGATCTGTGTGGAGGCAGTGTATCAGGTGTGTTAAACAACTGCTTATGTTTGTCCAGAATGGACTGAACTGAAGGAGGTATCAGGTCCTGAGTTGCTGGGGCCTCTACAATGTGACACAGCTGAATGACTTGTTCCACAGCTCCTGTATTGAGTAAACCTTGTAGGTGTTTTCCTGAAATGGCTGTGCAAGAGGTGAGCTTGTCTCTGACTCCTCTCAATGTAATTCTCACACCCTGGTGCTTAAACCTCATCACTTTTTTCCTCCAGTCTACCCACATGGGGCTCATTGTTTCTAGCCATTGCATTCCCAAGATGATGTCATATGTGCCAAGAGGAAGCACTTTCAGGGAGGTGTTGAAGGAGTTGTTCTGGCAGAACCACTGAAGATTTGGCACCTGCTTGTTGCACTGTAATGTTCCACCATTAGCAACAGTGACTTTGGCTGCAGCAATTTCCTCCACTGGACAGTGTAATTCTTGTACCACATCTGCACTGATGAAATTTGTGGAGCTGCCCGAATCAACCAGGATCAGGAGTTGTCTTTTCCCCACCATGCCTTGCAGCTTAATACTTTCCTTAGAAGAGGTTCCTGTTGCTGCATGAACCGATAGTTTCATGCAAGCATCAGCGTCAGTGTTCTTTGGACCAGTAGTCTGTGGTGTGTCGACTTCAGGTTCAGAGTCACTGTCAGGAATCTCCGACATCTGAAGAGCTTCTATGAGTTCTTCCAGGACATGCAATTGCACTGTTTGCGGACACTTGTGGCCAGGACTGTACTTTTCTCCACACTTGAAACATTCGCCCCTTGCTCTGCGTTGGGCTCGTAAGGAATCCACTCTGTCAGTTTGTTTGGAACGCTCGTCAACACTCTTGAGAGTAGGTGCTGCGCCCATCAGTCCTTCATGCACATAAGGTTTGGAGGGCCAACACCTGCTAGATCTGTACGTGTCTTCGGCCAGCAGAGCTTCTTGTGTTTGAGCCAAGGAGTAAGCCAAGTCCACGGATGTCGGTTGCTGTAACTTGACAGGAGCACGAATGGCAGGTTTCAACCCTTCCACAAATCGATTGATGAAAAAGGTCTCATCATATGAGTGATTGTATACCAGCATTTTGTGCATTTGCTCCTCAAATGTGTGTGCATAACTGTCAACTGAATCATGCTGTTTCAGGGAGAAAAACACATCGATGTCTCGGGAGTACTTGTTCCTGTTAAATTTTGCATAGACAGCCACATACAGTGCTGCCCAACTGTCGATGCTGTGCATTGCTTCGTAGGTTTGCAACCACAACGCTGCATTCCCTGCAAAATGCATCGTCGCAAAATCGACCCATAACTCAGGCTTAACACTGTACATGCGGAAATATTTCTCGCATTGTTTCTTCCACCACTTGGGGTTCTCTCCTTCGAACTTGGGGAAATCCGATCAGGGAATACGAGCAGAAAACTTCCCCGGAGTGTACTGGAACTGAGAATTCGGCGATCCATCACCATCCTCATACTCATCAGACAATTCTTCCTGGAGTTGAGCCTGGGTTCTGGAATGCTCACCGCGGTTTCGACGCTGAGATGGCACCCGTAGGCCCCTGAAATCCTGTCCTGCCTGCTGTTGAGCAACGCCTTGTCTATTTGTCTGTAGTGGCTCTGTCCGTGCAGTCAGCGGGTCCTGGGGCTGCGATGAGTGCGCCGACTGCTCCAGGGTGTCGACGCGGCGGCCGATCCCCTCCAGAGACTTCCTCATCTCCGCCACGGCCGCATCGAGGGAGTTGTGCGCGACGAGCACACGACCCAGAGTCGACTCTGTGCGGGCCAGCGACCCTGTGGTCGTCGTGGCCAGCGCATCGAAGGCCTTGGCCGAGGATGACGCGTACTTGTCGAAGGAGTCCTGTAGTCCCTCCAATCGCTCCGCCGTCTTCGTGCCCGCCTCAGAGACCGCCTTGCTCTGCAGGATCGTCGCTTGAACGAGTTGTTGCAGATCCGCCAATGTGAGCTCCGCGGCCGCCATGCGCGCCGAGAGGTTAGGCTTGGCCGAACGAGCCGTTGTAGAATTCTTCGATCTACTCTACCCAGCGCAGGTACACCGAGGTGTTTTGCGCGAGATCGCCCGAGGGGATCCGCACCTTTTGCCAGGAATTTACAAGCCAATCGAAGGATTGATCGCGAGATCTGGATGAAAATTTTTCGGATCAGCGGAAGCGGGTCGATACACGGCTCTGAGTACCAAATGCTACGTTCCCGTAGCACTTCCCTGCGTCTCGCCGGGATATGGATCTCGAACCAGAGGAATTTGCTCAGGGGAGAGAGACCTTGGAGAAGGGGAAAGAGCAAGGATGAAAGCTTTGCTAGGAATAATGTTCTGATTACATTCGTTACCCCTCTCTCACGCACACACGCAACTATAAGTACTAGCTATTACAAGCCACATGGGCCAAGACGGCCCACTACGCAGTCGCTCACTCTTGGGCCCGGTCCAGGTTGTTGCAGTGGCCTCCTTAGTGTCGAGCGTCACCGTTCAGATTTTGCATGAGTGTGGCAACAGGTGCAGGCATCAATATGATGATTCAGAATCAAAATTGAATCAAAATGAAAATAGTTTCTTTGATAAAAAATATTTTCTCTCTCATTGCAATGCACGGGCATGTCTGGTAGTAGAATTCTACGTGGGTAGTATTGTCGATGTGGCGCGTGTACTGCTACAGTTAGTAACCCTTTTCATATGATCGTTAGTGACTCACAAAAGCCACGCATCAAACCATTCATTAATCTCTATACCGCTCTATTCGGATACTTTGCGACCTCCAACGTCGTCTATCAAATGTCTATGGACCAGTCCACACATCAAATTCATACAGACTTCAAGACAAGCCCGAAGAATTTTGCAGGAGTCTGGACAGCTGCCCCGTTAGACATCGAAAACCCCGCCCCGCACAAAAGCAACGTGAAGCGCATTGTTCGATATTTTCAAACTTTTTTTGCATGAAAACTTGCCCTTTCCCCACTGTCTCCGCTCTGATCATCGCCACCACCCACCCTAGTTCTCGCCCAATTCGCAGTCCATTACCGCAATGGAGCTAAAGGAGGTAGTGACGAAGATGTTTGTAGGTCCGCAAGGCCCGGAGGCGGAGGCCATCGGTGTTGGCCACTAGAAAGGCTAACATTGTTACATGCAACACCCACTACTACAAACAGAGGAAGAGGGATGATGCTTTGGCGGTGACCAGTCACCTAGTTCCTCATCCAATAAAGCATGCAACTCGACGGGTGCGGGTTTTGAATATGTCGGTCATGCAATCGCCTCTGCCCTGGCCAGCACAGATGATTCCGCCATACTACTTCGTATCCACACAGCTCTATCTGCATCAGCAGCCCCCGCCCAACATCACTGCCGACCATCGCATCCCATACATCATTAAACTTAGTAGGGATTAAAATTTCAAGGAGTCCCGATCGCCGATGCTTGTCCATTCTTAGATGTTGGCTTCAACACCTGTCGCAGTCTAGGATCTGTGTCCAAGAAACTTCTCCAAGAACTAAGGCTCGATCCGCTTACATGGAGGCGGCCCTACCCCTTTTGTAGTGCTTTTGTCCTCTTCCCCGAAAATATGAGCGAGAAAGGGTGGTCACCGAGCGGCAATTCAAAGGGGGACTTGAGACCAGGCTTATCCTCACTAAAGGCAGTCTCTGCTGATAAACTAGTCTTCATGACATGGTGGTGGGTTCGGCGATGACCTCTGCCCTAGCGTGACAATCTGCCCTGATCTTCTTTCACCAAAGAGGAAATGCTTTCGGACTTTCTTTGGCGGAGACAGGCGCCGCTGCTCCCTTATCATCAGCACAGAAACTGGGCTTGGTCACGCCTTGTTGTCCTTGTCCTGACAGCGGGATGTCATCCAGGTGACGAGCGTGGAGCCCCGCGGCTGGCGTCGTACGACCTGCCTCGTGAGGCGGCCTCGCGCTGGGAGCCTCGCGAGACAGCCGAGTGCTTGGTGGCCTCAGCACGGCTCTGCATGGTGGCAAGGGGGCCTCATGGGGCCATCCCCTCGCAAGGCGGCTCCCTGCAGAGCGGCCGAATATGGGCCACCTAGCATGGGCCAGCTCAAGTGTCACCCGCTAGGCCAAAGGCAGATGGGCCATGGTACCCTAGTTCCCATTAGGTCGACAGTAGCCCCCGGGCCCGCGACATGTACATTCCACCCGTTGGGGGCGAAGCGACGTGGTGCCCATCGAGCTACTGGACCCAAAGGCGACGCGTGGTGGCTTCTATGGGGCGGGACACCCCCACTCCCCACGACACCTCGGTAAACGCTGTCCTGGGGATGTCGCGCATAGAAGCCGTATAGAAAGTGGAGTGTCCTCCTTCCCACGACACCTCGGTAAACGCTGTCCTGGGGATGCCGCGCATAGAAGCCGTATAGAAGATGGGGGTGTCCTAGGCATGCCGACCTGACCGATGCCGCGCTGGAGCCAGTCATGGTGAGGATGCAGGTGATGCAAGCTGGCGGGCTCACAGTGAGCATGGTCGTCAAGGAGTTCGTGCGTAAGCGCATTGCTCCCCTCTAGAGGCGTGCACGCCTAGTATGGACCCACTCTAGCCTGGGCTACTGGTGTGGAGGATCCCACCATCATCCCCATGGACTCTACTACAACTCATCAAGCACCACGTGGACCTATGACAAGAGCTCAAGCACACGCCATGAAAAAGGTGAACTCACTCCTACTTGAGATTGATATGGATATGAATGGAACTTGGATGGTACCTCACCAAAATATGCTATGTGTCATTAGGTATGAAGACGAACGCCACCTAGCAGCTAAGGGAGATCCCATGGGCATAGGAGAAGGACCCCAAGACTACAAGGAAGAAGAAGGCATCCAACAGGAGCAAATCAACACCTCCACGGTGACCCCATGCACACGGGCCCTCCAGACCCTGTGCACACGGCCCCCCAGAATGCTTCTATAACCGAGATGCGCACCCCCGTGCACACGGCCTCCAGACCCCATGCGCACGAGCCCTCGCCGCCGTATCACCACATGCGCACGGGCATGTACCGTGTACACGGGACGCCCGTGCACACAGGCCTCACTTAACCCGTGCGCACGTGACTCCCAGGCTTCAGCCGTGGACGCCCTGTCTTGCCTCCCAAGTCGTCCTATTCCTCCCTTAGGATAAGTATTTCAGGTCTAAGACATTTGTTAGGGTCAGCAAAGTATATGTGAGACATTCATAGAGCTTTGCTCCTTCTACCACTCCTCTTGGAGATCAAGACCTCTTGTGAGAGGATCCCAAGTGGATATCAAGACCTTCTCTTCGAGAAGACTATCATCAAGACCTCACCTCCTTAGGAGTGGGAAGAACATTACTTTTGTCTCAACTATGATATTCTAGTGGATGTGTGACTGGGGTTTGTTTCAGTGAATTGCCCCTTTGTGTTCTTGTGTTCATCCCTTCCCCCCTCCATGTGTGAGAAGATCTCCACTTAGGGTTCCACCCTACAACATCTTGGTATCATGAGCCATGGTTGATTCACATCTCGGAGTCCCTACCCCCATATTCTAGCCTAATTTTGTTGCTTTTTGTCCCCATTCGAAAATCCCCACGAAAATATCCCTAAATATTTTCATGCAGTTTGTTGGATCTTGTGATATTTTGTTGATTTGTTCCACGAATTTCGTGTTCGACAAGTGGATCTACCCCTTACCACCATCCGCATCCACCCCACCATCGATTTTGGCCGACTTTTGGTGATCCTCCACGGATCAGGCCGCACTCTTGTGCAGCCAGAGCAACCCATGCACACAGGCACAACTTGCCCCATGCACATGAACCATCCAGTATAGCTTGTCCATAGCCCCATTTGCCTCTTTTTTCCATCTTAGCACCACCATTTTACTTCCGTATTTCATCCCTTTGGCGTTTGAGATTTTGGGTTGAGGTTCACCGTATCCTAAGGTGTTTCGGCTACTTAGGGACGGTTCGACTTCGACATCACCGCCACTCATCATTGGCCCGGTCTCGACATCGACAGCAACCACTTCATTTCATACTAACCATAAGCAAGGACGATAACCTGGACGACATCTTGTACTCATACGTTGCCATTATATTCGATAGCCTCGAGTCATTTTGCATCACTTACCCATTGAGACTAGGGAGTTGAGAATTGTCGGGCCACGCTATTTGTGCACCTTTAGTGATACGTCTCTCCCATGCATATCATACTTGTTGTCTCATATTTCTGGCTCGAATATCAAGCATTGTGGCATAGTCAAAAAATGGAAGAAGATTTTACGCAAAAGAAGAAACAAAGAGCTTGTATGCGATAGCATTGACCCATTTTGCATAGTTCCATCATCTTGGTAAATACATACATAAGCATACTTGGGATTGTAGATGGCCCGTTTCTCTCATAGGTTGGTGCACAAGCGCATCTAGCCCATTTGAGCAATCGAGCTAGTGTGTCTCTAGTATCCCTATAACAAGAGCATCTTCCGTGGTTCCACATTTTGAGCTCACTCCTTGGTTGTGCGGATCCATTTATCTTTCGTGTGTGTGTTCCTAGTGATATCCTTGGGTTTGATCTATTTGTCCTACTTGCAATTTGTGCATCTCTTCAACATTATCAATATCTTGGCTAACAATTGCTTGAATTTTGTGCCACTCATCCTAACCGAGAAACTCCATAAGCCATTACTTGTAGGTGTGATAAAAGAAAACCCTGTACCATTCTCCTATTATAGCATTCAGTTGAGTGATACTCGATACATCCTCAATCTTCGGAAAAGGTAACTTTGGTGTTGTTCTCTCTTTTTCCTACTCACCGCCACTTGCTTATGATGGATATGCCAAGCGACTACATCACCAAAAATCACCGCCACTCTTCGAGGATCTAGATGACGAACGTGACTACATCACCAAAAGTCACTTCTTCATCGCCCAATGAGCCCTCCATTAAGAAAGTGAAGCTTTGGGCGACCACATAGAGCAACTCGCCATCGACCTATGCAAACCGGAAGCAAGAAACCGGGATTACCTCGATGGTAAGCTCACCACACAAATGGAAGAACTCCGCAACATGATCATGAGCCGCACATCTTCCACCACCTCTTCGTCAAGACTACGTCACTCAATCGCCACTCTTTGGCCTACTCTTCTTCTGGTGCAAGTTATCCTCGAGCTTGTTCTCCTCGACGCACCGACACTCAAGATCACCAATCTCAAGAAAATACATTCCATGACATTGCTTTGCGAGACCGAGTCCGAGCACATGAAAGAGTGAGACACCAAGAACAAGACGTTGTGGACCAAGAGCAACCTCCAGAACCGTAACGCCAAGCACCTCAAGACGGTGATGCGATTCAACAAGAAACAAAAAAGCCACAATGAACACGCCCTCGAAGCGCAACATGCACTCCGCAAGGCCACTAGAGCTGTCACCGATGCAACCGCCAAGTGCGTGAAAAAGAAGAAGACTTCTCCAAGAATGACAAGATGAAGCCACTCGCCGTGAGGAGCTAAAATAAAGAAGGAACCGGGCACACATGCCTCGTCCTAATCAGTAAGTCCATCAAGAGGAGCGTGAAATTGAAGATCTTCTTCCACTCCAAGTCCGACATCACCATCGTCCACATGATGAAGAACAACGCTATGGCAAGCTCAAGTTCACCATGCCTAAGTTCTCCAGAAACAACGACCCCGAGGAGTATCTCTCATGGGCATTGAGGGTTGACAAAATATTCTATCTTCACAATTACGAAGAGGAGAGGAAAATCGCCATGGCCTCCCTCGATTTTCAAGACTACGTCCTCATTTGATGGGAACAAGTGATCGAGCGACACTGACACATAGGCTAACCACCCATCATGACTTGGACACAGATGAAGGATTTCATAAGAGCTCGCTTCGTGCCTACATACTACTGATACGTCTCCAATGTATCTATAATTTTTTATTGTTCCATGCTATTATATTATCCATCTAGGATGTTTTATATGCATTTATATGCTATTTTATATGATTTTTGGGACTAACCTATTAACCTAGAGCCCAGTGGCAGTTTCTGTTTTTTCCTTGTTTTTGAGTTTTACAGAAAAGGAATACCAAACGGAGTCCAATTGATGTGCCAATTTTTGATGATTTTTTATGGACCAAAAGAAGCCCCCAAAGTAAAAGAGTTGGGCCAGAAGAGTCCCGAGCCATCCACGAGGGTGGAGGGCGAGCCCTACCCCCCTGGGCGTGCCCCCTGCCTCGTGGATGACTTGGAGACCCCCCCCCTCGACGTGAGACCGACGCCAATAATTCCGATAAATACAGAAACCCCCAAAAGAAACCTAGATCGGGAGCTCCGCCGCCACAAGCCTCTGTAGCCACCAAAAACCAATCGGGACCCTCTTTGGGCACCCTGCCCGAGGGGGGATCCATCACCGGTGGCAATCTTCATCATCCCGGCGCTCTCCATGACGAGGAAGGAGTAGTTGACCCACGGGGCTGAGGGTATGTACCAATAGCTATGTGTTTGATCTCTCTCTCTCTCTCTCTCTCTCTCTCTCGTTCTTGATTTGGCACGATCTTGACGTACCGCGAGCTTTGCTACTATAGTTGGATCTTATGATGTTTCTCCCCCTCTACTTTCTTGTAATGGATTGAGTTTTCCCTTTGAAGTTATCTTATTGGATGAGTCTTTGAGGATTTGAGAACACTTTTTGTATGTCTTGCATGTGCTTATCTGTGGTGACAATGGGATATTCACGTGATCTACTTGATGTATGTTTTGGTGATCAACTTGCGGATTTAGTGACCTTGTGAACTTATGCATAGGGGTTGGCACACGTTTTCGTCTTGACTCTCTGGTAGAAACTTTGGGGCACTCTTTGAAGTCCTTTGTGTTGGTTGAATAGATGAATCTGAGATTGTGTGATGCATATCGTATAATCATACCCGCGGATACTTGAGGTGACATTGGAGTATCTAGGTGACATTAGGGTTTTGGTTGATGTGTGTCTTAAGGTGTTATTTTACTACGAACTCTAGGGTTGTTTGTGACACTTATAGGAATAGCCCAATGGATTGATCATAAACAATAACTTTGAGGTGGTTTCATACCCTACAATAATCTATTCGTTTGTTATCCGCTATTAGTGACTTTGGAATGACTCTTTGTTGCATGTTGAGGGATAGTTATATGATCCAATTATGCTATTATTGTCGAGAGAACTTTCACTAGTGAAACTATGAACCCTAGTCCTTGTTTCAACGCATTGCAATACCGTTTATGCTCACTTTTATTACTTGTTACCTTGCTGTTTTATATTTTCATATTACAAAAACCTATATCTACTATCCATATTGCACCTGTATCACCATATCTTCGCCGAACTAGTGCACCTATATAATTTACCATTATATTGGGTGTGTTGGGGACACAAGAGACTCTTTGTTATTTGGTTGCAGGGTTGTTTGAGAGAGACCATCTTCATCCTACGCCTCCTACGGATTGATAAACCTTAGGTCATCCACTTGAGGGAAATTTTCTATTGTCCTACAAACCTCTGCACTTGGAGGACTAAGAACGTCTACAAGAAGAAGGTTGTGTAGTAGACATCAACTACACTCGCGATATTTTTAAGAAGTTGCAAGTCCTCAAGCAAGGCATGAAGATGGTGGAAGAATACTACCAAGAAATGGAGATTGCCATGATACAGGTCAATGTCAAGGAAGATGATGAGCAAACTATGTCACTCTTCTTGAACGGACTCAACCACCCAATAAATAAGATTACCGACTTCCAACCTTACTCCAACCTCCTCGAGCTAGTTCACCAAGCGACCAAGGCCGAGCGACAAGTACAAGATGATTCCAAATATGTGAGGTACTCTACCAAGACATACAGCTCTACACTCAAGCTTCCACAACTACGCCACCTCCTACCTCGACTAGAGCATCTCCATGCAATGGCGGTAAGTCAAGTTACAAGAAACCTCGACATCTTCAAGTCGTCCTCCTACTACAAGCAACTTCAAGTCGAGAGCTTCATCATCATCTACTCCAACGGATAAGACCGTCAAGACAATTTCCATCATATACTTCACATGTCAAGGCAAAGGCCACAAGAAATTTGATTTGAGTGCCCGCCTCAGCGCATCATGATCGCCAAGGACGACGACAATTATGACTCGATGAGTGAAGAAGAAATGGAAGCCCTTGAGCAAGTGGCCATGCACCTGCTCGTGAATGAAGATGAAGATGACCAAGTCTTCTGTGACAATGATTCGAGCCCCGCTCTCATTGTCTCCAAGGTCTTGACGCTTCAACACCAACAAGAAAAAGACCAACATTGCCACATCTTCCACACCAAAGCGAGCATCAGTGGACGATCTGGGAAGGTCATCATCGACAGAGGAAGTTGCCACAATTTGGCAGGTGAAGAGCTATGTTCCAAGCTACAATTGTTCAAGATGAAGCATCCTCGCCCGTACAAGGTCCAATGGCTTAGCGACTCCGGTACCATTCAGGTGGAGCACACCGTACAAGTTTCCTTAAATATCGGCACATATGAAGACACCTTGGAGTGTGATGTGGTTCCTATGTCCGTGTGCCATCTCCTCTTAGGAATACCTTGGCAATTTAACCGTAGCGTCATCCACAATGGGTGAACCAACCACTATAGCTTCAAGATGAAGGGAAAGGAGTACGTGCTACGACCTATGTCGCCAAGTCAAGTGATCGCTGACCAACAAGCATCCACCCATCATGGAGATAATAGTGAGAGAGTGAACCACCAAAGCAAGAGTGAGCGCCACAAACGAAAAATGAGTGCCTCCACGATGAGCGACAAGAAAAACTTAGTGATTTTATATACGAGAAGAGACATGAGAGAAGTGTGTGAGAACCCATCTAGTGTCACACACTATGTACTAGTGTGCAAAGACGAAGCAGAAAGGACTGACACCTCTAATCATCTACCTCTAGTGTTGTCTAATCTTCTACAGGAATTTGCGGACGTATTTCCCGATGAGCTACCTCTGGGTCTTCCTCCTCTACGTGGCATCAAGCACCACATCGACCTCATCCTCAGTGCACCCCTACTGAATAAGGCTGCATACAACGTCAACCCCGTAGAAACTAAGGAGATACAGAGGCAACTAAAACACCTCTTTGACAATGGACATATACGTGAAAGCTTGAGCCCGTGTGCCATTCCAGTTATTCTTGTGCCTAAAAAAGATGGTAGTTTTCGCATGTGATCCGACTATAGTCCCATAAATGCTATTACCGTTCTCTAGAGGCATCCCATTCCATGCTTGACGAGATGCTAGATGAGCTTTGCGGCGCCACCATTTTCTCAAAAGTTAATCTTAAAAGTGGCTATTACCAAATTCACATTCAACAAGGTGATGAGTGGAAAAAAGATTTTAAAACTAAATTTGGCTTGTACGAGTGGTTATTTATGCCTATGGGTTTATCGGACGCCCCCGACACTTTCATGTGTGTGATGCACTATGTTCTTCAAAAATACATTGGCATATGTGTTGTGGTCTACTTTGACGATATCCTTGTGTTTAGAGAATCGTTATCATGTCACCCATCTTAGGGACGTTTTGCAAGTTCTTAGAAACGAGCGTATTTATCTAACATGGAGAAATGGATTTTTGGTGTTGACAAGCTTGTTTTCTTGGGCTTTGTTGTGTCTTCTAAGGGTGTTCATGTTGATGAGTCTAAAATTGAAGCAATTAAAACTTGGACACAATCCACAAATTTGCAACAAATGCGTAGTTTCCTTAGTCTCGTCGGCTTCTACCGTCACTTTGTTAAGGACTTTAGCACCATTGCATCACCATTGCATGCCTTGAGTAGGAAGAATGCACCCTTTTTTTGGGGACCCTCTCAATCTACCGCATTTGACGAGCTTAATTCTTTGCTTACACATGCTCCAATTCTTGCATTACCTAATTTTGACAAAACTTTTGAGGTCCATTGTGATGCTAGTGGAAATGGTATTGGTGGAGTTTTGATGCAAGAAAAGCAACCCATTGCATATTTTTGGGAAGAACTTTCCGGTGCCCAACTTAACAATCCCATATATGTCAAAGAATTATATGCTTTAGTGCGATTATTGCATGTTTGGGAGCATTATCTTTGCCCACATGAATTTGTCATACATACCGATCATGAGACGCTTAAATACCTTCAAGGTCAAACAAAGTTGAACAAACGACATGCTAAATGGAGTGAATTTGTTAAATATTTTCCTTATGTGTTCAAGTACATTAAGTGTAAAGAGAATGTTGTGGCGGATGCTCTTTCCCGCAAGTGCATGGTAGTTACTCACCTTGAATTGAATGTTATCGGCTTTGAGCATGCGAAAGATCTATATGCACATGATCCTTCGTTTGCAATTCCTTATGCCAAATGTCTTGCTAAAACTTGTTGGGAGTATTACCTTAAGAACGTTATCTTATGCGCGCTAACAAACTTTTGTACCCGAATCTTCTCTTTATTTGTTACTTTTGCAAGAGGCTCACGACTGCGGACTTATGGGACATTTAGGGTATGACAAGATCTTTGCCACACTCTCCTTTAAGTACTTTTGGCCAAAAATGTTTCATGATGTTGCAAAGCTAAGTTAGAAGCTCAATCTCATGGTTTAAATATGCCCCTTCCCGTTCCGTATCAACTATGGGAAGACATTGGCATGGATTTTGTGCTTGGATTACCTATGACTCAAAATGGCAGGGATTCAGTATTTGTTGTTGTGGGCCGATTCTCTAAAATGGCACATTTCATCCCATGCAATAAGATAGACGATGCTTCACATGTTCCAAATCTCTTTTGTGGGGAAATCTTGAGGTTACACGAAGTGCCAAGGACAATTGTGTCGGACCGCGATGTCAACTTCCTAAGCTACTTTTGGAACATACTATGCGCCAAGCTCAACATCAAGCTACTATTCTTGACAGACTATCATCCCAAAACTGATCGACAAACGGAAGTAACCAACCGGACGCTATCTACTCTCCTACGCGTTTTGATCAAGAAAAACATCAAGGAGTGTGCGCAATGCTTACCCATCGCCGAGTACGCCTACAATCACGCAAGACACTCTACAGGTCCCCCTTCGAGGTTGTCTACGGCGTCAACCCTTTCTCTCCCTTGGACATCCTTCCTTTACCACTCCAAGAACATGCAAATATGGACGCAAGTGCAAGAGCATGTTATCTCAAGAAGATGCATGAAGATACAAGGTCTACGTTTGAGCATCAAGTGCACCGCCTCGCCACCAAGCTCAATAACAAGACTCCCATGGTGTTCAAACCGGGCAATCTAGTATGGCTACACCCTCGCAAGGACCGCTTCCCCAACGAGTGCAAGTCCAAGCTACTACTGCGAGCCGATGGACCTTTCAAAGTGCTAGTCTGTTACATTGACAACGCCTACGAGATCGACATCCCACGTGACAAGTACAATGCAAGTGACATCTTCAATGTCAAGGACTTGGCATCCTGCCATGGTGATGAAGATCACGATCCAAGGACGGATCTCTCCCAAGGGGGAGATGATGCGGAGCATCCCTCCATCATCCCCATGGACTCTAGTATAACTCATCAAGCACCACATGCACCTATGACAAGAGCTCGAGAATGCGCCATCGAAACCGAGGTGAACTTAATCGTACTTGAGTTCGATATGGATATGAATGGAACTTGGAAGCTACCTCACCAAAACATGCTA
This sequence comes from Aegilops umbellulata, assembly GCA_032464435.1. NCBI lineage: Eukaryota > Viridiplantae > Streptophyta > Magnoliopsida > Poales > Poaceae > Aegilops > Aegilops umbellulata. The sequence goes on along the minus strand of CP136054.1, from coordinate 222,721,341 downwards.
TGTGTCATTACATACGAAGACGAACGCCACCTAGCAGCGAAGGGACATCCCATTGGCACAGGAGAAGGGCCCCAAGACCACAAGGAAGAAGAAGGCATCCAACAGGAGCAAAACAACACCTCCCAGGCGACCTCGTGCACACGACTCCTCCAGACCCCGTGCCCATGGGCCACCCAGAAGGCTTCTGTAACTGAGATGCGCACCCCATGCGCACGACCTCCATAGCCGATGTGGACTGGCCCTCACCACTGTAGCAACCGGTGCGCACGAGACCCCTGTGCGCACCGGCCTCGCACTGGCCTCACTTATCTCGTGCACGCGGGCCTCCCAGGCTTCAGCCGTGGACACCCTGTCTTGCCTCCCAAGACGTTCCCTTCATCCCTTTAGCTATATATTTTGGGTCTAAGACATTTGTTAGGGTTAGCAAAGTATATGTGAGACATTGATAGAGCTTTGCTCCTTCTACCACTCCTCTTAGGAGACGATCCCAAGTGGATATCAAGACCTCCTCTTCGAGAAGACTATCATCAAGAACTCACCTCCTTAGGAGTGGGAAGAACCTTACCATTATGCTTGTTTCCTTGGATGGTTCTTGTATTCTTGTGGATCTCAACTATGCTATTCTAGTGGAAGTGTGATTGGGTTACGTTTGAGCGAATTGCCTCTTTGTGTTCCTGTGTTCATCCCTTTCCCCCTCCAAGTGTGAAAATATCTCCACTTAGGGTTCCACCCAACAATAGCGACACCATATGGCTGAGCACCGATCGCTGTGCCCTAGAGGTGGTGGAGGGGCTGGCAAGAGTTCTCCTTGCAGCGAGGACGCCGTTCTCGCCGCCGGAGGCGGGCCCGATCTATAGTTCTAGAAACCGGGAGGACGCGTGAGCTGGCATGCCGCGGTTCGATCAGTGGGGGCTGGTGCCAGCGGGTCATGAGGGATCCCGTGACAATCCGATCCAAGTGATGCGGCTTCCCGGCGGCAACAACTTCACAGGGGCAACAGCTGCAGCGATGCTCGAAGCGAGACGAGAGAACCCTCGCTACCAGCTGGGGCCTACAGCGGCGGCGGTAGCGATGCTGGGGGTCGGGGTCGAGCCCCTACGGTCCGCACCTCCGCAGGAGGCCCTTGGCGTGGGAAGCCCCATGCCCAGTAGGGCAATCCAGCCCACTAAAGCCTTGGGTGGGAGCCTAGGCGGGTGTCCCGGAGGGGCCTCGGGAGGAGGCCCCAGCGAGCCTCGAGGAAGTAGCAACAGCCGACCTGGAGGAAAGCTAAGGAAGAGGCGGTGTGTCCCTAGAGACGAGTAAGTCTCTTACCTTGCACGCTCTTTGCGTCAACCACTTCGTCTTGCTTGGCTTGGCCTAACCCCTTGTTATGTAGAAGGGGCTCCCTGTCGAAGAAGAAGGAGGGAACTTGGGACGAGGACGCCGCAGGGACGACCAGGGCCCAACGGGAGCTGGGGGCGGTCGACATAGCAGCACCCCCGCCATACCCCGTGGAGCATTGCAAAGTCACCGAGGAGGAACCTGTGGACTCCGCCCAGCCGCCCGAGGAAGTCCTTCCTCCTGCCAGAGGAGGGGTGCCTCCTGAAGAGGTCCGCGCCGAGGAGGAGGTAGGCACCGGCGCGGCGGCCACCACATGCCCTGAACGGCCAAACGGTCAGCAGATGCAGAAGTTGGGGTGGGTTCAAGGTGGATCCTGGCCGCCCAAAGGGGAACAAGGCCCCCTCCGCTAGAGCCTTGGACGGGTCTGACAATGCAGTATCCCCCGGGCCCTCGGAGCCATCGAGGGTGGAGGTGGAAGGACCGGACGCACCCTGGGCCTTGGTCCCGGTGAGCCACAACGTCTTGCTACGGAGCGGGACTCTGTGCCACGCCCAGTCGGCCCTCCGCTCCCTGGAGTCTGACCTCATCGCCTACGAAGAGAGGCTCCGCCTGGAGCGGGAGCGCCTCGCGGGAGGCTGGCGGCGAATAGACGTGGCCGTCAACTGGGCAGCCGCCAAGCCGAGGCAGAAAGGAGGGAAAGTGAGGAGGCCACTCGTAAGACCCAGGAGCTCCTTGACAGGGCGATCCGAGATGCGGAAGAGGCTGCCTGGCGCCTTGAGGAGGCGACATCAGCGGATGAGGCCTCCGCGGAATGTACAACGGCTCGTGAGGCTCAGCTCACTCCTTGTAAGGCGGCGGTCGCCCGGCGCAAGAGCAGGGTGGCGGCCCTCGAGCTGGACATGGAGGTTCGGGAGCGTGAGCTTCTGTGGACCATCATCGAGTAGGAGAGGGAGCGAGAGTAGTTAGTTGGAGAGCCTGTACCGCACCATGGCGGCCAACGAGGCTTCCTAGAAGGAACGCCTCGCGAAAGCCAACACCACGCTCGAAGAGAAGGCTGCAAAGTACAAAGTGGAGATCGACAAGTAGGCCTAGGATGAGGTCACACGGAAGGCCAAGACCCTTGCTGACAGCTATTCCAATAACCTGCAGAAGCAGGAGGACGAAGAGGCGGGGCGCCGAAATTGCAAAGCTCAAGCGGCAGCTCGTGGTGTTGGAGACCAAGAGGCTGAGAGTGGTGGGGCACCACGCCACGACCCGCCAGGAGTTGGAAGACCTCCAGGCTCAGGTGAGTGAGGTTAGTGATGAGGCATAGAGGATCCGCGACAAGACTGCGCGAAGGAGCAGGGAGCAACTCCAAAGCTCCAAGATGTTCCGCGAGCTCAACGAGCGTGCCGGCAGCGCCGTGGCCACTTTTTCGATCGAGGGCGTGGAGTACCCTTTGGAAATCGACGACACCAGCTACTTGGCCTTCTTCACAAGGCTCGTGGAGCGGCTGGAGGCGACCTCTGCCTGGTGGGATGAGATTTGCGACGTTGAGTGCCGCGACCTTCTGCTCCAGGCGTCGACCCGCGTCTTCAGCAATCTGCCGCGCGTCGATGATGATTTCGACTTTGACCAGGTGCTACCTCCCATCATCGAGGAGTTTTGAGGCGAGCTTGCTAGGGAGATGGAGAACCATGTGGTGAGTCTACTGGAGCAGTCCACACCTGTCAGGGAAGGGTCCGGCGAAGACGACAACACTGTTGTCAATGAAGCTGACGGTGGCTCTGTCGCCTGAGCCCCCCCCCCCACTCTCATTCCTTCCATAGAGTAGATGTGGCCCCGTGGGGGTGTGAAGACATTTGCACAACAATTCTGCTCTAAGTACTCGATGCTTAATGTGTGTTTTTATTTTCCTCCGAAGGCCTTTACTTCCTTTTTACATTGCCTTCATGCCCTGTGTTGCTGGGACCCAGCCCCCAAGGCGGCTACAACCATCGCTGGTATGCCGAGAGCGTGCGCTCAGCAAGGCTAGAGGGTGTAGGACTCTTAGGTTTGGTAGGTGTCCCTAAGACGCGATGCTCAGCGTCCCCCCCTTGATACACAAGCGGCTCATGTCAGGGAAGTCAGGATGCCACGAGAGAAACAAACGAGAGGGAGATAACCCCAGGGGTGCTTTAGACTTAGCTCCTTTGAGGCATGCAACTTGGAGCGAGTCCCCAGTATGGCGGTGCTTGTGAGGTGCAGCCCTTGTGAAGCCTTCTTCCCACAGGGCATTGCTCGTGTGGCCTCCCGAAGGGGGCTCCTGAGGCCTTCGATATCCTGCACCAGGGGAATATCCAAGTTTTCACAAGTAGTGCAGCAGGGCACGCTCGCGTGGTCGCTTCTGGGTGTTATACAAGGAGACAGAAGCAGAAAGGACCTGGTGAGCTGATGTACATGCGATAAGGCCCGCGAGCCAGATCTCTGTGGCTTGGATTTTGAAGTGTTGCTAGGACTGACCCGAGCACATACACCATGCCCAGCCCCCGCTTGTGTGACAGACACGGGGGAGATTACGAGCGCGCGCCCCTATCGAGGTACACTCAGCTGCAAGCACGTAGGATTATGAAGGAAATAGGATTACTGATGCATGAAGGAGGTTCGTTACATAACAGGAAGATACATGATGTCTTGTTCAACACGGGTCAGCTTGAGGATCTGACGGCCGAGGGGCCCTCAAGTAAGTAGGCTGCCAGTGCTGACCATGGGGCTTCCATGAGAGTGGGAAGGAGCTCCCGCATGTCGATGGCAACACTGGTAGAGTGAGCTCCCGAGCGTGTACAACTCCATGTCACTCATATCCGTAGGGGCACGGATAGAACTTAAGGTGATGGTGGGTGTTCCATGTGTTATGTACTAGAAGACCCTCCTTTGTTAGGGAGTCAGTGTTAACCACTGCGATGCGGGGCTCCAGGCTCATGCGCATCAGCCTCACGAAGGTGGTTGCAGCACCCTTCAGGTCGAAAGGCATACGCATGAGCCAAGACGATCCCTCGATCTAGTTGATCCACGGAGGAGGGAAGGGACTCGCGGGGCCAGCCTGGTTGAGGGCGACAAAGTCGACGCATATGGGCTCGCTACTGCATAGCTTGGTGAAGGGGGTGGGGCTGATGGTCCACTTGGGGAGGTTAGCTTCATAGGTGATTCCAGCCTCCAAGAGCTTGTTCACCTCCTGGGTGACGATTTCATGCTTCCCGAGCACATAATACCTTTGCTTGTGCTTCATGGGCCGCGTGCTTTGGCACGCGACCGATTGGTGCTAGGCCACCATCCTCGGTAGACCGGGCATGGTTGATGCTGTCCAAGCCGACGCATGCGGCTTGCCCATAGGAAGGTGACGAGCGTGCCTTCCTATTTGGGGAAGGCCCTCCGCCGGATGCGAGGGAGGGGGATGCTTCGCCGCCATCTAGCGACGCCTTATTGGACTCGGGCGCTCCTGGGAGAGCAGGGGCTTCTTCTTCACGGGCGCCTCCTTGAAGGCCCGGGCACATCCTCATCAGCCCGGTACGCGGTCGAGGTAGCCTTGTAGGCGTGCTCGAGGGTTTGCATCACGTCCTTCTTGTCACAACGGATGGTGAGGGTAGCACTGCAGCCGGGCATCTTGACGAGGCCGTAGGCATGGTGGGTCATGGCCATGAATTTGGAGAGCGCCGCGTAGCCCAAGATGGCATTGTAGGGTAGGCTGATGTGAGCCACATCGAAGACGATGAACTCCGTACAATAGTTCTTGCAGGTGTCGTAGGTGACGGGAAGGCGCACCTGCCCCAAGGGGACAATGGAGCCATCGATGACGCCCGAGAAGGGACTGGTGGGCATCAGGCGCTCGTAGGGCACTTGGAGCGTCTCGAAGGTCTTCACAGAGAGTATGTTGAGTCCCGCACTACAGTCACTAAGCATCTTGGTGACAACCACATTATTGATGGTACACGTACACAACAGGGGAACGGCCCTCACATCCTTCGTGCACTTGGGGTGGTCGCTGGCATGGAAGGCGATGGGGAACTCAGACCACTTGACGCGGCTAGCGGACTCGAGCGTCGGGAGGGCCACGTTCGCTTCCCGAGAGAACTGCTTGAAGTGGCGGTTGGACGGGGGCCTGGGCTCCTCCGTGGATGCACGCCACCCTATGGGGTTCTTGGTAACAACCAGCATTCTCAGCGGGAGGGCAGTCATTGGCACGTGGTGGGGCGGTGTTCGCTTGCGGGTCAGCCTGTCATAGCTGGTTCTGCCAGCCTTGACGACTGTTGTCGCCGACACTGTTGTTGATACTGTTGTCGCCCTAGCCGCCACCTCCGTTGCTACCACCGCGGACCTTGCGGCACTCCTTGCGGCTGCCACGGCACTCGGTGCGGCCCTCGCAAAGCAGCTTGAGCTCATGGCAGTCTCAGTGTTGTGGGAGTTCATTTTGTGGTAGTTTCAAAAAGGATGGTCTTCCTTCTTGGCCTCACCGCGCTCGTAGCCGCGCTTGTATTCCGGCTCCGTCGTGAGCACGGCAGGGCCCTTGCGCTGGGCGTCCTTACCCTTCGTTGTGCTAGGCTCATCGTTAGGGTCATTGTGGAGGAAAAGGCATCCTTCTTTGTCCTTTGCATAACGGTCGGCAAGGACGAACAACTCTGCTGCGGAGTCGAGCTCGTCCCTGATGGAGAGCTACTCGCACATCTTCACATCCGTGACACTATTGGTGAGGAAGAGACGATCGTGACGTCGGAAGCCTTTAGGATCCTGTTGCGCACATGGCTGAGGCACTGGATGAACTTGCGTAGGGGTTCGCCTAGGCACTGCCGCACAGCCCGCGGGTCATTAAGCGTGAGGGGGCGGTTGCGCGTGCCCGTGAAGTTGGCAACAAACTGCTTGCACAAGTCCTCCCACGAAGAGATGGACGCCTCAGGGAGGTTCATGAGCCCCGAGCGTGCGGCATTCTTGAGGGCCATGGGGAACCAATTTGCCATGACCCGATCATCCCCCTTCATGGCATGGAGGGTGATGGTGTAAAGCAGCAGGAACCCAATGGGGCTGGCACTACCGTCGTAGCAGGGAGGGAGGTTTGGCCTGAACTTGTCCGACCACACCACATGGCGTAGCTCGGGGGCGAGGGCCAGGTAGCCCCCGGTGGTGACGACACCTCCATCGAGGGCCACGCGGTTTTGGCGCTTAGCAATGGCAACGTCATGGAGGACGCGGTCCTGACGGTTGCGTGCCTTCTCGAGGACCACACGCACCTCCGGGGGCACGCGGCGAATGATCTGGCAGCTGTCACTGTCACTGGCCGACGCGAATGACCTGTGAGACAGCTCCGGAGTGCTTGCCGCAGGACGCCTCTCGATCACGTCACTGGGCAGGGGAGGAGGAGGAGACGCGTCACGCCCAACCGGTTGTTGAGGGATGATGCAGCGGGCAGAGAGCGGGAGGGCGCCTGGCCATCACGCGCGGCATTGACGAGCTCGGTGATGCGCCCGAGCCAGGCGTCATAGTCGTCCTCGATGGGGCGATAGTGCAGCAGCTCATGTGCCATGAGCAGCACAGCGTGTGTAGTGAGAGGGTTGCGATGCACGAGCGAGGAGGCGATGGCAGAGCGGCCACGCACCTGCTTGTTCACCAACGGGTGGACGGAGGAGGCAACTCGCTCCCCAACAGGCCTAGTGGCGGCATGAGGGTGCCACCCAGGGGCACCATGGGTAGTGGGCACCGCATGGACCATGGCGGCAGCTCGGTGCGCAGCGCACTCCTGACGAGCGGCGACTTCGTCCATGTTGGTGTTGACATCGAGGTCGAAGTTGCGAAGACGGCAAGTCCCCCTACCCGGCACACCAAATATCCGAGTCTAGGATCTGTGTCCAAGAAACTTCTCCAAGAACTAAGGTTCGTACTTTGGGAGGCATTGCTTGGCGACCTACGACACGACAACAACCATGAAGGGATTACGACAGGCACACTGGCTCTCACTAAACACGAAGGGGACGCGCGAGCACCCAGGCCCGGGCCACCGTGCTGGTGTAATACCCTACTCCTACCTGTGTTGAATTGCTCTGTAATGGAGAGCTTGTGGCTCGAGGTACACGAGAGGTGGGGAGAATAGCTCGATCCCCTTACATGGAGGTGGCCCTGCCCCTTTTGTAGTACCTTGGTATGAGCGGGAAAGGTTGGCCACAAGGAGGAAATTCAAAGGGGGGTAGGAGCCTAGGCTTATCCTAACTAAAGGCGGTCTCCGCCTGATAAAGTAGTCTTCATGACACACTGGTGGGCTCGGCAATGACTTCTCCCTGGCATGCTGATCCGCCCTGATCTTCTTTCTGCTTTGGGACTTGCTTTGGGGGAGACAGGGACCACTGCTCCCTTATAACCAGAATAGAAACTAGGCTTGGTCACGCCCCGCCGTCCTTGTCCTGACAGCGGGACGTCATCCACGTGATGGGTGCAGAGCCCCGCAACTGGCATCGTATGACCTGCCTCATGAGGCGGCCTCGCGAGGGGAGCCTCGCGAGGTAACCGGGTGCTTGGTGGTGTCTGCAGGGCTCTGCCTGGCGGCAAGGGAGCCTCGCTAGGACAGCCCCTCGCGAGGCGCCTCCCTGCGGACCTGCCGAAGCAAGGCTGCCTGCCATGGGCCGGCCCAAGTGTCGTCCACTGGGCCAGAGACAGACGATCCATGGTACCCTGGTTCCCACTGGGCCGACAACGCCGTTGGTGCCTCATCTTTGTTTGTGTAAATGTCTCAGCCGAGCTAGACGATGGATGATGAGGAGTCGATCGTGAATATGGTCCATGATTGCAGCAGCTATGAAAATTAAGAAGTGGATGATTTTCGGATGGAGGTGGACACCTAGCTGACGCACACTCAGATGTTGGACGACCAGCTATCACAGGTCCAACCATCACAGACCTAGCCAACACAAATCCAACATCACAACAATGACCACCTAGAAGGTGATCTTGATGACATGTGGGCGGTGGGTGCAGATCCAAAGAAGAAAAAAGGAGAAATTTTCAAACTGAAGGAGGATTAATGTTTGGTTGATGCATGGTTTCCCACAAGAATTGATCTAATCATGGCTCAGAGCAAAAGGAAACTACCTTTTGCAAAATAGTGCAAGGTTCGTTCGATGATCACAAGCATTTTGATCTGTATCAACGATGATGTTCCGTGAGCGTAACTCGAAGTCACCACTAATCAATGTTACAACATTCAAGAGGCCACATGCAAGTATTGTGGCTATTAGGAACGATTGCAAGTCCGATGGCTAAGTGGTGCGACATTCCAAGAGAACGTAAGTTTTTTTGCTCTGTTTGTTAGGCATTTGGTCTGATATGCTCTAGGTGTAGTCATTTGGCCAAATTCGTAACTAGATCAGGCCTTTTCTTTATATCCTGGTTGTGCACTCCCATTGTTCTTGAAGGGAGAGAGAAGCACTTCATATTCATTCATTGTTGGATTAAGTTGAATGTGCAGCACAAGTGGCTCAATGTCATGGCCAAATCCATTAAGACCGCTCCCATGTCTAGTGTAGGTGAAGATAGTGAACCAACAAAATCCCTTTGCTCCAGCCAAAAGGATGGCTAGGAACCAAGGGAGAAATTCAGAGGAGTAGAAGGTCAAGTGGGAAGGTGCAACCACCAATATGATGTAGAGCTTTGAGGAAATCCTAGCGAAAAATAGGAGTGCATCAAGTGCAATGACATGAAGGGGAGAAAGAACGACAAGAGTTATTACATGTTCATCATGGTGCAACATATATTGATCAAGCTCAAAGAAAAGAAGGTTGAGCTCCTGGATGATTTGGAGGACACTAACGTGTTTAGTATGAGATATCTGACTTGGATCCCGATGCGGTGCACATCGTGCGAGCCTACCATGCTAGGATGTTGAAGTGCTTGATGGGCGATTTGGAGGACACAGCTGGTGAGAAGGAGACACACACACACAGTGAGGAATTTGGCACAACAACTAGTTTGGGAGGCAAAAAATGTGTTTTTTTGCACGGACAGCTAGACTAGCAACTTTTCGTCTCGACTACAAACTTTATGAAATCCAACATCCAATGCATTTTAGTTGTTATTGCATATGTTTGCACTTCATATAAATTGCTATTGATCTACATATGCAGGACAAATGGAGGAGGTTAGATCTGGAGTGGACATTTGATGTATAGGGTTGAATGACCGGCTTTTCTAGTGCTGAAAGTGTCCGTAGAAATTTAAGTTGTCAGTTTTGATGTGCGACCTAGGAGATGCCCTTATGTGACCCTACCTCATCCTAATATTGGTCAACTATGTAAGGAAACTTGATAGTAGTGATCGACCTACATGTCGTATTCTAGACAGGCCAGCTAAAGGAATTTACACAAAATATTATTTCTAAGGCCTAATTTTATCGGTATCTTCGATTATTTGCAGTTTGTCCATGACTCAGTTTTGCTCCTAGTAGGCTCTGCCACTACCCGACATCATATAAAAGGACCAAAATTCATGTTCACGAGGACTTAAACTCATTTTAATGATGAGACAACACATCCACTCCTTCAAGTGCTCACCAAAAACAAGAATCCGGTTCGTGATCACAAAGACTTGAACTAGAGTTGTTTTTTAAACTACCCTTAATAAGAATAATAAGAAAAAGTATGGCATCGTAGGCATCCGGGCATGCAAGCAGGCACAACCTCTCATTGCTTAACATGCAAACATAGAATTTTTTTAGGGAAATAGTTCTATTTTTGAAAACTAACGTTCTATGATGGGAAAGAACAACAATAAACAATACGACCACATGAGTGTAAATATGGAACTCCACATGTTTGGTCTATATGGGAAGCTTTTGCAAGAATTACACTATTAATATGTAAGGCTTTGTGATACAAAATTACAATGATAAATAAGTAGTTTGGAATTCTAATTTAATGGAATCCATTATGTGCCACATACAGTACATATTAATAAAGCAGTTGGTGGCCAATAATTTGTCCTAAGGGGACCAAATATGCAGAGCAAAATAACATAGTGAGTACTTAAATATGAAGTTTTCATACAAAAAAAATCCAAATTCTAGATGCAACCACTTGCACATGATGAGCATTGGATAGTGTGAATATTGCACATAAAATGCACAATTAATGATTGAGAATAATCATTTAACATGCCTAGTATGAAAGAAGCATTACCTGGTTAAAGGGGACACTAATGAAGATAGACATTAGACCAATCAAGAGAAGGAATAACATCCATCGCCCTGTTGGAAAGTTATCAACAATGTCTCTCGGATCTGACTCTTCACCAAGTGACTTTGCCACAACAGAGGTCATTGATACGATGTACAAGGCACATCCACCTAGAAAAAAAAAAGCAGATCGTCACTACAATCTGCAACCGAACTTGATTTGTTTCGGGAATGTTTGAGTGGCTTAATAGTACTATACATGCTCCAGAACTAATACTCATGTAAACATACAATAGAAAAGCTCAGTCCGGTTACCAAATTTGCAATCCTACTTTGTTGTATATATCCAAAAAATGCAACCAATGTTTCTGTTGGATATTACATGGGTGTATGTGTTTGGATGACCGTAGTTAGAATACAACTATATGCAGATAAATTTACAAATGAAATAAAACAAAACAAAATCTAGTTTGACCCATGTACCAATGTACCAATGTTGTAGCATGGCGAGGTCCTTGTAGCCCCCCCCCCCCCAATGACCCACCCACCATTACCCATTTTGTGCCCCCTTCTAAAACCTATGCCTCCATGTAGCTAGTTGGTGCTTTAGCTACCAAATTAGCAAAGCTTAGCTATAATCCTCTAGCTTCTATGCACTACCTCCAACCTCATAGCATGCACAGTTGTGCCAGTTTAGCAATAGGCCACATAGAATAATTGATGATCTAAACGAAATAAAATAATATTGTCATTAGCTTCGAAACGATTCACCAAATGAAGAATAGGACAATGCTCTCCACTAAAGGAGCTACCATATTTTCATAGGCCTTCACTTAATTAAGTTTTTAATCATCATGTACTTTTGCATGCATGAAAACATTCTACAAAATGGCAATCTACTTATGGTCGACTAAGCCACTACACACAAAGGCATACCACATGTTAGTGGTGATAAATAAACCCTATTGAGTACCTAACCCATGAATGGACGCACACCCCAGAATCAACTGCCTTGCACTACTTCCTACTTGCACCAATACCCACCAGGGGTCCTTGTCAGCACAAGTTCGCGAATACAGGTGGTGCATGTACACATCGATGCCATAACATTTGTAAACCTGACAGAGGTGTTGACCTTGAAAAAGTAACAGATGACACAATGGCCATCCTAGAGGTGATGAATAAGCACAAACCCAACCTCATCACATGGCCTGGGCGGTTTCCAGGATGTGTCATGCTCCCATACCTTGAGCAGGCAGCGACGTGGTGGAGGAGAGCCGGAACTAGGCAAAATTTGGGATTTGGTACTGTTAGAGCGCCTCAATTGGAGGAGGTAGGAGTGGTGGAGAGCTTGGGTTAAAGACACCAGATTTAGTCCTCAATGAGCACGAGGATATCATATCATGTTTTAGCTGAATACCGCCATAGCCCCTCAATAGCACTCTCCTCCATGTAACACTTGTTAATGCATAGTATCACCGGTGAAGGTTCTTGGGAAGCGATAGATTAGATGGAGAAGGGAGACTTGGTAAAAAGAATAAGGTGGCGTTGACCATTCGTTAGGAGAAAATGAATGAGGGGAGGGGGCGATGGGTGGAATTACTTTTCAGAGGGCTTTTATATGGGAGTTCGTCTAAGTCTAGTGGGCTTTGCTCTAGTGGGCTAGCTTATTGCCGCTCACATACCAAGCCCTTCACTTGTGTGCATCACACTAGTAACGAGAAAAATTGGGCCTATCAGTACCAACATGTTAGAGTTTGATATATCACGAGTCACAGACAAGAAACTAGGTCCATTAGTTATAAGTTATTGGTGAAAACTCAATGATGTGTAGAATTCATCATCGGGGACAGAATTTTCTGCATGTTATGGTTGTTGGTACCATTGATAGGTCATATATTCCAATCACTAAATCAGGGAAGGGTGTTTTTGCTGACTGTGGTGCATTACTTGCAGGAGATGAATGTAAGAGATAATCTATTCTATAACATTTTTCTCTTCTCTATATGAAATTGATTGTAGGTAAAACTATCTTATCAACTATCTTACAATCACAGATATTAAACTCTGGAGTCACCGCTATCATATCATGTACAACGTTACACTAGCAAGGACCACAAAGTCTACACATTCGTGTCCTATTAATTTGTTGACTTCTAAGCATATTTTAGAAATAACCTCTTACCAATGTTGTGGTATCCTCTGCCTGGAAAACCTCATCTAACAATCTCACAGAAACAACCATTGTTGATCGCCTCGTGTCTCCCTTCCTAACACACATATATGTGTCATCTTTATTCATTGCATTACACTAGCAACCAGCCCCAAGCTATGAATCGATACGTATGCAAGAGCAGCAAATTATATTTTCCCAAACCATGATCTGGTTTTTAACTCAAGTAGCCCCGCGACAATACTATTATCGTATGTTTGAAAAAAAATCTAAGAATGTTAGAAATGAGAAAGATATAAGTTACTTTCAATACCCAACCACCTACGCGGTTGTATTAGTCTAGTTTTTGCCAATTCATCCAAAATCATGCTCAATGGATTCTAAATATAACATTCTGTTTTGGAATATATATATTCTTAATGGAGACAATCTCTACCTGCCACCCTCACTCATATCCTTTAATACTCTACATCGTCTTTATAAGCTCACAACTAACATCTTCACATAGCTCTGTGCTAGAATTGGAATCTTGATTATGCTAATAATGCCACAATCGTCTTTATGCTTATTTGATGATACTAGTACAACCTTAAGCAAAACATGTATAACTTTGACCTTCTGTCTCGTCTCACCAAAAACAATCCAAAGATCTCCATTTGTTTGGTCGGATGCCGATATGTCAACTTCCATAGTGTCCTTGTAGAATTTCAACCATAAAGTTTTAATTTCCTAAGAGGGTACATTGGCCTATATCTCTTTCTACAAAGGCTGCAAATAATTGTTGCGGAAACAAATCGTGCGTGACCACACAATTTTTCCCATCTTAGTTTGAAAGATGAGTCTCGTCATGTCAGTGTTAAGTTCCAACACAGTCTATTTCCGCATGATCCTCGAGGTGAATAAATGTCCTTTTTAATGATTATAATAAAAGAAGCAGATGCCTAATTTGATCATGGTGTCACAACTTCTTTAGCGATGAATGCAAGGTCAGTTGGGCCAAAAACCTTGGTGGTATTTTAATCCCCAACCACTCGCAAAAAATCCTATACCTCGAGAAATCTTTCCCATCTTATGGTTTGATATGAATAGTCCTCGTCGCACAAGCCCTGTGAAAATTGTATTGATGAGTCAAATTATCAGCTCGACTTCAACCATCATGACTATTTGCGGTGGAGCAAATCCATTTTTTTCATTCCTCCGAGCTAGACATTTCCAACCCTAAAGGATTTATGCCCTCCCATAGTTTCTACTTTTCAAATTCAAGTTGCAAAAGAAAACAACTAGTATTGCAATATGGATCTTGGATGCAACACTTAAAGCCCCAACTATTTTGGCTGAGCACATTTTGCAACTCGATGCAGAAAAATGAGCATGACACCTTTCATTTTCTATTAACACAATGGGTTTATTCTACATGATCGACCTACGAGGCCTGCTTTTTCGGCAACTCTACCGTTTGCAAATTCTTTGCTTGCTAGGATCCTCAAAACATCCTTGGGATGGGTAATAAGATAGCAATCAGCTGATTGCCCTACAAACCTTTATGCATAGCGAAGATGACCACTAATACAACTAGCTAAGCATCTCGTGTCCAAGTGCAAATACTCGAAGAACATCTTAATGGCCATAGTCTTCCTGAAAGGGAATGGTGACCTCTTTTTTTGCCCCTAGCTATCTCTACTCATCATCACTGAATTAAGAAGCAACTTCACAAGCCACCCTGTAATTTCCTGTGAAGGCCTTCTACCCCTTATGATTCTCTTTTGCTTCAAATTTTAGTTTTTTGACTACATTCTTGCTTGTGTCAAATATTAAGGAAGAAGAAGAGGCATGGCTCATCACGGGGCAAAGTAGTTTGTGCAAAAAGTTCGCATAGGCTATCTCACTTACAATGACATATACAGCACATTACTTCCAGTGCCCACATATGGGCCAACCGAGCAAGGGCGCATGCGAGGATCGGTTTGACATTCGAGCTTGGGATTTCCTCATTTTGTCAACTATTTTATTCATTCGGTTCTTGTTGGCCTTAATGTGTTCGTTTTCTCCCGTTTTTTATTTTTCTTCTTACATTTTCAGTTTTTCTAGTTTGAGAATATATGAGCACTTTTTTAAATGGGAGAGTTTTTTGAATACATGATTTTTTAAATACAAAAACATTTTTATTTAAGATGTGTAAGCACTTTTAAAAAATTATATGGACATATTTGAAAATGTGCGTATTTAAACTAAAGAAATCATTTGAAGTGCATGATGAGTAACATTAATATGCCATGAACATTTTTTGAATACACGATAAACAAATTTTAAATACCCAATGTCTAGTAGTTTAATGTGTTTTTTTTTCAAATACATGATGAGCATTTTTCCAAAATATAATGAACATCTTAAAATCCAAGATTAATATTTTAATACATGACAAGAGTTATTAATGCAAGAAGATAATTTTTTGAAATACACAATGAATTGTACTACTCCAGTCATCATTCTTTCGTTAAGTCCCTAGTGCTTAATCAGTCTGTCGTCAATCTTATTTTTTCCAATAAGCACCTAGTCATTTTCTTAGCTTTTGCATGTACCTGCAGGTTTTACCTCACTTCTTGAAGGCAAAGTATCCCGCACCCCCCCCACACACACATGCACACAAATTTAGCAAGCACTCCCACAATTTTCTATTTGCATGTCACTTTATGTTTTATTTCCGTGTGATCGTTGCTTTGTGCTCCAACATTCAAAGAGGTAAGCGTTGATATTTTTGGTGGGAGAATAACGTAGTGATGAGTCAATCATGTCTTTTCTCAATTGCATGATCTTGTTCT
The DNA here is from genome assembly GCA_032464435.1 of Aegilops umbellulata. Classification (NCBI taxonomy): domain Eukaryota; kingdom Viridiplantae; phylum Streptophyta; class Magnoliopsida; order Poales; family Poaceae; genus Aegilops; species Aegilops umbellulata. Next base: position 222,705,863 of record CP136054.1, on the reverse strand, counting down.
GACTGAAAATGAATAGGTAGCATCGTGTGCACCTTTCATATGAATTCCCTCCTTTTAATGTGTTTATAGTTGCATTTTCTACTTTTTCTGAATACAATATGTTCTACTAGTGGCCTCTTGAGAATTTTACTGGTATGCTTGGACATATACTGTTTGTTTGTTATCGGGTGTCTAGCTTTCTTTACTAGTGAGAATAGGAGGTGCTATCTTCTTACTACTAGATATAATTAGTTCACTTATGAGATAATAATGATTTGTTGAGATAATTTGTTTGGCTAGTATGTTGTTGTCTGTACTATGTATTCATTTTATTTTCTTCTTTTTCCACCAAGGATTCGACCTTTAGCAGTGCTAAAATGTAGGGTTTAGTTTAAGACTTTAATGCCCAACTGAAATAACATTATTCTATTCGGTGTTTCGCCCTCCCCCTCTTTTCTCCTCATGTAATATAGCCAAGTTAGGTTGTGTGATGTGCTTTTGATCTTGGCGTACTATACTTATGCCCAATTGCACATAAGGAACATGAGTCACTTAATTCACTTTGGTACTATACTGATACCTAACACACTCATCTTTGTTTCCTCCTGCTCCATGTGTATATATCATGCTGATGCTTAGCATCAAAAGTATTACTTGTACCAAGTTGTAATAATGCATATGCCATTTTATTTTTTATTTTTTAACGTTACCATTCTTTTATCACGAGCAATATAATAGTTTTTCAAATAAAAAAATTAGCTATAATTTTTCTTTCACCAAAAATTTGCAATTTAAGGTCTTTTATGTGATTCTTCTTCTAAATGTCTATGTTTACCTACATTTATCATCATTTTCCTTGTTTTGTTTGCAGAAAGTGTTTGTCGTCTTTTTCTGGGTTCTCACGGACTTTTTCCTCCTGTAAAGTATGCGACATCTAGAAAATACTCGTCACTGTTTAGTTTGTCAAAACATTTGTTGTATGTTTTCGCTCTCTCTTCAATCTCCCACTTTGTTATTTATTTGCTTTCTTCATTCCACATATGTTGTTAATTTTCATTTTCTTCATACTACATTTTTCATTGAAAAGTTTGCACGACACTAGTAGGAGACCTTGTTGGGCTAGAGGGGTAGATTGGACTGTCAGTTGTGGTGTTACTAAATGAAAAGACTTCCCGAAACTGATGAGGACATCAATACCATTGTTAGACCCACAACCCCTACTGCTATACATACTGGACCAATTACTAGAGCTCGTGCACGCCAATTGAATTACCAGGTACTTCCGTTTTGTGGTAACAATTCTAATGTTCATGAGAATATGATGTTGCCTTAATTGGATACATTTGTGTTGATTACTAATGAAGGGAATAGCATGGACAAGAGGGATGAACACTGGAGCAGGGCCAAGCATGGAGTTGAAGGCATGCAAAGGGAACAAGAACGACATTTCTAGTGCAGATTTCAGCACTCTGAAGCCTCCTTGATGACATACAAGGACATGGACGAAATATACAAGATGCCCTTTCATAAATTTCATCCATAGCTTATTTTAGGTGTTGTGCCACCTTATTTTTGGGCCAGGCCCATGTAATTTCAAAATACATCTTCCTAGGCTGTTTTTAGAGTCCGTATGTGTGGCGAAACAGATTTAGGGTTGGTTTCAGACCCCTCCTCCAAGGGGTCATGAAATTACCCCCTATTCCTCCATATATACGACCGTTAGGGCATCATTTTGACTTTGGGGTTTCGTTTAGATTAAAGTTTGCCATAGCTGCAACTTTGCGCACTTCGTCTGTATTTAACAACCAGACAAAGACGTCACAGAAACCCAGTTTGATCAATAAAGCTTACCTCTTAAATTTGCATTATTCATATTGCAATCTCAGTTTCTTGCTTGTTCGTCATTTTCTTGCAGGAAACAAACCTTCGTGGTTAGGTTGATTGTGCTGCGGCGTGGTCAATAACCTCTCGGAGTTGGTTTATCAATTGCTAAGGCGCGACGTCCTCGCACGTTCCTAGTCGGATCGTCAAAGTCTACTCCACCAAAGCGGTAGCCACCATCTCATCGAAAGATGGGACACCTTTGCCTCTATAAGGAACCTTGTGGAGTCACTAACCAAACGTCAGTGTATCGACATTATTTTTCTAATCCATCTTGTAGTTGGGACGATGAAACAAACCTGCCGATTGCATGTTTAAAATGTGTTTGTCTATGCAGCAGTGGAGGTTATTGACTGAAGTCATGGATCATGATGCCCTATATGTCATGATTGCGAAAGTTGGTGCTTTGGTTGTTTCCCTTTCTCCGCAAAATTCGGACAGCCAAGCTTAGTCTTAGTAGATCATCTTCTTTTGGTAGTGGGTTGTTGGCTTGCGTGCCAGTTTCTTCTCGTCTAGTCTGGCATGCGTGTCATCAAGTATGCTGGCATGTCTGCCTCATGTGCTTTCCCAGACTCTATTTGGTTGGTGCTTGGTTATGTATTGCTCTGTTGTACTCTCTATGGTGGCTTTATTCATAAAGTTGGGCGTATGCCTTTTCTCTAAAAAAATATATATGTATTATTTCTGTTGAATAAAATTTGCGGGTTTAATTTAAAAAAAGCCAAAGTGTCGATCATTTGTTTTTGTGGAAGTGTAAATTGGTTTTTAAATACTTCCTATGTATGTAAATTAAGACATTTTTGCAGCTTAAATTGATGTTGGATATAGAGAGAATCTAAGAAATGACCCCTAATTTTGACTATGTTCTAAGACATTTTTAGCGTGTTGTGCATGTTTTCTCTCTCTCATGTCAATAGTGAGGTTATTGTGCAAGGTTGACACAAACAATATGGACAAAGAATACATGGCAATGTTTTACATTGGTGCCTTGCCTCGCGGGGCATTATATGAAATTCAAATCAGAAAAGACATACTTCGTAGGAAAACTAGAGACAACAACTAGGACTACAATCATTGGTCGGGTCTAGAAGAAACTGGAAAAAAATGACCCGACACTCTAATCTTGAGAATGACAGGGAATCAAATCTCAGCAATGGAAGAAGCAATTGAAGTTTTCTATGCTTACCAGTGATGGCCAAGTTGATGACTGTAACGACGGTGGTCAGCACCAATAGGTTCTCCTGGCGCGTGAAAGGCGATGTCGGGAGGCCGCACGTCCGAACCAAGCTGACAAACCACTTGAGTAAGGCAAAGCTGAGGACGCTGACTGCCATGTTCATACCAGGTACCACGCCGGTCGACATGTGGATCTTTAGGATCACGAAGCCAAAGACGATTGACAGCACCACCGAGACGATCACTGCCCGTGGTGTCACCTGCTCCCATAACCCGGGCAGGGGCTGCTTCTCGAACGCCCGCTCCACAGATGCTGCCAACAATGGGTCGCCGATCGTTGCATCCATTGCGAGTCACCAACTACATACGGTACCAACTCCAGGTCTCCACCGAGCGAGCGAGTTCGATGGGATTACTAAAGTTTCCTGGTGGAAGAAGGGGTCCTATTCTTGGGTAGCTAGTTCTGTAGGAGCCATGCATGCCAAATGGTGAGAGGTGCGGAGGGAGTGTAGCCTGGGTTGAGCAAAAATAGCATGCATGAACACATATATTTTTTGCGGAACAGGGACTTCTATTTCTTTTAAAATGTTCAACGACATTCACGTAATCTACCCAGCCAATGTTAGCACTACACTGCCTTCTGGAGAGCATGGCCAGCTGCCCAACAAGAGGGCATGCGTGCCATCGACCAGATACGACCTTGGCGAGTGGCGTGTGTGAGGGTTATATAACTAGCGACCTTTCTCTGTGTAAGGTAGCAAATTGGTACATGGCTGGGTCATCGGCTTGTAATCTTCACCTTCTTTCTTTCCTCCTCTGCAAGATGAACAGAGCTAGCGATTTGAATTCGTCATGAGGACATCAATACCATTGTTACATCCATAGCCCCTACTGTAACATATACTGGAGCAATTACTCGAGCTCGCGCATGCCAATTAAATTATCAGGTACTTTCGTTTCTTGGTAATGATTCTAATGTTCATCAGAATATGATGCTGCCTAAATTGGATATATTTGTTTTGATTAAAAATGAAGGGCCTACCTTGGAGAAGAATGAACATCGGAGTAAGACCAAGCATGGAGATGATGGCATGCGCAAGAGGAACAAGAATGGAGTTACAAGTGATGATTTGAGGAGTTTGAAGCCATCATAATGAGTGCATGAAGCCTTGGACGAAATATACAAGACGCCACTTCATAAATCTCGTCCAGAGGCTATTCTAGGTGTTGCGTCACCTTATTATTGGGCCAGGCCCATGTAATTTCGAAATACATAAGTATAGGCTGTTTCTAGAGTCCGTATGTGTGGGGAAACAAGAGATAGGTTTGGTTTCGGACCCCTCCCCCAAGGGCCATGAAATCCCCCCCCCCTCTTCCTCCATATATACAGCCCTTAGGGCACCGTTTAGACTTTTGGTTTTGTTTAGATTAAAAGTTTGCCATAGCTGCAACTTCGCGTACTTCCTTTGTGTTCAACGACCAGACAAAGGTGTCGCAGAACCACACCTTCATTAATAAAGCTTTCCTCTTATATTCGCAATATCCAGATTGCAATCTTAGTTTCTTGCTTGTTCTTCGTTTGCCTGTGGGAAACAGACCTTCGTGGTCAGGTTGGTCATGCTCCGGCGTGGTCAATAACCTCTCGGAGTTGGTTTAGCGATTGCTAAGGCGCGACGTCCTCGCACGTTCGTAGTCAGATCGTCAAAGTCGACTTCCTCCAAAACGATAGCCACCATCTCATTGAAAGACGGGACACCTTTGCTTCTATCAATTCGAGATGCCACCATACCTGAATTCTTGATCCCTAGCTCGAACTTACCAATTTGTACTCAGAGCCTGGGAAGTTTCCCCCACCCACGATAGATCATCCCCATGACACATGGTTTGCAATTGCGGCCGCGCGCCGGTGATAGGAAATCATGGAGAATATCAATCTAGAGGGTCATATGATCTACAAGATGCTCCAGCAAGAAGGTGAGGCGGCCCATCTCCGGCACCAGAAGGAGCTCGATGTGCTCATCATCACGGTGGTGGGGAGCATGGTCGATGAGGCGGTCTCGCGATCATTCGGGTCTGCCGTCGACAAGGAGGCTAGTGCTGCGATCAATATGGTAGTCAACGATCTGCAAGTGTACACTGATGGCGGCGAGGCGGGTCTCCTCAAGAAGACCTAAGAACTTCGGGCATACAAGTCACTCCTCCCCAACAATGGTGATGTGGAGCAGGGCACCAGAGCACCGCGGGGTGATCTAGATCTTGGGAGTGAAGGCCTTCGCTCGTCCATGGCGAACATGGGAATAGGGTGCAACAACTCTGGCCTTACATCCCTCCGCCAGCCCGAGGTAATATTGATGTGCCCCGGCCAAATTCATCCTTCTCTAGTCTGCTGCATGTAGAGAAGCACAGTGCCTCATATTCTTCAGTTAGCCATGGCAAGCCACCGTAAGTGGATTTCCCTCATTTTGATGGTGAGAACCCAAAGCTGTGGCAAACAAGATGTGTGGATTACTTTGAAATGTTTGACACCGACCCCGATTTATGGGGCGCGATTGTGGGTATGCAATTTGAGGGACCAGCGGCTTGTTGGCTCTCACCAGTTCAGCATCAATATGTTCATGTCTCTTGGGATTATTTTTGTGTTGCAGTGCTTCATCATTTTGGCAGCAATCAACACGAGTCACTAGTTCGTCGTATGTACCGATTGAAGCAGACGGGTTCTATAGAGTATGTGACTCAGTTTGTTGCATTGATGGATCAACTGACAACTTATGAGTTGGATCCTAATAAGTTACATTATACCACCAGATTTGTGGATAGTTTGAAACCTTGTGTTTGCATGATTGTTTTGGTTCAGCGACATGTTGATCTGGACATGGCCTATTCCATTGCCACTGTTCAGGAAGAAACAGGAGAAATGGACCAGGAGTTCGGCAATACAACTCGTATGTTTGGTGTTGGTTCTTGTTATCGTCAGAGAAAAACATACAACAGCAGCAGATCCCCTGATGATCTCAAGACACTAGAAGGGGCCAAAGGCAACACTGCACCTGAGCATACGTTGGCGAGACTGAAAGCATATCGACAAGCCAAGGGGCTCTGTTTTATGTGTGGTGAGCATTGGAGCAGAGACCATAAGTGCAACACTACTATCCAATTGCATGTAGTGCAAAGAGATGCTTGAATTTTGTGCCTTGGACTAGCGTGACTCTAAAGATAGTAATGTGGAGTTGATGCAATTGTCAAAAGATACTCAATCTCCCACTGCAGGCTCCGATTTCATTTGTTTGGGCAGTTAGATAGGGGAACACTTTGTAGTACTACTGCTTGACTCCGGCAGTTCCTATTCCTTTGTTAGTGAACAATTAGCTGCTCACTTATCAGGTGTTCAGTCCTTACAGAAACAACAACGGGTCAAAGTTGCTGGTGGAGGCCATCTTCTCTGTACTCAAGTGATTCCTTCTTGCAAATGGCGACCTTGTGACCGAGAGTTTCAGAGTGATTTTAAGGTCATTCCTCTGCAACATTATGATGAGATAATTGGAATGGACTGGTTGTCAACATAAGGGACTATGCAAGTGAATTGGCACGAGAAATGGTTAGCATATGATTACCATGGCCTTCCTGTCTTTTTGCAAGACCTTCTAGAAACATTTAGTTGCACTATGGTGGAATTACGTTTACTGCATGAACATTCAGATACCAAGTCCACTGTACCTCTTCCGGCACCTATGCAAAAGCTATTGGAACAATTTTCTTCATCGTTTGAACCACCTACCGGCCTTACTCCTCAAGAGGCGTGTGACCACCCTATACCTCTCATGGAAGGAGCTTGATCCATTAATGTTTGGTCGTACCGCCATTCTCTAGAGTTAAAAACAAAGATTGAGAAGCAGATAGCTGATATGTTCAAAGCTAGCATTATTGAGTGATGAGGACATGGCTACCACAGTTACACCCACAACCCATGGTACTATACCTATTGGACCAATTACTAGAGCTCGCGCACACCAGTTAAATTGTCAGGTACTTTCGTTTCTTGATAATGTTTCTAATGTTCATGAGAATGTGATGCTACCTAACTTGGATACATTTGTGTTGACTAGAGTTGAAGGGCCTAGCATGGACCAGTAGGATGAACATTGGAGCATGACAAAGCATGGAGATGAAGGAATGCACAAAGGGAACAACAACGGAGTCGCCAGTGAAGATTTCCGCACTTTGAAGCGCCCATGATGACATACAAGAAGATGGACGAAATATCAAGATGCCCGTTCATAAAATTCGTCCCTCGCTTATTATAGGTGTTGCGCCACCTTATTTTTGGGCCAGACCCATGTATTTTCGAAATACTACTTCATAGGCTATTTTTAGAGTCCATATTGTAGGGGAAACGACTCAGGAGGTGTTTTAGTCCCACCTTGCCAAGGATGGATGAAATCACCTCTCTGTTCCACTATCAATATAGCCCTTAAGGCATCATTTAGGCTTGGGTTTTATTTAGTTAAAAGTTAGCCATTGCTACAAATTTGTGTACTTCGTTTGTATCCAACGACCAAAACAAGACCGCTTACGAAAGCCTACTTTTATCACTACTTCATCCATATTCGCATTATTTAGATTGCTTAATCCTATCCTTGCTTGTTCTTCGATTGCTTGCAGGAATAGACCTTCATGGTCAGGTTGATCATGCTCCGATGTGGTCAGTAACCTCTCGGAGTTGGTTTAGCGATTGCTAAGGCTCAACGTCGTTGCACGTGTGTAGTCGGATCGTCAAAGTCGTCTCCACCAAATCGATAGTTTTCGTCTCATTGAAAGATCGGCCCCCTCGCCTCTATCAAGTGATATCAGTTTTCAGGTTGCTCGGTGAGATTTTCAGTTTTTCATAGTTTTGATCTGTTACTCATACCTAGAGTCCAAGAAGAAGCCACCAAAAAATTGTAGATTAGTTCATCCATGTCCTAGAAAGTCTGAGCCTTTTCACCATTACCACTTAGTTTTTGTTGTGTTGAATTTTTCGTTGCATCGTGTGTCGAGTTGCTGGTTTTAGTGTCTAAACTTTTAGAGTTTCGAGTCCTAGTCACGTTTTATTCACACTGCATCCACATACACCATCATCCACTTCATTGTATCTTCCACTTCCACTTAATTTTCTTCGCTGCTGCTCTCACCGTCACCACCATCCGCATGCCATTGTCATTCATCGCCATTGTTTTCATACATCAATTCTCCACTGCTGCCACTGCAGCGGCCATCCATTAGTTGTCCCGCTGTCATATTTCACTTTACATGTGTCAAGTAGAAGACGAAAAAACTGCCCTTGGTTTCGAAATAAGATTCGGTTGGGTAGAGAGAGATTTATTTTGGAAAGAAAAGAAGAATTAGAGAAGACCACATGAGGAAGCTGTGATACGTTTGGATTCTCTCCTATAACTTGGGTCGGTTGGAGTTTGGGAAACAAGGAAAGTGTCTATGCGGTAGGAGTTTACCAAAAAAATAGCAGCCCACGTGGATCCACATGATTCTGAGAGATAATAAGGAAAGAAAGGTGATTGGAATCTATACCAAATTAAAAAAACAGGAATTGGTCATTTGGTATTTAGCATCTAGCAGATTTTGTGGAGAGTTCAATAGGACATTTTGACAACTATAAAATAAAGGCAGCAACAGATCTGTTTGGTCGTAGTTTTGGCAGGTTTGGATCGGCCATATTAAAAAAAGCACAAAAAGGGCAAGTTAGTTATGGCCAAAGGAGGAGAGAGAGAGCGTGGAAGGCATTAAAGATTGGTAGGGACAATTTGATCTGTTAAAAAAACTGATCGGTTGCCTTTCACGTGAGTTGTTTGATTTTGGATGGAGATCAAAAAAGAAATCAGCATGCAAATAAAGGAGAGTAAACAGTTTCCGTGTTTGGACTTTAGATTAAGAAAAGAGAAGAAAAGTTGTGTTCGGATCTATTTCCTTTTGGACTTGTAGTTTGTTTGGAAAGAGAGAAAAATGAGGAGAAGATAGAGGATTCTGCCCTACCTTTGGAAAATGAGCAGTGCAAAAAAATCAACTGATATTTTGGAATGTTAGATTCGTCCAAGTAAAAGGAAACGAAAAAAAAGAGCCGAGTACTACTTGGAAAGATTCCTCATCGTTCAAGGGCAGAGAGAGATTAGAGAAAAAAAGGGGAGTGCAAAAAAAGTGGAGGACTTGAGTACGAATTGGAGAGAGAGAGAGAGCTCATTAAGAAAGAACTAAAAAAGGAGATATAGAGCAATAACGTTTGGAAAGAATCCCGTGGAAAAAATAATCAGATCCATCCACTTCTTCAGGTGCTTTTGGAGAGAGACTAGAAGATTATGGTCATGGGATATTAAGGCCGTGGGCCGCCGCTTGCAACGTGTCACTTTCCCGAGATCAACTCCATTCATGTGAATTTTTCTCTCCATTCATTTAAGATAAATCGTGTCGTTTTCGTACGTGTGGGTAGTGTGAATTCACTTGTGTCTTAGGCTCGCGTATCTAGCATTACCTAGCCTAGGACCAACACTCGACCATTTTAGACGAATTTTCAACTTGCATTAATTAACATGGTTGTAGCATTTTTTCACATATATAAAGCCATCCCAGCTCCACATTTTTCTACACCATGCATTCATACATTCACTTGGTAATCGCTTTACCCAATTTTTGGAGTTATTTGACACTGCTGGTTGCCGGTCATCACCTGCTACATGTTAAGAATTTGTAAGAGTTAGATTTGCCATACTGTGAAGTGTGAACGATTTACCACCACTTCCCAGTAGTTCATAGGAACATTAGTTTTGGATTTTATTTCTTGTTTCTACTAATCATGATAGGCTCCAGAGTCAACTCATGGGCTTTGTCGATCGCGGGGATATGTGCCACCACCTATGCAAATACCACAACTGTCACGAGAGGTGCACAAACATCCAAATGCACATGATCAGTTTATTGTTTCTATACCACCATTTAATGGCCGTTCTAGACCTGCTTTATATATTGAATGGGACTTCGACATAGACAATATATTTGGTTCCCATAATTTTGATGAAGGTAAAAAAGTTATGGTTGCGGTTGGTTCTTTCACTAGTTATGCTTTACTTTGGTGGAGTGAATATTGTCGGTTACACCCTGATTATATACCTACTACTTGGGATGATTTAAAACTTGCCATGCGACATACATTCGTCCCCGCTTATTATACTTGTGACATGATTAAAAAGTTGCAACATTTAAAACAAGGTAGTGACACTGTAACGAAATGTTATGATGATTTACAAACTACCTTGTTGCATTCCTGTTTAGAAGAAAGTGAAGATGATTTTATGGATAGATTTTGGGGCGGATTAAACCGTGACATTCAAGAGATACTAATTCGTTAGAAGTGTTATCACATGGACCGTTTGTTTCGTCTTGCTTGGAAAGCTGAACAGGAGATAACAAGACGTGTTGCCCAGAAGACAAACAAGCGGAAGGTGCAAATCCCAAGAGTTGCGATGGTTGTTCCTTCCACCACTGCACCTACTATGACAACAACATCCATTGTGGTGTGCACTACATCACCTCCACCACGTGACCTGTTGCCACCTAGAGTGTCTACATCATTTGAGTTGATCAGAAGAGGTAATGACAAAGGTACTAATCTTCCACCTCCACATGAGTATGATGAATGCCTTATCAATTTAAATGCATCATCTGATGAGCTACCCACTACTTTGATCACACCACCAATTTTAAAGGAATATGTTCATGATTTGACTTCGCCATGTGATCAAACCATTTTTAGTGAACCCGTTGAATTAACTATTGATGCGAGAGATCCATGTGAATCAAGGAATAAATCAGATTTGGACCAAATACGTTTGAAGATAATTGTGCTAATGTTTAATCATTTTTACATGACCTCTAATATTGGTGATGGTTCATCAAGGTTGGGATGGCTTAATGATGAGCAATGCCAATCTTTTGTTACTATTAAGAGCTTCACTTATATGTGCAAACTGAGTTGCAATATTTTCATGCCTTTGACTTCTGGGGATAGTATTTTGGCTTTATACTTCAGGACTTTTAATGAGTACTCTTGTACAAATGTGTCATGTGCCACAACTGAGATAACTAAAAATGGATGACATATACATATACAATGTGTACACCTTGTCTCTTTTGTTAGCCACATTTCAGATTAAGCAACGCCGAGGACGGCTTTATTTTCAAGAAGGGGAGGATGAGGACATGGCTACCATGGTTACACCCACAACCCCTGCTACTATACCTATTCGACCAGTTACTAGAGCTCGCGCATGCCATTTAAATTATCAGGTACTTTCTTTTCTTGGTAATGTTTGTAATGTTCATGAGAATGTGATGCTACCTAACTTAGATACATTTATGTTGATTAGTGTTGAAGGGCCTAGCATGGACCAGAAGGATGAACATTGGAGCATGATGAAGCATGGAGATGAAGGCACACGCGAAGGGAATAAGAACGAAGTCTCTAGTGAAGATTTCCGCACTTTGAAGCCCCCATGATGACATACAAGAAGTTGGACGAAATATCAAGATGCCCGTTCATAAAATTCATCCATACCTTATTATAGGTGTTGCACCACCTTATTTTTGGGCCAGGCCCATGTATTTTCGAAATACTACTTCATAGGCTATTTGGAGAATCCGTGGGGAAACGACTCAAGAGGTGGTTTAGTCCCACCTTGCCAATGGTGGACAAAATCCCTCTCTATTCCCCTATAAATATAGCCCTTAAGGCATCGTTTAGACTTGGGTTTCATTTAGTTAAAAGTTAGCCATTGCTGCAACTTCGTTTGTGTCCAACGACCAGACCAAGACCGCTTATGAAACCCCAATTTTATCAATACTTCATCCAAATTCGCAATATTCAGATTGCTTAATCATAATCTTGCTTGTTCTCCGATTGCTTGCAGGAATAGACCTTTGTGATCAGGTTGATCGTGCTCCTGCGTGGTCAAGAACCTCTCGGAGTTGGTTTAGCGAATGCTAAGGTGCAACATCGTTGCATGTTTGTAGTCGGATCAGCAAAGTCGTCTCCACCAAATCGATAGTTATCATCTCGTCGAAAGATCGGGCCCCTCACCTCTATTAAGCCTAGTACTAGTCCCTTTGCTTCTCCTATTATCATGGTCAAAGAGAAAGATGGACAGTTTGCGACTGTGTGTTGATTACGGGCCTCTGAACTTGTCTATGTTGAAGACTAAGTTTCCTTTACCTGCTATAGGGGAATTATTGGATGAACTAGTGGGTGCTTCCTGGTTTACCAAACTCGATCTCTGGGCCAGATATCATTAGATTCGACTGGCCCCGGACACGAATACAAGACCGCCTTCCACACAACCAACGGGCTCTACCAGTTTAATGTGTTAGCCTTTGGATTGACAGATGGCCCGCCCACATTTCAGTCAGCCATGAATGTCACTCTAGCGCATGTTTTGCAAGTTTGTGTAGTGTTTTTCTTTGATGATATTCTAGTTTTAGTAAAACCCTTCAGGATCATATACAACATGTGTGCCAGGTTTTACAGTTGCTGAATTAACACCAATGGTAGGTTAAAGGCTCAAAGTGTTCATTTGCTCACAGGGTGTTTCCTATTTGGGTTAGGTTATCTCTAAACAAGGTGTATCGACTGACTTGCGAAGATTTCTGCTGTGAACAATTGTGCTGAACCTCAAAATGTAAAGGAACTTAGTGTCTTCTTGGCCTTGTTTGTCTTTAATTGCCAAATTGGTCTAATATGGGGTCATTAGTCAGCCTTTAACTCATATGTGCGCAACAATTTTACATTTGTCTGGTCCTCTGAAAATCAAAAGGTTGTTAATCGCCTAAAAAAGATCTCACAATAGTTCCAGTTTTGGCACTTCCAAATTTCAGTAAGGAATTTGTAGTTGAAACGGATGCTAGTAACACTGGAGTAGGAGATGTGCTTCATCAGGATGGTCATCCATTGGCTTTTGTCAGTCGCGAACTTGGGCCTCATACCCGGGGACTGTCCACGTATGAAAAGGAGTACATGGCAATATTCTTGGCTATGGAACAATGGCGTCCATACTTGCAACATGCAGAACTTCTTATCCTTACGGATCACGGCAGCTTAGCTCATTTGGAAGACCATAGGTTGCACGCACATGGCAGCAAAAAGTGTTTACCAAGTTGTTGGGTTTTCAATTTAAGATACAGTACAAGAAAAGGAGTGGATAATCATGTAGCGGATGCTTTATCTTGTAGCCTTCATCATGAAACTCATTTGTTGGCTCTGTCGCGGCAATAGCTAGCTTGGCTGCAAGATATATACGATTTGTATCAGGATAACACTAAAGCGCAAGAACTTCTGACATGATTAGAAGTCGAGAATGAATGTGATGATAAGTATGCTTTGTATGATGGCCTGATTTGTTGCAAACGACGTTTGTGGCTTCCGTCTGGCGTTCCTTTCTGCTCATTCTATTGGATGCGTTCCACACGAGCCCCATCGGTGGTCACTCTAGCACTCCAGTCACACTGCGATGCCTGAAACAGCTCTTCTATTGAAGGGGATGAGAGCACAGGTGCGTCAGTAGGTTCAAGAGTGTATCATTTGTTAGTGTGCTAAACCTGATCATGTGTGATACCTTGGGCTACATGAACCTCTTCTTGTTCCTACCAAGTTCTGGCAAATGTTTATGATGGAATTTGTCGAAGGGCTTCCTAAGTCTGACCGCTTTAATTGTTTGTTTGTCGTTGTTGAAAAATTGTCTCGCTATGCTCACTTTATTGGATTGCATCCTCAATCCACTGTATCAATTGTTGCTTCAAATTCACGGACAATATACACAAATTACATGGAATGCCTATGTCTATTGTGACCAATCGAGATCGTATTTCGATAAGGCGCTTTTGGCGCAAGCTAGTAGGCCTAACGGGTGTCAAGTTGTGCACGAGTTTGTCACATCATCCTCAGACAGATGGGCAGAGTGAAATGGTTAATCAATGTTCGGAAGCTAATCTACATTATTTCACGCATGCATGTCCGATTAAACGGGTGCAATGGCTGTCGTTAGCGGAATATTGGTATGACACAAGTGCTCATTCTGCATTGGAAGACAAGTCTCAATTCGACATATTGTACGACCACTTCCTTGCAATTTTGGTCTCTCTGTATCATAAACTTGTTTTGTTCCAGATATGGAGACTTGGTTTAAGGGTCGTTATTTGATGCTCTGCCTATTGCAACAACACCTCTAGCGACTGAGAGCTCGGATGAAACACTAGGCTGACAAACAAAGATCTGATCATGTGTTTCAAGGTGGTGATTCTGTCTTCCTGAAACTGCAGCCTTACATCCTGATGAGGACATGACTACCTTGGATATGACCAAAAATATTACATACATGCATATTTGTCAGGTGATTTCTAGTGCTAACTATTCAATAATTTATTTATGTTTTCCAGAACAAAAATATTTCACACACTTTTGGGTTTTGTCTAATTGCAGGTGTATGGGACATTTGTACAAAACACATATGAAGATAAGGGAAAAGGAGAAGTTTAGGTTACGTTCAAAAAGTCCTCTCACGTCACTTTTGGGCCAAGAGAAGATAAAGTCCAAGTCTCTCACGTTCTGGATATAGATTCGGACTGCACAGACATACCTGACTCAAAAGGCCAACAACTTTTTCATACGTACTCCGAATTGGATGATTCTCTTTTCGTTGAAAAGTAGATTTCATGCTCTTTCCAACCCAATTGGATTCACTTTCAAATTCTTCTGGAGCGTTGAGATATCAATGAAATAATCTGACGCTGCAGGAGAATCCGAGTCAAACAACAAGTCCAAAGGTGTTGCATCACCTCCACTTGGGCTCATGAGCCTTGTACGAACTAGGATTAGTTTTAGGCTGCCTTGGGACGCCCTCGCACCTCCTTGGCCGCCAACCCTTGTTCCTATATAAGTAGATCCATCTAGTAGCTTTTTTCTTGGGATTTGTTTAGCTAAAAGTTAGCCATTGCAACTTCATGTACTTCGTTTGTGTCCAATGACCAGACCAAGACCGCTTTTGGATCCCCACCTTTAGTTTTTTAGAACGAAGACACTAGAAGCGTCCGGCTTTAAATTAATAAAGCCCACAACTTAGGCAGCATAACAAACATAGTCTTAGAACATCGAACATGAGCACGGAGGCTCAGGCCACGCCGACGCGGAGTCCCGAGAGTTTTAAAACAGGCCAAAAGAAGCATGCAGCGAGGCAAATACAAGGCCCGAAGCCAGAGCATAGAGCACGCAGGCTCGCTCGCATGACAAAAGGACAAATTCATAGTATAGAAGTGGAAAATGGCTCCCTAGCCAAAACGTAGACCTGGCGAAGACGATCTTGAGCTTGCTTCAGTTTCTTAGCATCCTTGCGCCTCGCCAACGGACTCCACTGCTGCAGGAAAAGGTTGCATTCATAGATTATGTTAGCAGGGTGTGATGGGAAGATTCCCTCGATCGCTAGTTTCTTCCTGGTGAGCCAGAGAGCCCAGGCCAAGGCTCCGATGCAACTCCAAAGCACACGCTTGTTGCCTCCCTGGACAGAATCTACTATGGCCGTGAGGTTGGAGGCCGACCGAGGATCCCAGGAAGTATTGGCCGCTGCACGAACGGCACTCCAAGCAAAACGTGCCAGCGGACAGCGGAAGTATATGTGGTTCGCATCCTCCGTGACGTTACATATCGCACATAGGCCGGTCAACGGGCCATTGCGTTTGGCAACATTAGCCGAAGTGGGCAGTCTATTCTGGAACAGTTGCCAAAAAAACACCTTAATCTTAAGCAGGAGGCGCGAGTTCCACAAGCCCTTCGGCACTTGGAAGGACGGGCCCTGACACAGCTTACGGTAAAGTGACTTGACCGAAAACTTGCCGGAACGGGTGAGGGCCCAGGTCACTGTGTCCGTAGACGTGGACAACGACACCGGCTCGGTGAGAGCAAGCAACTCCGTTAGGTGTGCCTGTTCTGTCCTAGTTAGCTCTCGCCAGAAATGGATCGCCGGGGGGGGGGGGGGAAGAGGCAAGTGCCGTGGCAACAGTTTGCTCCGGATTGACAACTAGAGCGTAGAGGTCTTGGAATTCCGACCAAAGGGGTTGGGATCCCACCCAATGGTCTAGCAAGAAACGGGTGGAACGGCCGTTGCCAATGGAGAACTTGGCTCTCAGTGCAAAGGCCGATCGGACCGCTTGAAGATCGTTCCAGAAAGGAGATCCCCTCGCCACACCCTCGAAAAAAATTCCGTTCGGGAAGTACTTGGCACGCAACAGGTCAACCCACAGACCCGTCGCCTCCTGCGAAAGCCTCCATATCCATTTGCACATAAGTGCAATGTTTAAGATTCTGGTATTTGTGATCCCGAGACCTCCCAGGTCTTTGGGACGGCACACCGCAGCCCATTTAACCATGTGGTACTTGCGTTTGGGTCCCGATCCTTCCCAAAAGAAGCGAGACCGAGGTGTGTCCATCTTGGCATGAACCCTGTCTGCCAGGAGGAACAGACCCATAGCAAATTGCGGCAATGAGGAGAGGCTCGCGTTCGTGAGAACCAGCCTAGCTGCAGAGGATAGGAACTTCCCCCTCCACGGACATACCCTCCTCCCCCCACCTTGGTCCAGAGCGGAGCCCACCCGTCGATCGTGGTGCGTTTGGCATCCAACGGGAGACCAAGGTAGGTAAACGGGAGTTTGCCTAGTTTGCAATTGAGCAGGTCCGCAATACGCCTACGTTCTTGCACCTCCAGACCCATAGGCATCACTTCGCAGTTGTGGAAGTTATTTTTATGCCCCGACATGATTTCGAAGCTAATTAGCAGGGCTTTGACCGTAGCCACACTATGAAGGTCGGGTTGGAACAACAATAGTGTATCGTCCGCATATTGCAAGTGTGATATCCCCCCTGGGATGAGGTGTCCCAACACCCCTTTTATGTGCCCTGCCTCTGTGGCTTTCCACAACATAGCCGCCAACGCGTCAGCGACAAATTGAACAGGAGCGGTGATATGGGATCGCCTTGGTGCAAGCCGCGCTTGTTCCTGAAGAAGTGCCCTACTTCTCCATTAACCGAGACCACAGTTTGGCCCCCTGAGACCAATTGCATGACTCAATGCACCCACACGGCGAGAAGCCACGACTAGTGAGAATCTGCCGGAGGAAATCCCAATTGACGCGGTCGTATGCTTTCTCAAAATCTAATTTGAGGAGAATTGCAGGTTCGTGCATGCGCTTAAAGTCGTGAAGGGTCTCTTGCAAAGCTAACGGCCCCTCCATAATGTGTCGACCACGTATGAACGCAGATTGAGAATGACTAATGGTGCGATGTGGGATTGGCGTGAGCCTAGTGGCGCAGCCTTTGGCACAATTTTTGAACAGTATGCTAATAAGCGCGAAGGGTCTGTACTGGCGAATGTTGTCCGCCCCAGACACTTTCGGGATTAACGAGTGCACGCCGTAGTTTATCCTAGCGATGTCCACGAAACCACGCATGAAGCCATTACACACATTGTATATGGGATCGCACAGCAATGGCCAAAAGTGTTTAGACATCGCCACCGGCCACCCATCCGGCCCCGGAGCCGTGTCTGATTTCATGCTAAGGAGTGCATTGTCTATCTCCTTAGGGAGGAACGCGAGCCCCAACTCTTCGTTCTCGCTATCTAGGACCTTTTGAGACGGGAGCCAGATGTTCGCTCGCAGAAGCGCGTGTTGAGCCTCACCGGTCCCCATCAGACTAATATAAAAGTCGTAGATATGCTGGGTAATCTCCGATTGCCGTAGAAGGAGCCCCTGCTCCGTCTGCAACCTAAGAATTGAGCATTTCCTACGCCGGCCGTTCGCGTACGCTTGGAAATACTTAGGGTTCGCATCGCCTTTGAGCGTCCTCTTGAGGCCTCCCCTACGCCTCCAATATTCCTCCTCGGAGCGCAGCAGTGCTTCGACTTGCCCTTCCAAGGCATATCTATGCGCCCATTCTTGCTCAGAGAATGGTCGCGCGTCCGCTTGGTTGTCGAGCAGTGCTATTTCATCGAGGAGCCTTGCCCTGCGGACCTTGTCGTCATGCCCCTGGTTCGCGCCTCACCCCTTTAGGCTTGCGCGAAGGCGACCCCCAACAATGATCAAAAACTCCATTGGGCCGCATTGCTGGCCTGTGAGTTGGACACATTGCAACCATCTCTCCCTAAAGAAGGTGTCTAAATCAGGAACCTCAAACCACGCAGTTTCAAAAAAGAAACGCGGGTAGCGGCGAATCCTATCTTCCCCTGAGGATAAGATAAGGGAAACGTGGTCCGATCCTATCCTTGTTTCAGCAAGGAGCAAACATAAGGGAAAACCCACTTCCCAGTCCGGAGACATGAATGCACGATCCAGGACGGATCGCACCGGGGCTAGTTGCTTGTTTGTCCAAGTATACCTCGCCCCAGTTCTGGCCACTTCCCTAAGTGCCATAGACGCAATAGCGTTGTTGAACATGGCCAACCATGGCCAATTGATGTTGTCGTTGTTTTTATCTGCACCTGAACGAATCAGGTTAAAGTCACCACCCACCATTAGAGGGATCTGTGCTGCAGATACCGCCATCACCTTGGCTTCAAGTTCTCCCAATAACTCGGCCGAGCGTGAGTGATCTGCTGGTCCATAGACTTGCACGATCACGAGCTCGCGAAGCGACGCTCGCACGCGGATGTTGGCAGCAATGAATAAAGTGCCAACCTCCCAGGTCAGCACCTCGAACGTGGAGCTGCAGAAACCGAGAAGCATGCCACCTGAATGGCCATTTGCCGGGCTATGGTGCCAAACAAAGCGCTCGAGGGGATCTATAGCTAAGATATCTTGATGTCAAAACTCTGATTTGATCGTTTCCTGGAGCCCTACAATATCTATAGCTTCTTTCCTACTATAATCTCTTAATTGGATGCGCCGACCCAAGTGGCTGAAGCCACGAATGTTCCACAGAAGCGCACGCATCTAAATGACGCGGTTTCGCAGGTGCACCCTCCTGGAGGTGATCACCTTGGCCACGCGCCTCGCCTTGCCGCAGCGAGGCGGGGGGGGGGGGGAGCAGCAACCCCTATTGTTGTCTCCCCATCGGGTCGGATCGCTAGCGACGCCGAGGGCTCAGTCTCAACTGCCAAACGATCCACGTGTTGAGCAGTCGCCGCTGCCAGCACCGCCTGCGCCATCTCCTTCGCACGAATCAACGAGATGAGCTCGCTCACCCTGCCCTCACCCATCGGTTCCATCCCACTCTCCCCCAATACCTCACTTAAATGATCGTCCGAAAAGGAGTCCAGAATCATAAAACGGGGCAAGGGGTTACCTGAGGTTTCCAGGTTCTTTTGCGCTTGGAGGAGTTTGGCGCGTTGGAGCGACGGAAGATTTCCTTTGGCGCCTTTCGCACACGCACTGACCTGCACTGGAGCCACATGCCCCTCCACCACGGCCTTGGAGCCCTTGGCCTTCAGGAAGGGCGCCGTCTTGGACGTCTCCTGAGCGAGCGGGATGAGGGCGGGCACTGCTAGAGCCATCACCACCTGGCGCGGCATCGCCGGGGCCCCTAGGAGCTCCGCTGCACGCCTTGCCTCCGTGCTGACCTTGCGCACGGCCACCTTCTTAAGCTGCTTGACCGCACCGAGCTTGTTGCTTCTACGGCCGCCTTGGGTCGGAGAGCGCGAGGAGAGAGGCAGCTGCAGCGAGTCCACAGACACCGCGATAGGGGTGCGCGCATCGTCCAGCGGCTCCTCCATCTAGTCTGAGACCACCGCCGCCACCATCCTCACTGTGGGGGACGTGATCGACCCCAGGTTGGAGCCGTACTGGTTTGGGATTGAGAGCTCCATCTCCGTTGACCGCCCTGCAAGCGACTGCTCCAGCATAGGCTACTGCACACGATTCTCCGCCTCACCATTGTCGGTGATGCCCAGCTTCTCCCACGCTGCCGTATCGATGGAGTCGTCCTCCATGCTAGCATCAAGCTCCTTGTCGCCATCCTTGTCACCATCACGCCCCGTCCGTCCGGGCCCTTGCCATGGTTGGGAGGAGGAGGGGTGGGGAAGGGAGGGCGGGCACCGCGAGTTGCTCCGGGGGAAGCTTGGGGTCGACTGAGATGTTGAAGCCTTCTCCATTAAGCCAAATCTGGACCATTCCGTGGAGCTTGCGTGGGTTGCGGCAGGCGAAACGCATGCAGACCGGCCCCGGACGGATCAATGACTCCTCATCGACCAGCAGGGGTCTGCCGAGCATAGTGGTGGCCACCATGAGCCGGTCGGAGCGCCACTTCTTGGGTGGGACGCCACCCAACTTGACCCACACCTCAGGCATCTCCAAGCGCGTCGAGGACCGCATCACAGATATCCACCATGAGATTGTTGAGGGAGAGGAAGAGCTTGCCGCTCCGCGTAGCCATCCTGAGCATCGCTAGATCTGGGAACACCACCGTGAACGCGCCGCCTTCCAGAGCAGAGATCTGCCAGTCCCAAGCTCCCTCAAATTCGTGCGGCAGCTCCACTTCCAAGATCTCCTGCGTGAGCGCACTGGAAGACATGGAAAGCACCGCCGTGTTGGCCCCCAGCAGGATCTGCGGCTCTTCCCGCGCATCTTCTAGGTACTGGAGGCATAAGAAACCCTCGCCGAAGATGGCGTGCCCCATGGTTTGGAGGAGCAGGGGCTTGCCGCGGGTCGGGCACTGCGCCAAAAGTGTGCCCCTCCTTGCTGCACACCACACACAGCGGCTTGAAGGTGCATAGGTTTTGGAAGTGGCCTTTGCGGCCGCACTTGAAACACTCTGGGCCGTCGGCTTCTTCGATGAGGATCGACTCCTCCTCCATGCCCTTGGACGAGGCAGGCACCTCAGATCTGGGCGGGAGGGGTAGTTTGGAAGCCGCCGCCCCCGCAGACTTGGAGTTCTGCTTCTTCGCATGTGGGTCGCCGACGCGGTCGCCGCCCTGGGATGACTGCTGCCCCTTTGCGCTTGAGCTCGAGACCTCGCTTCTTGTACTATTCCTTCTTCTTCTTTCTTTCCTGCTCCTTGAGCCACCAAGCGGGCGGCGACCCCCATCCGCCCTCTTCATCAGCCCGCCCGCGGCGGCTCCATGGGCGGCTTCTCCCCCTGGCGGTCTTGCTTGGATCCCATCGCCACCACTTCCGCTAAAGAGCGCAACAAAGGGGGAGGGGAAGGAGTGGGTGAGAGAAAGCGAGCGGAGTGGCCGAAGCGCCGCACCTCCGATTTGGAGGCCGGAAGCCCTAGCGAGATGTTTAGGGTTCCACAGGGTAGCCAGAGCCATTCATATGGCTGCGCGGAACGGGCAGGCGTGGGCTGGGCTTCCACCAGTGGGCCGGGCTAGGCCCCGAGAGCGGGCGAGTCCCCCTGCGCCACTGGCTCTGCACAGGATTGGGCCGCCGCACGCGTTGGCCCCGAAGTTGGGTCGCCTGTCATCCTAGCGGCCTGGCCCAGCAAAGCCCGAGGCAGGTCATCCCCAACCCTAGGCCGCTCAGCGCTAGGTTCCGCCTACACCGCCGCCGCCGCCACGGGGGCCGCCCGCACCGGCCAGAACTTGCCCTGGGCAGGCAGCAGGAGCAGACCTGCGTCGGAGGCTTCAGTGCTGCCACGGCCCTCACGCCCAGGAGTTGCGTGAGGCACCCTGCCCGCGGCCAGCGCGGTCCGCCTTGGACCATGACCTCAGGGCGCAAAAGCACGCCGGCGCCCGGCCTTGAAGGAGCCCCCAAGCTCCTCCGCGTGCGACACGAAGTCACCAATGGAGCAGGCCGCACGGCTGCCCACCTCTAACCCCGCCTTGTCGCACGCCTCAACCTCCTCTTCGTCGCTAGAATCCTCATCTACTAGAGCCCAGAAACGGCTCCCCGACCACCTTGCCGCTCCCTGGGAAGGGCCGGCCACCCGCCTGGACGCCATCGAGGAAGCCGCCCACCAGCCACCTACCGAGGCCGGCGCGCCGTCTACGTGGTCGCCGGGAGTGAGGCCAGGCGCGTATTCGCAGCCCCCATCGCCAGGGGCGCCCATAGTGCCAGACCGTATAGGAGCCGTTGGGAGCCTCATAGGAGAGCATCCCCACCTTTATCAATACTTCATCTATATTCTCAATATTCAGATTGCATTGTCATATTCTTGCTTGTTCTTCGATTGCGTGCAGGAATAGACCTTCATGGTCAGGTTGATCGTGCTTCCAACATCGTCAGTAACCTCGGGAGATTGGTTTAGCGATTTCTAAGGCGCAATGTCGTGCATGTTTGTAGTCGGATCGTCAAAGTCATCTCCACCAAATCGATAGTTATCATCTCATCGAAAGATCGGGACACCCCGCCTCTATCAAGTGGTATCAGTTTTCACGTTGCTCGGTGAGAATTTCCAGTTATCCCTAGATTAGATTTATTTTCTTACCTATTGTCCAAGAAAAAGCCACAAAAAAGTTAGATCTATTCATTCTTTGTCCTAGCCAGTCTTAGCCTTTGCAATTTTATTTTCATTGTTTGCATTATTGAATTATCGATTGCATCGTCGTGTCGAGTTGTTGGTCTTAATGTCTAGTTTGTTTAGGGTTTTGAGTTCTGTTCAAATTGGTCTTAATGTCGTTATCCCTTCCGCTGTCCACCACACCATCCATCAATTTCCACCACGTGCTATCCATAGTTATTGTCACAATCATAGTTGAGGTCATTCACATCTTCACTTGATCCAATCTGCATCTTATCTAGTTTGTCTTGGAAAGAGGGGGAGAGAAAAAAAAGGTAGTGAGAAAAAAAAGAGAGACAAAAGTTAAAAAAAGTCAGAGAAAAAACAGGAGAGAAAGAAAAATTTAAAAAAAGTGTGAGGAACAAAAGAGAAGAAAAAAACAAAATTCAGATCTATCTAGAGTCAATCTCATAGTTGAATTCGAATTGGAATCTGTTTTGTGCATTGTTCAGTAAAACAAGCATAATTTTCTCATATGAAGTATGTTTGTGCTCCCGGTCAAGTATGTATAGTAGCAGGGGCTGTGGGTGTAACAATGGTATTGATGTCCTCATCACTTGGGAAGTGCACCTTTTGCACCGACCGAGTATCTTTTCTTGGCTATTTTGTTACTCCACAGGGAATTGATGTTGATAAAGCCAAGATTGAAGCTATTGAGAGTTGGTCGCAGCCCAAATAATCACACAAGTGAGAAGTTTTCTTGGCCTCACTGGATTCTATAGGCATTTTGTGAGAGATTTCAACACCATTGCTGCACCTCTCAATGAGCTTACAAAGAAGGATGTGCCTTTTGTTTGGGGTACCACACAGGAAGAAGCCTTCACGGTATTGAAGGATAAGTTGACACATGCTCCTTTACCCCAACTTCCTAATTTTACTAAGACTTTTGAGGTTGAATGTGATGCTAGTGGAATTGGATTAGGAGGTGTGTTATTATAAGATGAAAAACCTGTTGCATACTTTTCTGAAAATTTGAGTGTGACTAGCTGAACTATTCTACTTATGATAAATAATTACATGCTCTTGTTCGGACCTTAGAAACATGGCAACATTATTTATGGCCCGAAGAATTTGTTATACATTTTGATCATAAATCTTTGAAACACATTAAAAGTCAAGCAAAACTAAATCGTAGACATGCTAAATGGGTTTAATTCATTAAGACTTTCCCTTATGTCATTAAACACAAGAAGCGTAAAGAAAATGTTATTGCTGATGCATTGTCTCATCGTTATACTATGCTTTCACAACTTGCCTTTAAAATATTTGGTTTGGAGACCATCAAAGATCAGTATATGCATGATGCTGAATTTAAAGATGTATTGCAGAATTGTAAAGAAGGGATAACATGGAACAAGTTCGTCATTAATGATGGATTTGTGTTTCATGCTAACAAGCTATGCATTCCAGCTAACTCCGTTCGTCTTTTCTTGTTGAAGGAGGCGCATGGAGGAGGATTAATGGGACACTTTGGCCTGAATAAGACGGAGGATATACTTGCTACACATTTCTTTTGGCCAAAGATGAGATGGGATGTTGAGCGTTTTGTTGCTTGTTGCACTACATGTCAAAAAGCTAAGTCATGACTCAATCCTCATGGTATATATATGCCTTTGCCTGTACCTGGAGTTCCTTGGGAGGATATATCTATGGATTTTGTTTTAGGATTACCTCCAGCAAAGAAGGGGAGGGATAGTATATTTGTTGCCGTGGATAGATTTTTGAAAATGGCACACTTCGTACCATGTCATAAAAGTGATGATGCTCCTAATGTTGCTGATTTATTCTTTCGTGAAATTATTCACTTGCATGGTGTGCCAAATACTATTGTTTTAGATCGTGATACTACCTTAGCCACTTTTGGAGATGTTTATGGGCTAAGTTAGGTACTAAACAACTTTTTAGTACAACATGTCACCCCCAAACTGATGGACAAGCCGAAGTACTCAATAGGACATTGTCTACTATGCTTAGGGCTGTTTTGAAGAATACCAAGAAAATGCGGGAAGAATGCTTGCCTCATGCTGAATTTTCTTATAATCGTTCGCTGCATTCTACTACTAAGACGTGCCCTTATGAAATTGTGTATGGTTTCCTCCCTCATGCACCTATTGATTTGTTGCATCTTCCATCTTCGGAGAAGGTTAATTTTGATGCTAAACAACATGTTGAATTGATCTTTAAAATGCATGAGTTAACTAAGGAAAACATTTAGTGTATGAATGCTAAATTTAAACTTGTGTTGGGGAACGTAGCATGCAATTTCAAAAGAGTTCCTACGATCACGCAAGATCTATCTAGGAGATGCATAGCAACGAGGCGGGGAGAGTGTGTCCATGTACCCTCGTAAACCGATCGCGGAAGTGTTAGGTTAACGCGGTTGATGTAGTCGAACGTCTTCACGGTCCAACCGATCCAAGTACCGAACGTAAGACACCTCCGTGTTCAGCACACGTTCAGCTCGATGACGTCCCTCGAACTCTTGATCCAGTAGAGGGTCGATGGAGAGTTCTGTCAGCACAACGACATGGTGACGGTGATGGCGATGTGATCCGCGCAGGGCTTCGCCTAAGCACTACGACGCTATGACTGGAGGAGTAAACTGTGGAGGGGGCACCGCACACAGCTAAGAGAACAATTGTTGTGCCTTTGGGGTGCCCCCCGCCGCCATATATAAAAGATGGGAGGAGGAGGTGGCCGGCCCTAGGGGTGGCGTGCCATGAGGGGGAGTCCTACTAGGATTTGCCCCCCTCCTTCCAACGGAGAGGTGAAAGGGGAAGGGGGAGAGGGAGAAGGAAAGGGGGGCCGCGCCCCCACCCCTTGTCCAATTTGGATTGGGCAGGGGGAGGCGCGCACCTCCTCCTGTGGCCTTCCTCCCTCTCTCCACTATGGACCATGAGGCCCATTAACTTTCCCGGGGGGTTCCGGTAGCCTCCCGGTACTCCGATAAATCCCCGAACCTGTTCGGAACCATTCTGGTGTATGTATATAACCTTCCAATACATCAATCTTTACCTCTCGACCATTTCGAGACTCCTCATCATGTTCGTGATCTCATCCGGGACTCTGAACAAACTTCGGTCACCAAAACATACAACTCATATTACAAATCATCATCGAACGTTAAGTGTGCGGAACCTGCGGGTTCGAGAACTATGTAGACATGACCGACACACATCTCCGGTCAATAACCAATAGCGGAACCTGGATGCTCATATTGGTTCTGCTACCTCTTGAGCACTGCGTTGGTTTTCCCTTGAAGAGGAAAGGGTGATGCAGCAAAGTAATGTACGTATTTCCCTCAGTTTTTGAGAACCATGGTATCAATCCAGTAGGAGGCCACACTCAAGTCCCTTGTACCTACACAAAAAAAATAAGAACCTTGCAACCAACGCGATAAAGGGGTTGTCAATCCCTTCACGGCCACTTGCAAAAGTGAGATCTGATAGAGATGATACGATAATATTTTTGGTATTTTTATGATAAAGATTAAGAGTAAAGCTTGCAAAATAAACTGCGCCAGAAATAGCTTGTTGACGGGAAATTAATATGATGGAAAATAGACCCGGGGGCCATAGATTTCACTAGTGGCTTCTCTCAAGGTAGCATAAGTATTACGGTGGGTGAACAAATTACTGTCAAGTAATTGATAGAATTGAGCATAGTTATGAGAATATCTAGGTATGATCATGTATATAGGCATCACGTCCGTGACAACTAGACCGACTCCTGCCTGCATCTACTACTATTACTCCACACAACGACTGCTATCTAGCATGCATCTAGAGTATTAAGTTCATAAGAACGGAGTAACGCTTTAAGCAAGATGACATGATGTAGAGGGATAAACTCAAGCAATATGATATAAACTCCATCTTTTTATCCTCGATGGCAACAATACAATACGTGTCGTTTCACCTACAATCACTGGGATCGAGCACCGCAAGATTGAACCCAAAGCTAAGCACTTCTCCCATTGCAAGAAAGATCAATCTAGTGGGCCAAACCAAACTGATAATTCGAAGAGACTTGCAAAGATAACCAATCATACATAAAAGAATTCAGAGGAGATTCAAATATTGTTCATAGATAATCTTGATCATAAACCCACAATTCATTGGATCTCGACTAACACACCGCAAAAGAAGATTACATTGAATAGATCTCCAAGAGAATCGAGGAGAACTTTGTATTGAGATCCAAAGAGAGAGAAGAAGCCATCTAGCTAATAACTATGGACCCGAAGGTCTGAGGTAAACTACTCACACATCATCGGAGAGGCTATGGTGTTGACGTAGAAGCCCTCCGTGATAAATGCCCCCTCCGGTGGAGCGCCGGAAAAACGCCAAGATCGGATCTCACGGGTACAGAGAGTTGCGGCGGTGGAAATAGGGGTTTGTCTCCTCTTCTGATGTTTCCAGAGTATATGAGTATATATAGGCGAAAAAGGTCGGTCATGAGAGCTACAAAGGGCCCACGAGGGTGGGGGCGCGCCTCCCTGCCTCATGGCCTCCTCGTTGATTGCTTGACGTCCACTCCAAGTCCTCTGGATCACGTTTGTTCTGAAAATCACGTTCCCGAAGGTTTCATTCCGTTTGGACTCAGTTTGATATTCCTTTCCTTCGAAACACTGAAATAGGCACAAAAAAATAGCAATTTGGGCTGGGCCTCCAGTTAATAGGTTAGTCCCAAAAATAATATTAAAGTGTATAATAAAGCCCATTGAACATCCAAAACAGATAATATAATAGCATTGAACAATCAAAAATTATAGATACGTTGGAGACGTACATATTCTACGAAGATCTTTATCGGTCAAACCGCATAACAACATACGTCATTCCCTTTGTCATCTGTAACATCCCCAGCATCACACTACAGTAATCTCCCCCTAATGAAGGTCATGTCATCATGATCATCATGCCAAAATGCCACTTGTCCAAAATCCGCTTCAAATTCAAATTCAAATTGCATGTCAAATATTTGCTTCTTCTTTCATGCAAATAAAACAGTTCATCCTATGGCAAATAATCCCTAGATATTTGTCATGTTGAAGCCAACATTTTTGGAATTCCCAAATTGCCCCTGGGAATTTATTATCTAGTCCAACAGTATTTAAGATGTCCTTTTCATTTTCTAAAAATGCTTGAACAATTCCGTTGGCTCTAAGACTTTTTATGCAACACCACAATGTTGTTCTCAAATTGTGTGCCAAATTTCAAGTTTGACTAAATTCAATTTGTCACTCAAATAAATACGAGCAGTAGCTAACTGAAATACATAAAAGGAAAAATAGAAAGGGGCCTAACTAACAGCAGTGCCACTGGGCCTTTGATGACCACAGTACTTTTGGCCCAGCAGACAAAGGCCCAACCCAACCGCACCCCCCACTGCCTTCTCCCTCTGTTCATCAGAGGCCCCGTGGCCTCGCTCACGACGTCCATGGCCGGGGATGGCCACGTGCCGCTCATCTGCCGTGCCCCGAGCCGGATAAGGTCTCCGTCGAGCCCTTTCCTAACCCTAGCTTCGTTTCCTTCCCCCTCGCGCCTCCCTCACTTCGGTCTGAGCTCGTCCGAGCTCGGCCATTGCTGCGCCATCGTCTTAGCCATGGCCACTAGCCTCCCCGAGCCGTGAAACCGTGCCAAGGAGGACCGCCATCATCATCTTCGTCCCCTACGCCGCTGGATCGAGGCTGGGACGTCACAATGCCGCCGCCATCGTCATCTTCCCAACCCACGGCCGCCGTCGTCCACTTCATCGATCCGCTCCATCGAGACCGCTCCGGCTCCCCTGAGCCCCCTGCCGGCCCCGCTGTGAGCTCCCGTAGCTTTTCCCCTCTCCCCCTCCTCGAATCACCACCGTAGTCGTCGCCCCGATCTCGTCCAGGACCCCCGCGCCCCGAGCCTTCCATTGCCGCACCCGCTGCTTTGCGGCTGCTGCTGCTACTCTGCCGTGCCCGCGTCCCGCTTCCCCCCCATGCTGGCCGCGCCCGGGGCCGCGCCGACTGCGCCCGCCGCTTCCCCCGCCGTGCCTTCACTCGCTCCTGGCTGCACCCCCCCTTCAAGCACTCGCGCGCACTGGCCCCTCCCTTGTTGCGCTCTGCCTGCATCGGGGCCATGCCCTGCTTGCCCTCCCTGCGTGCCCCGCCCGCGCCTTGCTTCCCACACGCGGCCTCGCCTGCGGCACCAGCGCCGTGCTGCAGCCAGCCACCGCTCTACCCCCCACCCGCGTGCCGCCTCCGCACTGCTCCGGCCACCGCAGCTCGCTCGCCTCGCCGCCATTCCGCCGTCCGCCGTGGCCTCTGGCCACCGGCGCCCGACACACGGGTCCGCCCCCACGGGCGCCCAAGCCCGTCGCCCAGCAAGTCC
Organism: Aegilops umbellulata; assembly: GCA_032464435.1. Classification (NCBI taxonomy): domain Eukaryota; kingdom Viridiplantae; phylum Streptophyta; class Magnoliopsida; order Poales; family Poaceae; genus Aegilops; species Aegilops umbellulata. Next base: position 222,676,952 of record CP136054.1, on the reverse strand, counting down.
ACACCCGCTTTGGCCTATGGGCCACTGCCCAGTAGGCCCCCCCAGGCCCCTGTGTTAAAAAAGATTTTTTTTAAATAAAAATGATTAATTAGTTAATTAATTAATTAAGTTAATTAACCTCGCTTAATTAGCCTAATGAACTAGATTAGTTAATTTAAACCTGTTAAATTAACTAAGTCTATGACAGATGGGCCCAATGTGCCAGGTTTGACTTAGTCAACCTGTTGACCTGCTGACGTCACCCTGACATCATGCTGATGCAATAAATCCTTTTGGTTTTATTAATAATAATTTTAGAAATTGTTTAAATCTTTGAAAATTAATAGAAAATAAACCGTAACTCGGATGAAAATGTTTTCTACATGAAAGTTGCTCAAAACGACGAGACGAATCCGAATACGTGATCCGTTTACCTGTTAGATGCATCTAACTATCTGAACATGGAACAATTCCCCCTCTAGCCATCTGTGTGACATAGGTCCGGAACCGGGAACACATTCCCGGTTGAATTTCCCCTTCTCCTATATCGTGTAGCCATACGTTAGGTCACACCCGGCACAACATTTTGCCACGTTATGCTTTGTGATGCTATGTTTGCTTTATATTTACTGTTTCTTCTCCCTCTTCTCTCCGGTAGACCCCGAGACCGATGCCGCCCCTGTGATCGACTACGTCGACGACGACCCTTCCTTGCCAGAGCAACCAGGCAAGCCCCCCCTTTGATCATCCCGATATCGCCCATTCCATACTCTCATGCTTGCATTAGATTTTGCTAATGTTATTGTTTGCTCCTATTCTGATGCATGGCCTGCTTTAGTATCTGTTGTTGTACCTTACCTGCTTATCCTAAACTGCTTAGTATAGGTTGGTTAGTGATCCATCAGTGACCCCCACCTTGTCCTTGTTGCCCCTGCTTCATCATTGAAGACCCGATCAACGGGATCGAAGACCAGGCCCCGACACCGCACATCACTTTCCCCTTAGTTGCTCGACACTACTAGGTTACTATCGAGTGCCGAGGGTGAGCCCTCTACAGCACTTCTGATGTTAACCTGTAGTGTAGCTATTCGTTCGTGGTCATCGAGGGTGTGACGCCCCCGATTCAATCGTAAACTAATCATACACACAAATGTGTACGATCAAGATCAAGGACTCACGGGAAGATATCACAACACAACTCTAAAAACATAAATAAGTCATACAAGCATCATAATACAAGCCAGGGGCCTCGAGGGCTCGAATACAAGTGCTCGATCATAGACGAGTCAGCGGAAGCAACAATATCTGAGTAAATACATAAATTAAACAAGTTTGCCTTAAGAAGGCTAGCACAAACTGGGATACAAATCGAAAGAGGCGCAGCCCTCCTGCCTGGGATCCTCCTAACTACTCCTGGTCATCGACAGCGGCCTGCCCGTAGCAGTAGGCACCTCCAGTGTAGTAGGAGTCGTCGTCAACGGTGGCGTCTGGCTCCTGGACTCCGGCATCTGGTTGCGACAACCAGGTAGAAGGGAAAGGGGGAAAAGAGGAAGAAAAGCAACCGTGAGTACTCATCCAAAGTACTCGCAAGCAAGGAGCTACACTACATATGCATGGGTATATGTGTAAAGGGCCATATCGGTGGACTGAACTGTAGAATGCCGGAATAAGAGGGGATAGCTAATACTGTCGAAGACTACGCTTCTCGCAGCCTCCGTCTTGCAGCATGTAGAAGAGAGTAGACTGAAGTCCTCCAAGTAGCATCATATAGCATAATCCTACCCGGCGATCCCCTCCTCGATGCCCTGTTAGAGAGAGATCACCGGGTTGTATCTGGCACTTGGAAGGGTGTGTTTTATTAAGTATCCGGTTCTAGTTGTCATAAGGTCAAGGTACAACTCCGGGTCGTCCTTTTACCAAGGGACACGGTTATTCGAATAGATTAACTTCCCTGCAGGGGTGTACCACATAACCCAACACGCTTGATCCCATTTGGCCGGACACACTTTCCTGGGTCATGCCCGGCCTCGGAAGATCAACACGTCGCAGCTCCACCTAGGCACAACAAAGAGTTCAGCACGCCGGTCTAAACCTAAGGCGCAGGGGTCTGGGCCCATCGCCCTGAGCACACCTGCACGTTGCGAGGGCGGCCGGAAGCAGACCTAGCCTAGTGGCGTTCCAGTCCAATCCGGTGCGCCCCGCTCCGTCACTGACGTCACGAAGGATTCGGCTGATACCACGACGCCGGGATACCCATAACTACTCCAGCGTAGATGGTTAGTGTGTTGGGGAACGTTGCAGAAAATTAAAATTTTTCCTACGGTTTCACCAAGATCCATCTATGAGTTCATCTAGCAACGAGTATTCAGATTAGATAGCATCTACATACCACTTTGTAGATCGCAACGGAAGCGTTCGAGTGAACGTGGATGAGGTAGTCGTACTTGCCGTGATCCAATTCACCGATGATCTAGTACCGAACGGACGGCACCTCCGCGTTCAACACACATACGGGACGGGAGACGTCTCCTCCTTCTTGATCCAGCAAGGGGGAAGGAGAGGTTGAGGAAGATCCAGCACGACGGTGTGGTGGTGGATGCAGCAGAACTCCGACAGGGCTTCGCTAAGCAACTACGGGAGGAGGAGGAGGTGTTGCAGGGAGGAGGGAGTGCCAGGGCATTAGGGTTGGTTTGCTCCTCCTTTTCCCCACTATATATAGGGCCAAGGGAGAGGGGGAGGCGCAGCCCTTGCCCCTTCCTCCAAGGAAGGGTGCGGCCAAGGGTGGGGAGGAGTCCATCCTCCCCAAGGCACCTCGGAGGTGCCTTCCCTTGTAGGACTCTCCCCTTTTTTTTCTCTCTTGGAGCATGGGCCCTTGGGGCTGGTTCCCCTTGGCCCAAGCAGGCCAAGGCGCACCCCCTAAGGCCCATGTGGCCCACCAAGGCAGGTGGCCCCACCTGGTGGACCCCCGGGACCCCTCCGGTGGTCCCGGTACAATACCGATAACACCGAAACTTGTCCCGATGGCCAAAATAGCACTTCCTATATATAATTCTTTACCTCCGGACCATTCCGGAACTCCTCGTGACGTCCGGGATCTCATCCGGGACTCCGAACAACATTCGGGTTACTGCACATACATATCTTCACAACCCTAGCGTCACCGAACCTTAAGTGTGTAGACCCTACGGGTTCGGGAGACATGCAGTCATGACCGAGACGGCTCTCGGGCAATAACCAACAGCGGGATCTGGATACCCATGTTGGCTCCCACATGCTCCACGATGATCTCATCGGATGAACCACGATGTCAAGGATTCAATTAATCCCGTATACGATTCCCTTTGTCAATCGGTATTTTACTTGCCCGAGATTCGATCGTCGGTATACCAATACCTCGTTCAATCTCGTTACCGGCAAGTCACTTTTCTCGTACCGTAATGCATGATCCCGTGATCAAACACTTTGATCACATTGAGCTCATTGTGATGATGCATTACCGAGAGGGCCCGGTGATACCTCTCCGTCAAGCGGAGTGACAAATCCCAGTCTCGATCCATGTCAACCCAACAGACACTTTCAGAGATACCCGTAGTGTACCTTTATAGTCACCCAGTTACGTTGTGACGTTTGGCATACCCAAAGCACTCCTACGGTATCCGGGAGTTACACGATCTCATGGTCTAAGGAAAGGATACTTGACATTGGATAACTCTAGCAAACGAACTATGCGATCTTATGCTATGTTTAGGATTGGGTCTTGTCCATCACATCATTCTCCTAATGATGTGATCCCGTTATCGATGACATCCAATGTCCATAGTCAGGAAACCATGACTATCTGTCGATCAACGAGCTAGTCAACTAGAGGCTCACTAGGGACATATTGTTGTCTGTTATTCACACATGTATTACGATTTCCGGTTAACACAATTATAGCACGAATAAAGACAATTATCATGAATAAGGAAATATAATAATAATGCTTTTATTATTGCCTCTAGGGCATATTTCCAACAGTCTCCCACTTGCACTAGAGTCAATAATCTAGTTACATTGTGATGAATCGAACACCCATAGAGTTCTGGTGCTGATCATGTTTTTGCCTTAGGGAGAGGTTTAGTCAACGGATCTGCGACATTCAGATCCGTGTGCACTTTACAAATTTCTATGTCTCCATCTTGAACATTTTCACGAATGGAGTTGAAGCGACGCTTGATGTGCCTAGTCTTCGTGTGAAACCTGGGCTCCTTTGCAAGTGCAATAGCTCCAGTGTTGTCACAGAAGAGCTTGATTGGCCCCGACGCATTGGGTATGACTCCGAGGTCGGTGATGAACTCCTTCACCCAAATTGCTTCATGTGCTGCCTCCGAGGCTGCCATGTACTCCGCTTCACATGTAGATCCCGCCACGACGCTTTGCTCGCAACTGCACCAGCTTACTGCCCCACCATTCAAAATATACACGTATCCGGTTTGTGACTTAGAGTCATCCAGATCTGTGTCGAAGCTAGCGTCGACGTAACCTTTTACGACGAGCTCTTCGTCACCTCCATAAACGAGAAACATTTCCTTAGTCCTTTTCAGGTATTTCAGGACATTCTTGACCGCTGTCCAGTGTTTCTTGCCGGGATTACTTTGGTACCTACCTACCAAACTTACGGCAAGGTTTACATCAGGTCTGGTAAACAGCATGGCATACATAATAGAACCTATGGCTGAGGCATAGGGGATGACGCTCATCTCTTCTATTTCTTCTGCCGTGGTCGGGCATTGAGCTGAGCTCAATTTCACACCTTGTAACACAGGTAAGAACCCTTTCTTAGATTGATCCATATTGAACTTCTTCAATATTTTTATCAAGGTATGTGCTTTGTGAAAGACCTATGAGGCGTCTCGATCTATCTCTATAGATCTTGATGCCTAATATATAAGCAGCTTCTCCAAGGTCCTTCATTGAAAAACTTTTATTCAAATAGGCCTTAATGCTGTCCAAGAGTTCTATATCATTTCCCATCAAAAGTATGTCGTCTACATATAATATGAGAAATGCTACAGAGCTCCCACTCACTTTCTTGTAAACACAGGCTTCTCCATAAGTCTGTGTAAACCCAAACGCTTTGATCATCTCATCAAAGCGAATGTTCCAACTCCGAGATGCTTGCACCAGCCCATAAATCGAGCGTTGGAGCTTGCATACCTTGTCAGCATTCTTAGGGTCGACAAAACCTTCCGGCTGCATCATATACAATTCTTCCTTAAGGAAACCATTAAGGAATGCCGTTTTGACGTCCATTTGCCATATCTCATAATCATAGTATGCGGCAATTGCTAACATGATTCGGACGGACTTCAGCTTCGCTACTGGTGAGAAAGTCTCATCGTAGTCAACCCCTTGAACTTGTCAATAACCCTTAGCGACAAGCCGAGCTTTATAGATGGTCACATTACCATCCGCGTCTGTCTTCTTCTTAAAGATCCATTTATTTTCTATGGCTCGCCGTTCAATGGGCAAGTCAGTCAAAGTCCATACTTCGTTTTCATACATGGATCCTATCTCGGATTTCATGGCTTCTAGCCATTTGTCGGAATCCGGGCCCGCCATTGCTTCCTCATAGTTCGAAGGTTCACCGTTGTCTAACAACATGATTTCCAAGACAGGGTTGCCGTACCACTCTGGTGCGGAACGTGTCCTTGTGGACCTTCGAATTTCAGTAGGAGCTTGATCAGAAGTATCTTGATCATAATCATTAATTTCCTCTCTAGTCGGTGGAGGCACCTCAGGAACGATTTCTTGAGTTTCGCCATTTTCCGGTTCAAGAGGCAACACTTCATCAAGTTCTACTTTCCTCCCACTTACTTCTTTCGAGAGAAACTCTTTCTCCAGAAAGGATCCATTCTTGGCAACAAAGATCTTGCCTTCGGATCTGTGGTAGAAGGTATACCCAACAGTTTCTTTAGGGTATCCTATGAAGACGCATTTTTCCGATTTGGGTTCGAGCTTTTCAGGTTGAAGTTTCTTCACATAAGCATCACATCCCCAAACTTTTAGAAACGACAGCTTAGGTTTCTTCCCAAACCATAATTCATAAGGTGTCGTCTCAACGGATTTCGACAGAGCCCTATTTAAAGTGAATGCGGCAGTCTCTAAAGCATAGCCCCAAAAAGATAGCGGTAAGTTGGTAAGAGACATCATAGATCGCACCATATCTAATAGAGTGCGATTACGACGTTCGGACACACCATTACGCTGAGGTGTTCCAGGCGGCGTGAGTTGTGAAACTATTCCACATTTTCTTAAGTGTGTGCCAAATTCGTGACTCAAGTATTCTCCTCCACGATCTGATCGTAGAAACTTGATCCTTTTATCACGTTGATTTTCAACCTCACTCTGAAATTCCTTGAACTTTTCAAAGGTCTCAGACTTGTGTTTCATTAAGTAGATATACCCATATCTACTCAAGTCATCAGTGAGGGTGAGAACATAACGATAGCCACCGCGAGCCTCAACACTCATTGGACCGCACACATCGGTATGTATGATTTCCAATAAGTTGGTTGCTCGCTCCATTGTTCCTGAGAACGGAGTCTTGGTCATTTTACCCATGAGGCATGGTTCGCACGTGTCAAATGATTCATAATCAAGAGACTCTAAAAGTCCATCTGCATGGAGCTTCTTCATGCGTTTGACACCTATGTGACCAAGGCGGCAGTGCCACAAATATGTGGGACTATTGTTATCAACTTTAACTCTTTTGGTATTCACACTATGAATATGTGTATCATCACGTACGAGATTCATCAAGAATAAACCATTAACCATTGGAGCATGACCATAAAACATATCTCTCATATAAATAGAACAACCATTATTCTCGGATTTAAATGAGTAGCCATCTCGAATTAAGCGAGATCCAGATACAATGTTCATGCTCAAACTTGGCACTAAATAACAATTATTGAGGTTTAAAACTAATCCCGTAGGTAAATGTAGAGGCAGCGTGCCGACGGCGATCACATCGACCTTGGAACCATTCCCGACGCGCATCATCACCTCGTCCTTCGCCAGTCTCCGTTTATTCCGCAGCTCCTGTTTTGAGTTACAAATGTGAGCAACTGCACCGGTATCAAATACCCAAGAGCTACTACGAGTACTGGTAAGGTACACATCAATTACATGTATATCACATATACCTTTGGTTTTGCCGGCCTTCTTGTCCGCTAAGTATTTGGGGCAGTTCCGCTTCCAGTGACCACTTCCCTTGCAGTAAAAACACTCAGTCTCGGGCTTGGGTCCATTCTTTGGCTTCTTCCCGGCAACTTGCTTACCGGGCGCGGCAATATCCTTGCCGTCCTTCTTGAAGTTCTTTTTACCCTTGCCCTTCTTGAACTTAGTGGTTTTATTCACCATCAACACTTGATGCTCCTTCTTGATTTCTACCTCTGCTGATTTCAGCATAGCATATACCTCAGGAATGGTCTTTACCATCCCCTGCATATTGTAGTTCATCACAAAGCTCTTGTAGCTAGGTGGAAGCGACTGGAGGATTCTGTCAATGACCGCTTCATCCGGGAGATTAACTTCCAGTTGAGTCAAGCGGTTGTGCAACCCAGACATTTTGAGTATGTGCTCACTGACAGAGTCATTTTCCTCCATCTTACAGCTAAAGAATTTATCGGAGACTTCATATCTCTCGACCCGGGCATGAGCTTGGAAAACCATTTTTAGCTCTTCGAACATCTCATATGCTCCATGTCTCTCAAAACGCTTTTGGAGCCCCGGCTCTAAGCTGTAAAGCATGCCGCACTGAACGAGGGAGTAATCATCACAGCGTGATTGCCAAGCGTTCATAACGTCTTGTTCTGCGGGGAGAATAGGTGCGTCACCCAGCGGTGCTCTTAGGACATAATCTTTCTTGGCAGCTATGAGGATAATCCTCAGGTTCCGGACCCAGTCCGTATAGTTGCTACCATCGTCTTTCAGCTTGGTTTTCTCTAGGAACGCGTTGAAGTTGAGGACTACGTTGGCCATTTGATCTACAAGACATATTGTAAATATTTAGACTAAGTTCATGATAATAAAGTTCATTTAATCAGATTATTAATGAACTCCCACTTAGATAGACATCCCTCTTCTAGTCATCTAAGTATTACATGATCCGAGTCAACTAGGCCGTGTCCGATCATCACGTGAGACGGACTAGTCAACATCGGTGAACATCTTCATGTTGATCGTATCTTCTATACGACTCATGCTCGACCTTTCGGTCTTCTGTGTTCCGAGGCCATGTCTGTACATGCTAGGCTCGTCAAGTCAACCTAAGTGTTTTGCGTGTGTAAATCTGTCTTACACCCGTTGTATGCGAACTTAAGGACCTATCACACCCGATCATCACGTGGTGCTTCGGAACGACGAACCTTAGCAACGGTGCACAGTTAGGGAGAACACTTTCTTGAAATTATTATGAGGGATCATCTTATTTACTACCGTCGTTCTAAGTAAACAAGATGCAAAACATGATAAACATCACATGCAATCAAATAATAAACGTGACATGATATGGCCAATATCACGTAGCTCCTTTGATCTCCATCTTGGGGCTCCATGATCATCTTGTCACCGGCTTGACACCATGATCTTCATCATCATGATCTTCATCATCGTGTCTCCATGAAGTTGCTCGCCAACTATTACTTCTACTACTATGGCTAACGCGTTTAGCAATAAAGTAAAGTAATTTACATGGCGATTCTCAATGACACGCAGGTCATACAAAAAATAAAGACAACTCCTATGGCTCCTGCCGGTTGTCATACTCATCGACATGCAAGTCGTGATTCCTATTACAATAGCATGAACATCTCATACATCACATATAGATCATTCATCATACATCACAACTTTGGCCATATCATATCACAAAGCACTTGCTGCAAAAACAAGTTAGACGTCCTCTAATTGTTGTTGCAAGTTTTACGTGGCTGAATTAGGGTTCTAGCAAGAACGTTTTCTTACCTACGTAAAACCACAACGTGATTTGTCAACTTCTATTTACCCTTCATAAGGACCCTTTTCATCGAATCCGCTCCAACTAAAGTAGGAGAGACAGACACCCGCCAGCCACCTTATGCAACTAGTGCATGTTAGTCGGTGGAACCGGTCTCACGTAAGCGTACGTGTAAGGTTGGTCCGGGCCGCTTCATCCCACAATACCGCTGAAGCAAGATAAGACTAGTAGCGGCAAGAAGAGTTGACAACATCTACGCCCACAACAAATTGTGTTCTACTCGCGCAAGAAGAACTACGCATAGACCTAGCTCATGATGCCACTGTTGGGGAACGTTGCAGAAAATTAAAATTTTTCCTACGGTTTCACCAAGATCCATCTATGAGTTCATCTAGCAACGAGTATTCAGATTAGATAGCATCTACATACCACTTTGTAGATCGCAACGGAAGCGTTCGAGTGAACGTGGATGAGGTAGTCGTACTTGCCGTGATCCAATTCACCGATGATCTAGTACCGAACGGACGGCACCTCCGCGTTCAACACACATACGGGACGGGAGACGTCTCCTCCTTCTTGATCCAGCAAGGGGGAAGGAGAGGTTGAGGAAGATCCAGCACGACGGTGTGGTGGTGGATGCAGCAGAACTCCGACAGGGCTTCGCTAAGCAACTACGGGAGGAGGAGGAGGTGTTGCAGGGAGGAGGGAGTGCCAGGGCATTAGGGTTGGTTTGCTCCTCCTTTTCCCCACTATATATAGGGCCAAGGGAGAGGGGGAGGCGCAGCCCTTGCCCCTTCCTCCAAGGAAGGGTGCGGCCAAGGGTGGGGAGGAGTCCATCCTCCCCAAGGCACCTCGGAGGTGCCTTCCCTTGTAGGACTCTCCCCTTTTTTTTCTCTCTTGGCGCATGGGCCCTTGGGGCTGGTTCCCCTTGGCCCAAGCAGGCCAAGGCGCACCCCCTAAGGCCCATGTGGCCCACCAAGGCAGGTGGCCCCACCTGGTGGACCCCCGGGACCCCTCCGGTGGTCCCGGTACAATACCGATAACACCGAAACTTGTCCCGATGGCCAAAATAGCACTTCCTATATATAATTCTTTACCTCCGGACCATTCCGGAACTCCTCGTGACGTCCGGGATCTCATCCGGGACTCCGAACAACATTCGGGTTACTGCACATACATATCTTCACAACCCTAGCGTCACCGAACCTTAAGTGTGTAGACCCTACGGGTTCGGGAGACATGCAGTCATGACCGAGACGGCTCTCGGGCAATAACCAACAGCGGGATCTGGATACCCATGTTGGCTCTCACATGCTCCACGATGATCTCATCGGATGAACCACGATGTCAAGGATTCAATTAATCCCGTATACGATTCCCTTTGTCAATCGGTATTTTACTTGCCCGAGATTCGATCGTCGGTATACCAATACCTCGTTCAATCTCGTTACCGGCAAGTCACTTTTCTCGTACCGTAATGCATGATCCCGTGATCAAACACTTTGATCACATTGAGCTCATTGTGATGATGCATTACCGAGAGGGCCCGGTGATACCTCTCCGTCAAGCGGAGTGACAAATCCCAGTCTCGATCCATGTCAACCCAACAGACACTTTCAGAGATACCCGTAGTGTACCTTTATAGTCACCCAGTTACGTTGTGACGTTTGGCATACCCAAAGCACTCCTACGGTATCCGGGAGTTACACGATCTCATGGTCTAAGGAAAGGATACTTGACATTGGATAACTCTAGCAAACGAACTATGCGATCTTATGCTATGTTTAGGATTGGGTCTTGTCCATCACATCATTCTCCTAATGATGTGATCCCGTTATCGATGACATCCAATGTCCATAGTCAGGAAACCATGACTATCTGTCGATCAACGAGCTAGTCAACTAGAGGCTCACTAGGGACATATTGTTGTCTGTTATTCACACATGTATTACGATTTCCGGTTAACACAATTATAGCACGAATAAAGACAATTATCATGAATAAGGAAATATAATAATAATGCTTTTATTATTGCCTCTAGGGCATATTTCCAACAGTCTCCCACTTGCACTAGAGTCAATAATCTAGTTACATTGTGATGAATCGAACACCCATAGAGTTCTGGTGCTGATCATGTTTTTGCCTTAGGGAGAGGTTTAGTCAACGGATCTGCGACATTCAGATCCGTGTGCACTTTACAAATTTCTATGTCTCCATCTTGAACATTTTCACGAATGGAGTTGAAGCGACGCTTGATGTGCCTAGTCTTCGTGTGAAACCTGGGCTCCTTTGCAAGTGCAATAGCTCCAGTGTTGTCACAGAAGAGCTTGATTGGCCCCGACGCATTGGGTATGACTCCGAGGTCGGTGATGAACTCCTTCACCCAAATTGCTTCATGTGCTGCCTCCGAGGCTGCCATGTACTCCGCTTCACATGTAGATCCCGCCACGACGCTTTGCTCGCAACTGCACCAGCTTACTGCCCCACCATTCAAAATATACACGTATCCGGTTTGTGACTTAGAGTCATCCAGATCTGTGTCGAAGCTAGCGTCGACGTAACCTTTTACGACGAGCTCTTCGTCACCTCCATAAACGAGAAACATTTCCTTAGTCCTTTTCAGGTATTTCAGGACATTCTTGACCGCTGTCCAGTGTTTCTTGCCGGGATTACTTTGGTACCTACCTACCAAACTTACGGCAAGGTTTACATCAGGTCTGGTAAACAGCATGGCATACATAATAGAACCTATGGCTGAGGCATAGGGGATGACGCTCATCTCTTCTATTTCTTCTGCCGTGGTCGGGCATTGAGCTGAGCTCAATTTCACACCTTGTAACACAGGTAAGAACCCTTTCTTAGATTGATCCATATTGAACTTCTTCAATATTTTTATCAAGGTATGTGCTTTGTGAAAGACCTATGAGGCGTCTCGATCTATCTCTATAGATCTTGATGCCTAATATATAAGCAGCTTCTCCAAGGTCCTTCATTGAAAAACTTTTATTCAAATAGGCCTTAATGCTGTCCAAGAGTTCTATATCATTTCCCATCAAAAGTATGTCGTCTACATATAATATGAGAAATGCTACAGAGCTCCCACTCACTTTCTTGTAAACACAGGCTTCTCCATAAGTCTGTGTAAACCCAAACGCTTTGATCATCTCATCAAAGCGAATGTTCCAACTCCGAGATGCTTGCACCAGCCCATAAATCGAGCGTTGGAGCTTGCATACCTTGTCAGCATTCTTAGGGTCGACAAAACCTTCCGGCTGCATCATATACAATTCTTCCTTAAGGAAACCATTAAGGAATGCCGTTTTGACGTCCATTTGCCATATCTCATAATCATAGTATGCGGCAATTGCTAACATGATTCGGACGGACTTCAGCTTCGCTACTGGTGAGAAAGTCTCATCGTAGTCAACCCCTTGAACTTGTCAATAACCCTTAGCGACAAGCCGAGCTTTATAGATGGTCACATTACCATCCGCGTCTGTCTTCTTCTTAAAGATCCATTTATTTTCTATGGCTCGCCGTTCAATGGGCAAGTCAGTCAAAGTCCATACTTCGTTTTCATACATGGATCCTATCTCGGATTTCATGGCTTCTAGCCATTTGTCGGAATCCGGGCCCGCCATTGCTTCCTCATAGTTCGAAGGTTCACCGTTGTCTAACAACATGATTTCCAAGACAGGGTTGCCGTACCACTCTGGTGCGGAACGTGTCCTTGTGGACCTTCGAATTTCAGTAGGAGCTTGATCAGAAGTATCTTGATCATAATCATTAATTTCCTCTCTAGTCGGTGGAGGCACCTCAGGAACGATTTCTTGAGTTTCGCCATTTTCCGGTTCAAGAGGCAACACTTCATCAAGTTCTACTTTCCTCCCACTTACTTCTTTCGAGAGAAACTCTTTCTCCAGAAAGGATCCATTCTTGGCAACAAAGATCTTGCCTTCGGATCTGTGGTAGAAGGTATACCCAACAGTTTCTTTAGGGTATCCTATGAAGACGCATTTTTCCGATTTGGGTTCGAGCTTTTCAGGTTGAAGTTTCTTCACATAAGCATCACATCCCCAAACTTTTAGAAACGACAGCTTAGGTTTCTTCCCAAACCATAATTCATAAGGTGTCGTCTCAACGGATTTTGACAGAGCCCTATTTAAAGTGAATGCGGCAGTCTCTAAAGCATAGCCCCAAAAAGATAGCGGTAAGTTGGTAAGAGACATCATAGATCGCACCATATCTAATAGAGTGCGATTACGACGTTCGGACACACCATTACGCTGAGGTGTTCCAGGCGGCGTGAGTTGTGAAACTATTCCACATTTTCTTAAGTGTGTGCCAAATTCGTGACTCAAGTATTCTCCTCCACGATCTGATCGTAGAAACTTGATCCTTTTATCACGTTGATTTTCAACCTCACTCTGAAATTCCTTGAACTTTTCAAAGGTCTCAGACTTGTGTTTCATTAAGTAGATATACCCATATCTACTCAAGTCATCAGTGAGGGTGAGAACATAACGATAGCCACCGCGAGCCTCAACACTCATTGGACCGCACACATCGGTATGTATGATTTCCAATAAGTTGGTTGCTCGCTCCATTGTTCCTGAGAACGGAGTCTTGGTCATTTTACCCATGAGGCATGGTTCGCACGTGTCAAATGATTCATAATCAAGAGACTCTAAAAGTCCATCTGCATGGAGCTTCTTCATGCGTTTGACACCTATGTGACCAAGGCGGCAGTGCCACAAATATGTGGGACTATTGTTATCAACTTTAACTCTTTTGGTATTCACACTATGAATATGTGTATCATCACGTACGAGATTCATCAAGAATAAACCATTAACCATTGGAGCATGACCATAAAACATATCTCTCATATAAATAGAACAACCATTATTCTCGGATTTAAATGAGTAGCCATCTCGAATTAAGCGAGATCCAGATACAATGTTCATGCTCAAACTTGGCACTAAATAACAATTATTGAGGTTTAAAACTAATCCCGTAGGTAAATGTAGAGGCAGCGTGCCGACGGCGATCACATCGACCTTGGAACCATTCCCGACGCGCATCATCACCTCGTCCTTCGCCAGTCTCCGTTTATTCCGCAGCTCCTGTTTTGAGTTACAAATGTGAGCAACTACACCGGTATCAAATACCCAAGAGCTACTACGAGTACTGGTAAGGTACACATCAATTACATGTATATCACATATACCTTTGGTTTTGCCGGCCTTCTTGTCCGCTAAGTATTTGGGGCAGTTCCGCTTCCAGTGACCACTTCCCTTGCAGTAAAAACACTCAGTCTCGGGCTTGGGTCCATTCTTTGGCTTCTTCCCGGCAACTTGCTTACCGGGCGCGGCAATATCCTTGCCGTCCTTCTTGAAGTTCTTTTTACCCTTGCCCTTCTTGAACTTAGTGGTTTTATTCACCATCAACACTTGATGCTCCTTCTTGATTTCTACCTCTGCTGATTTCAGCATAGCATATACCTCAGGAATGGTCTTTACCATCCCCTGCATATTGTAGTTCATCACAAAGCTCTTGTAGCTAGGTGGAAGCGACTGGAGGATTCTGTCAATGACCGCTTCATCCGGGAGATTAACTTCCAGTTGAGTCAAGCGGTTGTGCAACCCAGACATTTTGAGTATGTGCTCACTGACAGAGCCATTTTCCTCCATCTTACAGCTAAAGAATTTATCGGAGACTTCATATCTCTCGACCCGGGCATGAGCTTGGAAAACCATTTTCAGCTCTTCGAACATCTCATATGCTCCATGTCTCTCAAAACGCTTTTGGAGCCCCGGCTCTAAGCTGTAAAGCATGCCGCACTGAACGAGGGAGTAATCATCACAGCGTGATTGCCAAGCGTTCATAACGTCTTGTTCTGCGGGGAGAATAGGTGCGTCACCCAGCGGTGCTCTTAGGACATAATCTTTCTTGGCAGCTATGAGGATAATCCTCAGGTTCCGGACCCAGTCCGTATAGTTGCTACCATCGTCTTTCAGCTTGGTTTTCTCTAGGAACGCGTTGAAGTTGAGGACTACGTTGGCCATTTGATCTACAAGACATATTGTAAATATTTAGACTAAGTTCATGATAATAAAGTTCATTTAATCAGATTATTAATGAACTCCCACTTAGATAGACATCCCTCTTCTAGTCATCTAAGTATTACATGATCCGAGTCAACTAGGCCGTGTCCGATCATCACGTGAGACGGACTAGTCAACATCGGTGAACATCTTCATGTTGATCGTATCTTCTATACGACTCATGCTCGACCTTTCGGTCTTCTGTGTTCCGAGGCCATGTCTGTACATGCTAGGCTCGTCAAGTCAACCTAAGTGTTTTGCGTGTGTAAATCTGTCTTACACCCGTTGTATGCGAACTTAAGGACCTATCACACCCGATCATCACGTGGTGCTTCGGAACGACGAACCTTAGCAACGGTGCACAGTTAGGGAGAACACTTTCTTGAAATTATTATGAGGGATCATCTTATTTACTACCGTCGTTCTAAGTAAACAAGATGCAAAACATGATAAACATCACATGCAATCAAATAATAAACGTGACATGATATGGCCAATATCACGTAGCTCCTTTGATCTCCATCTTGGGGCTCCATGATCATCTTGTCACCGGCTTGACACCATGATCTTCATCATCGTGTCTCCATGAAGTTGCTCGCCAACTATTACTTCTACTACTATGGCTAACGCGTTTAGCAATAAAGTAAAGTAATTTACATGGCGATTCTCAATGACACGCAGGTCATACAAAAAATAAAGACAACTCCTATGGCTCCTGCCGGTTGTCATACTCATCGACATGCAAGTCGTGATTCCTATTACAATAGCATGAACATCTCATACATCACATATAGATCATTCATCATACATCACAACTTTGGCCATATCATATCACAAAGCACTTGCTGCAAAAACAAGTTAGACGTCCTCTAATTGTTGTTGCAAGTTTTACGTGGCTGAATTAGGGTTCTAGCAAGAACGTTTTCTTACCTACGTAAAACCACAACGTGATTTGTCAACTTCTATTTACCCTTCATAAGGACCCTTTTCATCGAATCCGCTCCAACTAAAGTAGGAGAGACAGACACCCGCCAGCCACCTTATGCAACTAGTGCATGTTAGTCGGTGGAACCGGTCTCACGTAAGCGTACGTGTAAGGTTGGTCCGGGCCGCTTCATCCCACAATACCGCTGAAGCAAGATAAGACTAGTAGCGGCAAGAAGAGTTGACAACATCTACGCCCACAACAAATTGTGTTCTACTCGCGCAAGAAGAACTACGCATAGACCTAGCTCATGATGCCACTGTTGGGGAACGTTGCAGAAAATTAAAATTTTTCCTACGGTTTCACCAAGATCCATCTATGAGTTCATCTAGCAACGAGTATTCAGATTATATAGCATCTACATACCACTTTGTAGATCGCAACGGAAGCGTTCGAGTGAACGTGGATGAGGTAGTCGTACTTGCCGTGATCCAATTCACCGATGATCTAGTACCGAACGGACGGCACCTCCGCGTTCAACACACATACGGGACGGGAGACGTCTCCTCCTTCTTGATCCAGCAAGGGGGAAGGAGAGGTTGAGGAAGATCCAGCACGACGGTGTGGTGGTGGATGCAGCAGAACTCCGACAGGGCTTCGCTAAGCAACTACGGGAGGAGGAGGAGGTGTTGCAGGGAGGAGGGAGTGCCAGGGCATTAGGGTTGGTTTGCTCCTCCTTTTCCCCACTATATATAGGGCCAAGGGAGAGGGGGAGGCGCAGCCCTTGCCCCTTCCTCCAAGGAAGGGTGCGGCCAAGGGTGGGGAGGAGTCCATCCTCCCCAAGGCACCTCGGAGGTGCCTTCCCTTGTAGGACTCTCCCCTTTTTTTTCTCTCTTGGCGCATGGGCCCTTGGGGCTGGTTCCCCTTGGCCCAAGCAGGCCAAGGCGCACCCCCTAAGGCCCATGTGGCCCACCAAGGCAGGTGGCCCCACCTGGTGGACCCCCGGGACCCCTCCGGTGGTCCCGGTACAATACCGATAACACCGAAACTTGTCCCGATGGCCAAAATAGCACTTCCTATATATAATTCTTTACCTCCGGACCATTCCGGAACTCCTCGTGACGTCCGGGATCTCATCCGGGACTCCGAACAACATTCGGGTTACTGCACATACATATCTTCACAACCCTAGCGTCACCGAACCTTAAGTGTGTAGACCCTACGGGTTCGGGAGACATGCAGTCATGACCGAGACGGCTCTCGGGCAATAACCAACAGCGGGATCTGGATACCCATGTTGGCTCCCACATGCTCCACGATGATCTCATCGGATGAACCACGATGTCAAGGATTCAATTAATCCCGTATACGATTCCCTTTGTCAATCGGTATTTTACTTGCCCGAGATTCGATCGTCGGTATACCAATACCTCGTTCAATCTCGTTACCGGCAAGTCACTTTTCTCGTACCGTAATGCATGATCCCGTGATCAAACACTTTGATCACATTGAGCTCATTGTGATGATGCATTACCGAGAGGGCCCGGTGATACCTCTCCGTCAAGCGGAGTGACAAATCCCAGTCTCGATCCATGTCAACCCAACAGACACTTTCAGAGATACCCGTAGTGTACCTTTATAGTCACCCAGTTACGTTGTGACGTTTGGCATACCCAAAGCACTCCTACGGTATCCGGGAGTTACACGATCTCATGGTCTAAGGAAAGGATACTTGACATTGGATAACTCTAGCAAACGAACTATGCGATCTTATGCTATGTTTAGGATTGGGTCTTGTCCATCACATCATTCTCCTAATGATGTGATCCCGTTATCGATGACATCCAATGTCCATAGTCAGGAAACCATGACTATCTGTCGATCAACGAGCTAGTCAACTAGAGGCTCACTAGGGACATATTGTTGTCTGTTATTCACACATGTATTACGATTTCCGGTTAACACAATTATAGCACGAATAAAGACAATTATCATGAATAAGGAAATATAATAATAATGCTTTTATTATTGCCTCTAGGGCATATTTCCAACATAGTGCGTATAGACCAAATGGCCAGACTCAGATCAAATACCCAGATCTCGTTAAGCGTGTTAAGTATCCGCGAACGCCGACCAGGACAGACACACCTCTCTCCTAGGTGGTCTTAAAGCTGCCCTGTCGCTCCGCCACAAAGTAACAGTCGGGAGCCGTCGGGAACCCAGGCCCACCACTACCTGGGTGGAACCACCTGCCCCTTCAGCCCCCATCTCCGAACAGTATCAAAGGTAATGTAACAGTGTAAAGTATATAGTATATGCCCGTGATCACCTCCCGAGTGATCACGGCCCAGTAGTATAGCATGGCAGACGGACAACAGTGTAGGGCCACTGATGGAACACTAGCATCCTATACTAAGCAGTAGGATAGCAGGTAAGGGTAACAACAGTAGTAGCAAGGACAGGCTATGCAGCAGTATAGGATTAACTGAAAGCAGTAACATGCTACACTACTCTAATGCAAGCAGTAGAGAAGAATAGGCGATATCTGGTTATCAAGGGGGGGCTTGCCTGGTTGCTCTGGCAAGAAGGAAGGGTCATCTTCAATGTAGTCGAACACACGGACATCGGCAGTAGTCTCGGAGTCTACCGGAAAGAAGTAACGGAGGGGGAACATAATAAATAACACAGCAATCAAATGTAACACAAAGCAAGACGCGGTAATACGCGGTGCTAGAGGTGACCTAACGCAGCAAGAGGTGATACTGGCAAAGGGGGGAAACACCCGGGAAAGTATCCCCGGTGTTTCACGTTTTCGGGCAGAGGGGCCGGAGGGTGAAAGTTGCGAGTTTGATATGTTAGGGGTGTGTGGCGGACGAACTAACTGCGTATCCGGGTTCGTCTCGTCGTTCTGATCAACTTTCTTGTAGAAAGTATTTTAATCCGAGTTACGGATTAAAAGATATGATTTTCTAAAGATTTTATTAATTTCTGGAATTAATTAATTATTTAAATCCAACATTATCCAGAACAGTAAATGATGACGTCAACATGACATCATGCTGACGTCAGCAGTCAACAAGGGTTGACTGGTCAACCTGACCAGTGGGTCCCACTGGTCAGTGAGACATTTTAATTAAACATATTAATTAACCTGATGAGGATTAATTAGTTTAGTTATTTGATTAGTTTAATTAATCAAAATTAATTAATTAATCAATTTATTTATTTATTATTATTAATTTTGTTTCTTTTTAAAAAAACGTTCTGGGGGCATGGGCCCCCACTGTCATTGAGACTTCTGACTAACTAACAGTTTCAATTAGTTAAACTAGGTAATTAGCCTAATTAAACAGTATTAATCAGGGCAATGGGGCCCATATGCCAATGGCTCGGGGCTTAGTGGGCGCGGCGCTATCGGGCATGGGCGCCCGCCCGACCGCACGGGCGTGTGGCGCGGCGGACGAAGGTCGCCGGGGCGCGGCGGGGCGCCGGCAGCCGCCAAGGTCGGTGTGGGGGCTGCCAGCACCGGTGGGAGGTGGGGCCGGGCTGGCCACGCGACAGGGAAGGGGCCCCGGGCGCGGCCATGGCCAGGCAAGTGCGGCGGAAAGGGGGCGAGCAGGCGCGGCGTGGGCGTCGCGGGCGGAGCAGTGGGGGGCGGCGACGGCGGATGTTACGGCGGGACAGTGGAACTGCGGCGCAGAGGAGCAGCGGAGCCAGGCCGTGGCGGGAGCGCGACGGCGTGGGGCAAGGCGAGGCTGCGGGCGACACGGGTTGCGGCAGCGCCGTGCGGGGCTGCGGGCGTGGTGATGCAGGGGCGCGGGTGGCGTGTGCGTGTGCGCGCAGCCGCGGGCGCGGAATGGTGCTGCTGGGTGCGCGTGATGGGGCAGCCACGACGGCGCAGCCAGGCGCAATAATCGGCCGGAGATGGGCGCGAGGCGAGGCGCGTGCTAGGGGTCCCGGAGCAGGCAGTGCGGTGGCGCGGAGCAGCAACAAGTGCAGCAGTAGGGGCCGAGGCGCGCGCGAGGACACGGTGAGCGCGGGCCGCCGGAGTGGAGCGAAGCGGGGCGCGCGGGGCGCGGTGGCGCGGTCAACGCGGGAGGGAGAGAGGAGAGGGAGGGGCTCACGGGGGGAGCTGTAGGGGACTGGGCAGTGAGCTTGGGGAGGAGTCAGGGACGTCCGGTGATGGGGCAGCGAGGTCCAGGGCGACGGGGTGACTCCGGGCGAGGTGGCGGGCGACGCCGGAGACGACGCGCGGCGTCGGCGCGCCGGGGTCGGGGGTAGCGAGGTACGGCCCCGGGGCGCAGGCGAGCATGCAGATCGAGCGGGAGGGGGGGCGCGTGAACCCCGATCCGATCTGGATCGGGGGAAAGGGAGAGGGGGAAGTGGGTGTCGGTGGGGGGTTAGGGTTTGGGTAGTGGGGGTTATGGGGAGTGGGGGTGGCCGGTTCGGCCAGATGGGCTGGTTGGGCCCGGCTTACTGGGCCGAAGCCCAGTGGGGGTTGGTTGCTTTTCTTTTTCTGTTTGTATTTTCCTTTTCTTTTATTATTTCTTTTCTGTTTAAATTCATTAAAAGTAATTAGGTATTTTATAAAAAAGGTGTTTGCTGCACCATAATTACCTTTGTATTATTTGGCGTCCACCGAACATTTTTGTTTAAATTTTTGAAAACTTTTATTGTTTGCCTTTAATTAAAATTTGAATTTGAATCGGTTTCGAACTAACACGAGATTAGCGATAGTAATCGGAGTGACGTGGCATCATTAGCAGAGAATTACTGTAGCTTAATTATCCGGGCGTCACAATTCTCCTCCACTACAAGAAATCTCGTCCCGAGATTTAAGAGGGGAGTAAGGGGGAAAGTGCTGGTTACGATATTCTAACGGATCTTCTTGAAGAAGTTAATCCCTTTCGTTGATGTCTTCAATTCTTTATTAAAATGCATCATGATAAACTTGTTACCATTTCTTCGGGAACTCCATCATACTTACGAAAAGATAAGGGGCAGCTCAGCTACGACATAATGCTTTTGAGGGAAACAAACTGGGGTTAACCCATGAATGAGTATAAGATTATCTCTCGAGTTGAACATATGAAATTCATCGAGAGTAAGGTACGAAGGTACAATAAGAGGTTCCAAGCGGATAAATAGTTGCTCGAAGTCTGAACCAGAGTGAGAAAGGGGTTCAGAGTAGAGAGAGTAAGTATTGCGTCTAATACCAGAATAGAGCACTAGGAAGGTGGCCCATGAATTAAATACGAAGCCAAGCATGGAGAATAATCATTAGAAACATGGTTGTACAGGAGAGTCAGGTTTCGATCCTGTGGAACTGTGGGTTATGGGCCCACCATGTGGGTTAAAAGTAGGAAGGGTGTTGACATCTCGCATGGTCAGGGTGGCCAGGCATGTCAAAGGATAGCCTGTCAGTTATGTCGGCAACAACATCGGTACCAAGGGCGAGGAACGAAGAGAACCATTTTCCTGCTCGTTGAAACGAGGCGGACCAATAGGCAAAGTTCTCGTCCATCGGTGGCTACCGGAATGTCATCAACCATAGTGACAAGGTCTTACTGACAGAGTTGTACACCGAGGTGTTTGCACAAGCAGTGAATTATTACTGCTTATATCATATAGATCATAGAAAGGGTTTAAACAAACCAATGTAAAGGTAAAAGTGTTTATTAGATTTAATCAGAACAATGGAAAGAAAAATGTGTTTAAACACATAATTCAGGGGTATATCCTTTCCAAGGACAAGCAGAGCACGATATCTGTGGCAGGATATAATGTAGAAAACCCTTTAGGTAAGGGGAGAGAATTTTCATGACATTATCCATACAACGGTGTTTGGATAATTGAGCCGGAAACATTTAGCATGGGGCTTCAAATGTTCTTGTTGAAAAAACAAAGTACCACAGACATGCTTCGAGGTCGCATTGGCATGGTCTCCAAGCAAAGGTCAGGCTTTGAATACATAAAGGATCAGGATCCATCAGGATAACTTATTAAACAAGGCATTCAATTCCCTCATGGAAAAATGGTTAACCTTGTCAAAAAGGAAACTATATCACTAGGCCCTCCGGTCGGGTGTGCTAGGCATGACATCACCTTACCGGGTCTAATAAAGACCAATGTTATAACTCTTGGAAATATGTCCCAACCATCATATCTGACCGAGGTTCAGATCCGATCGGTGTTAGGATATCTCAGACTCAGGATGCCTGAGAAGGAAAGGTGCAAAATGAATTGACGAGACGACATTGTAAGATTCTCAGGAAATCTACTATGGAAGCGAGTTCTGAAATAGGAGCTCATCATTAAACCAATGAAGGGATAAGGTGGTAGCTAATGAACTCAGCGACAATTCATCGAGGTTTCCACAAAGATGTATTTCCACAAGTATGGGAACAAGGATATAACATTTGTCAGAACAAAAGATATAATGATGTATGCTCGAGGAAAACATACACAATTAAACATTGGTTGAAAGGTGCGCCCGAAATATGGGTAGGGTTGCACGACCAATGTCAGAACGGTGATTCAATAATCAATAGTCTACGAATGAACGGCCGACCATTAACTTCCTAGCAATAGGGTTGCTAGAAGGGAAGAATCCAAACAACACCGTTCACTTGTTGGAATCAACACGGGGACCAAGAAAGAATGGTGATGGTGAGAAGTATCACTATACCAAGAATTTTCAAGAGGTGGTAAAATTACCACGACATTCTTGACATAAAAAGGTGGTAATATTCCAAGGTAAAGAAGAACAAATGCTGGATAGCAAGACTCTCAAGGTATAACACCAAACACGAACAACTTTGTGTTGGGGGAAGGTAAGAATGCTGTCGATGATTACACAAATCATCGAGGGGCAAGGATGGTATTTCCCATCATGAATTCGATTGATATCTTGGAAGAGCTCAGAATGCTGATGATAATCACGACACATTTGTCAAGAGATTCCATGAAGATGTAATCGATCGGTGATGACATCAAGTCAAAGGGATGATGAAGCGAAAGGTTATTGGAACCACGGATACGACAGAAACTCGAAACCAAACTTGCAGTTCAAGGCGAAATGATATGAAGAGGAAGATCAACATAAGCTTAGCTCATCGTCGAAAATTGTGCTACGAGAAGAAGGACCAGGTAGCACAGTTAAAATTTGCACGATAATGATATAGCCGATAAGGCTTGGAAATGACTTGAAGGGTTATTAAACTCGTAAGCAACGAGAATTACTTAGAGTTACTGAATCAGAGTGCGGAATCAATTCACTTATCGATGTTCTCGATTGACGACAACCCAGAACTCATGGAGTGACTCTGATAGGGAAAGGCATTATTCCATCACAAATTCATAAGATGTAGTGCAATGGCATGATATCCTCGAGATACCAGTGGGGTAATACTCGAAGGCATATCAAATGAAATGTTGAAGTGGGGTGTATTGATATATAGAAGACAAGCGCTTTAACTTGTCTGAGAAGTGGAATCAAAAGAAATTATGGTCGGAACCACAATCATAAATGATCGAACCACGAGTACAAGATGAACTTCTATCAAGGGGGTAATTATTTTTACGAGCAGCTTCCATGATAAGTTCTACATCGTGTGCATGGGCATGAACACACAGTTCACGGTCGACTCCCACTTCTCCAATGCATAACCTTTCATTAACTTCTCGTTTCTTTTCGAAATGGCATTAGTTGTTGAAAGTTTTACCTGGTGCAATACTAGATAAGTAGGACCTGTGAAATCTTTCGAGTTTGCACAGATTAGGGAAGGCATTGGTTCAACCCATCGGGGCTTCTTAGGAACATATACCACAAGCTTCAAGAGTAAATATCACCAGCTCGAAAGCAGAGCATGGTTGGCAAAAGGAGATGATACAATTTACAAAGGCATTATGTATCGTAGAAAGAACTCACAAGGTGATTAATTATGAAGGACACTGTCGGATAATAATCCAACAGTGGATATGGTGATCCACAATGGAGCTGATGTGAGCATCGATACCCAATCTGAGGAAGAAAGAATGCAAATGCATCGATTTATAGAACATCTGAATAATTTAACATCTAAATAGCAAAGGAATTATGATTTTCAAATCAAGGGATCAGGAGCAAATGCTCTGATCAAGGATGGATAAGTCTACTAGACTTAGGGGTAAGATCGATGGCAATCTGATTGGCCGAGAACCAGCTCATGTTCGAAAGACGTCTGAGCCGGAAGATAATTTATAAGGATCAACTGATGATTGCGTGCATTCGCACACATATAGAATCAACGGACTTAAAATGATAGTGACAAAGGATGCCAATAGGATTACTAGACTTATTGGATTAACCAAAATGTAAGCAAGCAAGAATTTCAAGAGCAATAGGCTCCTGAGGATTTTTGGAAGATCGAAAGGTATTTTGAAGATTGGTTTCATACATGAATCAACTGGGGATGAACAGGTACTCAATAAGTGCGAGGAATCTTCAATAGGGGTATTCATGTGGTAAAGAACTGCAAGGCGGTAAGCTTAAAGGATTTTTGGAACAATGGAGAGCAATTTAGGGCATATTGTAATAACAAGAGCAACTGAGAATGAATGTATGAATGACAACTGTAGGTAGTTATCCATAAGGGTATATCGGTGGTAGGGGATTGTAAAGTCGGTGGGCACAAGGGTCTCGGGAAAACCTCGGAGAGTATCTTCGGAATCTTCTGGTGCTGCAAGCAATCATCTAGAGTGAGGCGCTCTCCGGGAGAAAGTATTTACGAGAACCTATAGTTAGTCTTTTTAGCAAAATCATTTACCCGAATAGGAGAGAGTTTAGAGTCCTAGAGTATAGGTCGAGGAATAAAAGATCCTACTACCACCCAATGGCGACGTGGGCCCGTAAGCCGCACAGCCATGTTAGTAAAAACCTTTTTAATGACTAGACTCAACTTCGGCCAAGGAGTGTGGAAGGGGATTCCTAACGGCAGTCGGCTATGTACCAACTTGTGACGCCCCCGATTCAATCGTACACTAATCATGCACGCAAATGTGTACGATCAAGATCAGGGACTCACGGGAAGATATCACAACACAACTCTAAAAACATAAATAAGTCATACAAGCATCATAATACAAGCCAGGGGCCTCGAGGGCTCGAATACAAGTGCTCGATCATAGACGAGTCAGCGGAAGCAACAATATCTGAGTACAGACATAAGTTAAACAAGTTTGCCTTAAGAAGGCTAGAACAAACTGGGATACAGATCGAAAGAGGCGCACGCCTCCTGCCTGGGATCCTCCTAACTACTCCTGGTCATCGACAGCGGCCTGCCCGTAGCAGTAGGCACCTCCAGTGTAGTAGGAGTCGTCGTCAACGGTGGCGTCTGGCTCCTGGACTCCGGCATCTGGTTGCGACAACCAGGTAGAAGGGAAAGGGGGAAAAGAGGAAGAAAAGCAACCGCGAGTACTCATCCAAAGTACTCGCAAGCAAGGAGCTACACTACATATGCATGGGTATATGTGTAAAGGGCCATATCGGTGGACTGAACTGCAGAATGCCGGAATAAGAGGGGGATAGCTAATCCTGTCGAAGACTACGCTTCTGGTAGCCTCCGTCTTGCAGCATGTAGAAGAGAGTAGACTGAAGTCCTCCAAGTAGCATCGTATAGCATAATCCTACCCGGCGATCCCCTCCTCGATGCCCTGTTAGAGAGCGATCACCGGGTTGTATCTGGCACTTGGAAGGGTGTGTTTTATTTAGTATCCGGTTCTAATTGTCATAAGGTCAAGGTACAACTCTGGGTCGTCCTTTTACCGAGGGACACAGCTATTCGAATAGATTAACTTCCCTGCAGGGGTGCACCACATAACCCAACACGCTTGATCCCATTTGGCCGGACACACTTTCCTGGGTCATGCCCGGCCTCGGAAGATCAACACGTCGCAGCCCCACCTAGGCATAACAGAGAGGTCAGCATGCCGGTCTAAACCTAAGCGCGCAGGGGTCTGGGCCCATCGCCCTGAGCACACCTGCACGTTGCGAGGGCGGCCGGAAGCAGACCTACCCTAGTGGCGTTCCAGTCCAATCCGGCGCGCGCCGCTCCGTCGCTGACGTCACGAAGGCTTTGGCTGATACCACGACGCCGGGATACCCATAACTACTCCCGCGTAGATGGTTAGTGCGTATAGACCAAATGGCCAGACTCAGATCAAATACCCAGATCTCGTTAAGCGTGTTAAGTATCCGCGAATGCCGACCAGGGCCAGACCCGCCTCTCTCCTAGGTGGTCTCAAACCTGCTCTGTCGCTCCGCCACAAAGTAATAGTCGGGGGCCGTCGGGAACCCAGGCCCACCACTACCTGGGTGGAACCACCTGCCCCTTCAGCCCCCATCTCCGAACAATATCAAAGGTAATGTAACAGTGTAAAGTATATAGTATATGCCCGTGATCACCTCCCGAGTGATCACAGCCCAGTAGTATAGCATGGCAGACGGACAAGAGTGTAGGGCCACTAATGGAACACTAGCATCCTATACTAAGCAGTAGGATAGCAGGTAAGGGCAACAACAGTAGTAGCAAGGACATGCTATGCAGCAGTATAGGATTAACTGAAAGCATTAACATGCTACACTACTCTAGTGCAAGCAGTAGAGAAGAATAGCCGATATCTGGTTATCAAGGGGGGGCTTGCCTGCTTGCTCTGGCAGGAAGGAAGGGTCATCTTCAATGTAGTCGAACACACGGACATCGGCAGTAGTCTCGGAGTCTACCGGAAAGAAGTAACGGAGGGGGAACATAATAAATAACAGAGCAATCAAATGTAACACAAAGCAAGACGCGGTAATACGCGGTGCTAGAGGTGACCTAACGCAGCAAGAGGTGATACTGGCAAAGGGGGAAAACACCCGGGAAAGTATCCCCGGTGTTTCACGTTTTCGGGCAGAGGGGCCGGAGGGGGAAAGTTGCGAGTTTGATATGTTAGGGGTGTGTGGCGGATGAACTAACTGCGTATCCGGGTTCGTCTCGTCGTTCTGATCAACTTTCATGTAGAAAGTATTTTAATCCGAGTTACGGATTAAAAGATATGATTTTCTAAAGATTTTATTAATTTCTGGAATTAATTAATTATTTAAATCCAACATTATCTAGAACAGTAAATGATGACGTCAGCATGACATCATGCTGACGTCAGCAGTCAACAATGGTTGACTGGTCAACCTGACCAGTGGGTCCCACTAGTCAGTGAGACATTTTAATTAAACATATTAATTAACTTGATGAGGATTAATTAGTTTAGTTATTTGATTAGTTTAATTAATCAAAATTAATTAAGTTAATTAATTCTTTAATTAATCAATTTATTTATTTATTTATTATTATTAATTTTGTTTCTTTTAAAAAAACGTTCTGGAGGGCATGGGCCCCCACTGTCATTGAGACTTCTGACTAACTAACAGTTTTAATTAGTTAAACTAGGTAATTAGCCTAATTAAACAGTATTAATCTAATTAATTATTATTTTAAAATAATTTCTCTTTTTTTTAAACAGGGCAGTGGGGCCCATATGCCAGTGGCCCGGAGCTTAGTGGGCGCGGCGCTATCGGGCATGGGCGCCCGCCCGACCGCACGGGCGTGTGGCGCGGCGAACGAAGGTCGCCGGGGCGCGGCGGGGCGCTGGCAGCCGGCGAGGTCGTGGGGGCGGCCAGCACCGGCGGGTGGTGGGGCCGGGCGCGGCCATGGCCAGGCAAGTGCGGCGGGAAGGGGGCGAGCAGGCGTGGCGTGGGCGTTGCGAGCGGAGCAGTGGGGGGCGGCGACGGCGGATGTTACGGCGGGACAGTGGAACTATGGCGCAGAGGAGCAGCGGAGCCAGGCCGTGGCGGGAGCGCGACGGCGCGGGGCAAGGCAAGGCTGCGGGCGACGCGGGTTGCGGCAGCGCCGTGCGGGGCTGTGGGCGTGGTGATGCAGGGGCGCGGGTGGCGTGTGCATGTGCGCGCGGCCGTGGTCGCGGAATGGTGCTGCTGGGTGCGCGTGATGGGGCAGCCACGATGGCGCAGGCAGGCGCAGTAATCGGCCGGAGATGGGCGCGAGGCGAGGCGCGTGCTAAGGGGGCCGGAGCAGGCAGTGCGGTGCCGCGGAGCAACAGCAAGTGCAACAGTAGGGGCCGAGGCGCGCGCGAGGCCACGGTGAGCGCGGGCCGCCGGAGTGGAGCGAAGCGGGGCGCGGTGGCGCGGTCATTGCGGGAGGGAGAGAGGAGAGGGAGGGGCTCACGGGGGGAGCTGTAGGGGACTGGGCAGTGAGCTTGGGGAGGAGTCGGGGACGTCCGGCGATGGGGCAGCGAGGTCCAGGGCGACGGGGTGACTCCGGGCGAGGTGGCGGGCGACGCCGGAGACGACGCGCGGCGTCGGCGCGCCGGGGTCGGGGGTAGCGACGTACGGCCCAGGGGCGCAGGCGAGCATGCAGATCGAGCGGGAGGGGGGCGCGTGAGCCCCGATCCGATCTGGATCGGGGGAAAGGGAGAGGGGGGGGAAGTGGGTGTCGGTGGGGGGTTAGGGTTTGGGTAGTGGGGGTTATGTGGAGTGGGGGTGGCCGGTTCGGCCAGATGGGCTGGTTGGGCCCGGCTTGCTGGGCCGAATCCCAGTGGGGGTTGGTTGCTTTTCTTTTTCTGTTTGTATTTTCCTTTTCTTTTATTATTTCTTTTTTGTTTAAATTCATTAAAAGTAATAAGGTATTTTATAAAAAAGGTGTTTGCTGCACCATAATTACCTTTGTATTATTTGGCGTCCACCGAACATTTTTGTTTAAATTTTTGAAAACTTTTATTGTTTGCCTTTAATTAAAATTTGAATTTGAATCGGTTTCGAACTAACACGAGATTAGCGATAGTAATCGGAGTGACGTGGCATCATTAGCAGAGAATTACTGTAGCTTAATTATCCGGGCGTCACAGAGGGTGATTTCCTCCTTAACCACTTCCGATAAGGCTCTATCGTGCAAACCCCTCAAGCGTGAACCTCGGGGGTGGTTCCTCTTATGTTCACCTTGATGATTACATCGAGCGGAATTCACCGGGGGTGATTCCTCGGGTTTTCCCCTTGATGTTTGGACACACGGATACTTGGACTATACCCCTGTTACTTGGAAAGACGGGTCGACCCTGAGGGGTACCCGCGTGAGCTTAATTGCGAGTGATGTGGAGACGGGTTGACCTGGAGGGTGCCCGCGAGATAATTACGAGGCGTGGCCAGGCATTCCTAGCCCTTGCCGAAAGTCCTCGAGACGGGGCAACGGGGTCACATCTTTCGTGAGTCTCTGCTTGTTACTGCGCGTTCCTATTCCACTACGATTTGGATATTTGATCCGAGGGGCCTCTGGCCTGATAGCACTAACCATCACGTGGCCATAGTATGTGCGTTCTGCGTCGTATGCATCAGCCGAAGCTTAATAGACGTCAGCGACTGAGCGGCGCGCGCCGGGTTGGACTGGTAAGCTCCTTCCTTTTTTAAGGAGGTAGCTAGGTCTGCTCACCGGCCGCCCACGCAACGTGCAGGAGTTCCCGGGGAGATGGCCCATGACCCCTGGGGGCATCGGTTTAGTCCGGCGTGCTGACCTCTCTATTAAGCCTAGGTCGGGTTGCGGCATATTGTCTGGCCGAGGCCGGGCATGACCCAGGAAAGTGTGTCCGGCCGGAGTTAATCGAGCATGGTGGGTAAGTTGGTGCACCCCTGCAGGGAAGAAAACATCTATCGATAGCCTGTCCTACGGTAACGGACACTTGGAGTTGTATCCCGATCTATACAACTAGAACTGGATACTTGTGATGAGAACTGGATGGTGATGATGATTGGATTGTGATGATAACTGGATAGTATGGCTCTGGGATGCCTTTCTCGCAGGGAGTCGAGAAAGGATCTCCGGCCGAGGTTGATAACACTTCTACTACTTTACTTTATGCTACTCTACTCCCTTCGGTTGCTGCAAGATGGTGGTTTCCAGAAGATGCTAGTCTTCGATAGGACTAGGCCTTCTCTCTATTCTGGCATTTCTGCAGCCCAGTCCACATATACAGCCTTCCTTTGATAATGTTGCATAAGTAGTGTAGATCCTTGCTTGCGAGTACTTTGTATGAGTACTCACGGTTGCTTTGCTCCCCCTTGTCCCCCTTTTCTTCTTCTTTCCGGTTGATGCAACCAGATGTCGGAGCCTAGGAGCCAGATGCCATCTGCCGAAGCCTACTACTACGTGGAGACCGACGACGACCAGGAGTAGTTAGGAGGCTCCCAGGCAGGAGGCCTTGCCTTTTCGATCGTAGATGCTTTTGTGTTAGCCTTCTTAAGGCAAACTTGTCTAACTCATGTCTGTACTCAGATATTGTTGCTTCCACTGACTCTTGTGTATTCGAGCTTATGTATTCGAGCCCTTGAGGCCCCTGGCTTGTAATATAAAGCTTGTATTGTTTTAATTTGTGTCTAGAGTTGTGTTGTGATATCTTCCCGTGAGTCCTTGATCTTGATCGTACACATTTGCGTGTATGATTAGTGTACGATTGAATCGAGGGCGTCACAAGTTGGTATCAGAGCCGACTGCCTGTAGGTAGCCCCCTTTCCAACTCCTTGGCCGAAGTCGAGTCTAGTCACTTCAAAAACTTTTACTAACATGGATATGTGTCTTACGGGCCCACATCGCTATTGGGTGGTATTAGGATCTTTGACTCCTCGTCTATACTCTGGGACTCAAATCTCTCTTCCATTCGGGTTAAACATTTTACTAACTCTGACATTAGGTTCTCGTACCCACTTCCTCCCGGAGAGCCCCGACATTACCGATGATCGCTTGCTTCGCCACAAAATTCTGCAGATACTCCTTGATGTTTTCTGAGACCCTGTGCCCATTGCTTTGAAGTTCCTAACCACCGATAATCCCCGTGAATAATATCCTTGCCGCTTGCACCTTCATCCCCAGTTGATCCTGTTATTACAAGATGCCCCTAGTACTCTCTGTTGTTTCGAGAATCCTTTGTGCCTTCTGCTTTGCAGCTTCTTTTGCACTGCGGATAATTCACTTAACCGGAGTTCGTTCATCCCCAGTTGTTCATATGCTTTCCTAAATACTTGGAAATACTATCTGATCTTCCAAAAATCCTCAGCAGCCTATTGTTGTTGAAATTCTTGTTTGCTTGCATTATGGTTAATTCCATATTTCTAGTAATCTTCATTGACACCCTCTGTCACTATCGTTTCGAGTCGCTTGATCCAATATGTCGCGAATGCTCGTAATCCTCAATCAGATCCTAGCATTCATCCTTCCGGCTCAGACGTCACTCCAAACCTGAGCTTGTTCTTGTCAAATCTAACCTTGATTGATTGTCGATCTGTATCGATTCAACTCAATTATCTTTTGATCAGAGCCTCTACTTCAGATCTTCTGATTTCAAAACCGCAATTTCTTTGTATTCAAGCTTTGAAGTTATCTAGTTATATCTATAACCCGATGCCTTCACATTCTTCCTTCTTCTGGGTGAGTATCGATACTCACATCGGATCTTTTATGGACCGCCATATCCTTGGTTGGATTATTATCCGATAATGTCCTTCATATTCTTTAAACTTGTGAGTTTTGCCTTGACATATAATGCCTTTGGTAAATTCTATCATCTGCTTTTGTCAACCATGCTCTGCTTTTGAGCTCGTATATTTTAATCCTGAAGTTAGTGGTATATGTCCCTAAGATACCCCTATGGGTTGAACCTATGTCTTCCTTAATCCATGTGAACCCGAGAGTTCTCATGAGTCTTACTCTTTTAATACTTCGCCACATAAATCCTCTGCACTACAATTTCTTTGAAAACGAGAAGTGAATAAAAGGTTATGCATTGAAGAAGTGGGAGTCGACCTTGAACTTTGTGTTCATGCCCGTGGACACGATGTAGATATTATCATGGAAGCTTCTTGTGATATAACAATCCCCTTATTATAAGTTCATACGGTATCTATGTTTGGTCCTTTGCAACTGTGGTTTTGACCATGATTGTTCCCCCTTTAATTCCATTTCTCGGACAAGTTAAAGCACTTGTCTTCTGCAGATCAATGCATATCCGCAACCTCTATTTTTATCTTCCTTCGAGTATTACCCTCCGGTACCTCGAGAATATCAAAGAACTGTGTTGCTTCCTATGAGTCTTCATCTGGTCTTGCTTCTCACCGATTTCAGATTTCCCCCGGGATCTGAGTTATTAATCACTCGAGAACACCGATAAGTGAATCGATTGAATCGATTCCGCACTCCGATTCTATAACTCTAAGTAAATTTCATTACTTACGAGTTTAATAATCCTTCTAGTCATTCCTAGCCTGGCCGGCTATGTCATTATCGTGCTAAATTTTAACTGTGCTACCTGGTCCTTCTTCCCGGAGCATAATTTTCGATGATAAGACAAGCTTACATCGATCTTTCTCATCATATCATTTCACCTTGAACAACAAGTTTGATTTCGACTTTGTGTCGTACTCATGGTTCCAATAGCCTTTCGCTTCGTCCTTCCTATTGCTTGATGGCATCGCTCCTCGATGGCATCTTCATAGAGCCTCTCGACAAAGGCGTCTTGATCAGCTTCAACATTTTGACTTCTGATGAAATGACAATTGAATTCATAGTGAGAAATACCATCCTTGACCTACGATGATTTGTGTTATCATCGACTACCCCCTTGTCTTCTTTCCAACACATGATTGATCATGTCTTGGTTATACCTTGGACTCCTTGCTATTCCTGTAAATGTTCCTTGAGTATTATTTGTGATCTTCAACTCCAACCCCTATTTGGAACACCATGTTAATGCTACCTTGAAGCATGACTGAGGTTTTCCGAATATCAATAAGAACATTGGAAGCACATTGTTGAATGTTTCTTGATCTATTATCCAAACACCGTTGTATGGGTAATATCATGATTGTTCCCTCGCCCCCTTTATCTAAATGCTTTTGAACTTGTTGTCATATCATGTATATCCTGCTCCGCTTCCCCCGGGAAGGATATACTCCCAATTCTTGTGTGTAAACACCATTTTCCTTTCCATTGGTCTGATCAATCTGATAATTTCTTTTTCCTTTCCATTGGTTTGTTTAACCTTCTGTGGTCTATATGATATAAACAGAAATAATTCCCTGCTTATAAAACGCCCCGATGTACAACCTTGTGAGTGAGACCCTGTTACTATTGTTGATGACATTCCGGTAACCACCGATGGACGCGAACCTTGCCGATTGGTCCGCCTCGTTCAACGAGCAGGAAAATGGTTCTTTTCATCCCTCGCCCTTGGTACCGACGATTGTTGCCGACATAACTCGCAGGCTACCCTCTGACATGCCTTGCTATCACGACCGTGCAAAATGAATAACGCCTTTACTTCTTTTAACCCACATGGTGGGCCCTTAACCCACCGATCCACAGGATCGAAACCTGACTCTCCTGTACAACCTTGATGCTGAAATATTCTTTACACTTGGCTTCATAACTTGTCACGAGCCACCCTCCGAGAGATGATCCATTCCCGATGCTCTGAACCCCCTTCTCACACTCTGTTCAGGTATCGATCGTTTGTTCATTCGCTTGAAACTTCCTATTGTACCTTCATACTTTTCTCTCGATGTTTTATTAAGTTTCAACTCTAGAGATATTTCTGCCTCATTCCTGGAATAGTTCACCAGACAATTAACCCTATAAGGGTCAATTCACCTGAAGTTACTCTTTACTTCCCCACTTAAACCTCGGGACGAGATTTCTTGTAGTGGAGGAGATTTGTAACATCCCCAGCATCACACTACAGTAATCTCGCCCTAATGAAGGTCATGTCATCATGATCATCATGCCAAAATGCCACTTGTCCAAAATCCGCTTCAAATTCAAATTCAAATTGCATGTCAAATATTTGCTTCTTCTTTCATGCAAATAAAATAGTTCATCCTATGGCAAATAATCCCTAGATATTTGTCATGTTGAAGCCAACATTTTTGGAATTCCCAAATTGCCCCTGGGAATTTATTATCTAGTCCAACAGTATTTAAGATGTCCTTTTCATTTTCTAAAAATGCTTGAACAATTCCGTTGGCTCTAAGACTTTTTATGCAACACCACAATGTTGTTCTCAAATTGTGTGCCAAATTTCAAGTTTGACTAAATTCAATTTGTCACTCAAATAAATGCGAGCAGTAGCTAACTGAAATACATAAAAGGAAAAATAGAAAGCGTCCTAACTAACAGCGGTGCCACTGGGCCTTTGATGACCACAATACTTTTGGCCTAGCAGACAAAGGCCCAACCCAACCGCACCCCCCCGTTGCCTTCTTCCTCTGTTCATCAGAGGCGCCGTGGCCTCGCTCACGACGTCCATGGCCGGGGATGGCCACGTGCCGCTCATATGTCGTGCCCCGAGCCGGATAAGGTCTCCGTCGAGCCCTTTCCTAACCCTAGCTTCATTTCCTTCCCCCTCGCGCCTCCCTCACTTCGGTCTGAGCTCATCCGAGCTCGGCCATTGCTGCGCCATCGTCTTAGCCATGGCCACTAGCCTCCCCGAGCGGTGAAACCGTGCCAAGGAGGACCGCCATCATCATCTTCGTCCCCTACGCCGCAGGATCGAGGCTGGGACGTCACGATGCCGCCGCCATCGTCATCTTCCCCAACCATGGCCGCCGTCGTCCACTTCGTCGATCCGCTCCATCGAGACCGCTCCGGCTCCCCTGAGCCCCCTGTCGGCCCTGCTGTGAGCTCCCGTAACTTTTCCCCTCTCCTCCTCCTTGAATCACCACCGTAGCCGTCGCCCCGATCTTGTCTAGGACCCCCGCGCCCCGAGCCTTCCATGGCCGCAGCCGCTGCTTTGCGGCTGCTGCTGCTACTCTGCCGTGCCCGCGTCCCGCTTCCCCCCCACGCTGGCCGCGCCCAGGGCCGCGCCGACTGCGCCCGCCGCTTCCCCCGCCGCGCCTTCACTCGCTCCTGGCCGCGCCCCCCCTTCAAGCGCCCGCGCGCACTGGCCCCTCCCTTGCTGCGCTCTGCCTGCATCGGGGCCACACCCTGCTTGCCCTCCCTGCGTGCCCCGCCCGTGCCATGCTTCCCACACGCGGCCTCGCATGCGGCACCAGCGTCGTGCTGCAGCCAGCCACCGCTCTACCCCCCACCCGCGTGCCGCCTCCGCACTGCTCCGGCCACCGCAGCTCGCTCGCCTCGCCGCCATTCCGCCGTCCGCCGTGGCCTCTGGCCACCTGTAATGCCCCGGATTCGATGCTCCAGGTGTCCGCTAGTTATTCGCCGTCGTTGCCATGTCATGTGCTTGCGTGTCTCACTTTGCCATGTCATCATCTGCATTTCATATCATGTCATCATGTGCATCGCATTTGCATACGTGTTCGTCTCATGCATCCGAGCATTTTCCCCGTTGTCCGTTTTGCAATCCGGCACTCTTATGTCCCCCGGCGCCCCCTTTTGCCTCTTTTCATGTGCGGGTGTTAAACGGTCTCGGAATGGACCGAGGTTTGTCAAGCGGCCTTGATTTACCACTGGTAGACCGCCTGTCAAGTTTCGTGCCATTTGGACTTCGTTTGATGCTACAACGGTTAACCGGGTAACCGCAAAGACCTCATTTGTGTGCAGCCCAACACCCCCCCAAAGTGGCCCAATAACCCATCCTAACCCCCTCCATCCTCTTGGCCGTTCGATCACGATCGTGTAGGCGAAAACCGCACCTCATTTGGACACTCCCACCTCCTTCTACCTATAAATAAGTGACCCCCTCCGAAATTTGCGGTCTAACCCTAGCCTTCCCCTACCTCGCGCCACCGGACAAAAATCCCCGCCGCCGGACATGTCCGCCCGCCACCTCGCTCCGGCCAGTGGCGTCGCGCCACGTCGCCCCCGCCGCCGTCTCCACCGCACTGGCCCTCCCGGCCCAGATCGGGGCCCGCCCGAGCCCATCGGGGCCTGGACGAGCCCGCGCAGGCCCGGTCGCCGCCACCGCTCCCGCCCGGCGCCGCCGCCCGCCGGCGCCGCCCCTCGCCGCTCCAGCGCGTCACCTCTGCCTCGAGCACCGCGCCCGCGCCCGGCCTCCTGCTCCTCCGCCGCCGCGCCATCGCCGCCTCCGCGCTGCCCGCTCCACCGCGCGTCGCCCCGCCGCCAGCGCGCCTCGCCGCCGCCGCTCGCCGCCGCGCCACCGCCTGCCTCGCCGCCCTGCGCCCGCGGCCGCCGCCGCCCGAAGCTCCGCCACCGGCCGCCACTGCTTCCCTCGACGGGATCCGGCCTCCGGCGCCGCCCCATCGTCCCGCGCGCTCCCGCGCCTCCTCTCCTCCGCCCCCGGCCAGATCCGGCCATGGGAGGTCCGGATCCGGCGCCCCTGAACCCCTCCGGTGAGCTCCCCAACTCTGGCAACGTTTTTCCCCTTCTCCGGCGAAGTTCCGGCCAGATCCACCGCCGCATCGTGTTTCGTGCCGCGGTCAACCCTTGTCTGCGAGGTGATGAATTCGTCTGTCCCGAAATTGTATCATTATGTGCCCCTGTTCATTGCATCATAACTCTCTGCATACTGCTCCGTTTTGCATGCACGATATATTGAAGTGTTCATCTGGAGATGGTCTACATTTTGTTCCATTGTGCCATGTTCATTTGAGTTCATCTTGTTGCCCTAATCATTGTTGCAAGACTGCTATGTGATGTTGTGTGCTGTAGTTTAACAGAACATGCACTTTTGTCATTTTTGCCATGATTGATGTGTGCATCCTATGATATTGATCTCTACATGTGTTTTGAACTATGCCATGCCATCTTTGCTGTGCTGCAACCCATCTGTCATGATATGCCATGTATTGTTTGTTTCAAGCTTGCAAAGTCGCTTACTCAATGTTGCTGATTTCAGAGACTTAGAGTTTCACTAAGTCTTTGTCTGCTGTTATTTTGATGCCATGTATTCATGTTGCTACAGTGAGATCCATGCATCTTTTGAGTATGTTCAATAATGGTGTTTTGTAGATATGGTTATGCTCTCTCCATCCATGCCTCTGTTTGCATTTATAGAGAGCCCTATCATGTCTTAATCTTGCTCTACTTTTGCTATAAAATGTTCCTGGCAGATTGTTTACATGTTATTCAATTTTGCCAAGGATGTTGTAGTTGATCCGTGCATGCTATGTTGTTGTTCTTGCCATGTATAGCTTCTATACCATGTCTAGTTGCTGGGTGTATGCTTGGTTTGTCATGCAATGCCTCGTAGTGAGTGCATCGAGCTCGTAAACATGTCTACTTGTTATCTGTTTTGCCATGCTCCAGTTTTTCACCAAGTCTGAATCTGTTTATGATTTTGCTATGTTCACATGCTTGCAATTGTATTCTCTGATCCTTTTTGGCTCATGGTCAGTAAGGGACTTTTGTCTTATGATTTGAGTAGATTCATGCCATGCTCTAGTTTGACATGATAGCTTGCCGTAACATGTTGTTTGATAGCTCTAAACTTTGCAACCTGATGTTATTTCTGCCATGTCCTGAAATTCTGCAAAGTCTGTGAACCTGTTATTATTTGCAATCTTGCCATGTCCTTTTGAGCATGTTCTAGTAGTTTATGGAGTTAGCTCAGTGTTCATGTTTTGTCGTGCTTTACCTGTACATCATGCTCATGCCTTTTGTTATCATGTTATTGTCCTGTAGCATGTCGATTTGATGCTTGCTAGATGCCTACTTGCTGTTTTGGACAGATTGTTGTTATATCTTGTATAGGGTGTATGTGTTGAACCGTTGCTCCGTTTTGAGCATGCTCTACATGAAACATGCTTAGTTTTGCATGTAGTCTCATATTATCATGTTCCATCCTTGTTTTGAGGTGTTTTCTTGATGTTTGTATGCATTTTGCATCAATGCCATGCTTAACTTGTTTTGCTCATATCTTCTAGGCCGTAGCTCCGAATCTAATGAACTTTATATGTAACTTGACTAGAATTTAGTGTAGATCATGTTGGTGCATCTTAACTTGCTGTTTAACAAACTTGAACATAAGGTTATTCAGATCTGGACCAATTTCGAAATTTTGCATATGAGGACTTACCGGAGTTGTTCTATGTTGTTTCCGGCCTTATTTAAACTTGTTTGGTTGTGTTGCTCTTGTATGAGTCATCTCTTGCCATGAGTAGTGTCATGTAGTCTTGTCATGCATCATACTTGGTTGTGTATCATGCCTAGTTCATGTGTGGTGTGTTTACCTTGTTGTGTGCTTCTTCTCGATAGTTCCCGTTTCGTTGCGATCGTGAGGATTCGTTCGTCTACGCTTGGTTCGTCTTCGTGGCTTCATCTTCTTCATGGACTCGTTCTTCTTCCTAGCGGGTTTTCAGGCAAGATGACCGTCACCTTTGATCTCATTACTATCATTGCTATGCTAGTTGCTTCGTTCTATCGCTATGCTGCGTTACCTACCACTTGCTGCTCAAGCCTCCCAAATTGCATGATAGGACCTTGATACCCTTCCTAGCAAACCTTTGATTGGCTATGTTACCGCTTTTGCTCAGCCCCTCTTATAGCGTTGCTAGTTGCAGGTGAAGATGAAGATTGCTCCATGTTGGATTATGTTTATGTTGGGATATCACAATATCTCTTATATTATTAATGCATCTATATACTTGGTAAAGGGTGGAAGGCTCGGCCTTATGCCTGGTGTTTTGTTCCACTCTTGCCGCCCTAGTTTCCGTCATATCGGTATTATGTTCCCGGATTTTGCATCCCTAACGCGGTTGGGTGATTTATGGGACCCCCTTGACAGTTCGCTTTGAATAAGACTCCTCCAGCAAGGCCCAACATTGGTTTTACCATTTGCCTACCACCTATACCTTTCCCTTGGGAGTAATTAACCCAAGGGTCATATTTATTTAGCCCCCCGGGCCAATGCTTGTCTAAGTATTGGTCCAAATTAGAGCCCCTTGCAGCGCCACCTCGGGGAAACTTGTGGTCTGGTTTTAGTTGTATGGACTGCTCATCCGGTCGTGGCCTCAGACGAGATACGCGCGGCTACTATCAGGGTGTCGACACGCCGGGAGGTCTTGCTGGTCTTGTTTTATTACTGTCGAAATGTCTTGTAGCCGGGATTCCGAGACTGATCGGGTCTTCCCGGGGAGAAGGAATATCCTTCGTTGATCGCGAAAGCTTATCATGGGCTAAGTTGGGACACCCCTGCAGGGTTTGAACTTTCGAAAGCCGTGCCCGCAGTTATGTGGCAGATGGGAAATTGTTAATGTCTGGTTGTAGTAAACTTGAAGTAAACTCTTCTAAAATACACAAACCGTGTGCGTAACCGTGATGGTATCTTTTCGGGGTTGATCGAGAGGAGAACACGGTTTCTGGGTTATGTTTGGCGTAAGTAGGAGTTCAGGATCACTTCTTGATCATTACTAGTTGACGTCCGCTTGCTTTGCTTCTCTTCTCGCTCTTATTTGCGTAAGTTAGCCACCATACATGCTTAGTCGCTGCTGCAACCTCACCACTTTACCCCCTTCCTTACCCCTTTAAGCTTTGCTAGTCTTGATACCCATGGTAATGGGATTGCTGAGTCCTCGTGGCTCACAGATTACTACACCACCAGTTGCAGGTACAGGTTATGCGATGATCATGACGCGAGAGCGATGTTTATTTGTGTTGGAGTTCTTCTTCTGCTTCTTCTTCGATTGAGGGATAGGTTCCTGGTCGGCAGCCTGGGCTAGCAGGGTGGATATTGTTTGAGTTTCTGTTTATGATTCATCCGTAGTCGGATGTTGCTCTTGTGTGTTGTATAGTTGTATTCATGTGACATTGTATGTATTGGATGTATCCCCATTATTATGTAATGTTGATGTAATGATATCCACCTTGCAAAAGCGTCTTCAAGATGCGCTTCTATCCTTGGTGGGACCTTCGAGTTCCTTTAGGATAGGGTCGCATCTTGGGCGTGACACCACCGGCGCCCGACGCACGGGTCCGCCCCCACGGGCGCCCAAGCCCGTCGCCCAGCAAGTCCACGCCCGCTTTGGCCTATGGGCCACTGCCTAGTAGGCCCCCCAGGCCCCTGCGTTAAAAAAAGATTGTTTTTAAAAAATAAAAATGATTAATTAGTTAATTAATTAATTAAGTTAATTAACCTCGCTTAATTAGCCTAATGAACTAGATTAGTTAATTTAAACGTGTTAAATTAACTAAGTCTATGACAGATGGGCCCAATGTGCCAGGTTTGACTTAGTCAACCTGTTGACCTGCTGACGTCACCCTGACGTCATGCTGATGCAATAAATCCTTTTGGTTTTATTAATAATAATTTCAGAAATTGTTTAAATCTTTGAAAATTAATAGAAAATAAACCGTAACTCGGATGAAAATGTTTTCTACATGAAAGTTGCTCAGAACGACGAGACGAATCCGGATACGCGATCCGTTTACCTGTCAGATGCCTCTAACTATCTGAACATGGAACAATTCCCCCTCTAGTCATCTGTCTGACACAGGTCCGGAACCGGGAACACATTCCCGGTTGAATTTCCCCTTCTCCTATATCGTGTAGCCATACGTTAGGTCACACCCGGCACAGCATGTTGCCACGTTATGCTTTGTGATGCTATGTTTGCTTTATATTTACTGT
Organism: Aegilops umbellulata; assembly: GCA_032464435.1. Classification (NCBI taxonomy): domain Eukaryota; kingdom Viridiplantae; phylum Streptophyta; class Magnoliopsida; order Poales; family Poaceae; genus Aegilops; species Aegilops umbellulata. The sequence continues at coordinate 222,636,322 of CP136054.1, read as the reverse complement.
TTCTTCTCCCTCTTCTCTCCGGTAGACCCCGAGACCGATCCCGCCCCTGTGATCGACTACGTCGACGACGACCCCTCCTTGCCAGAGCAACCAGGCAAGCCCCCCCTTTGATCATCGCGATATCGCCCATTCCATACTCTCATGCTTGCATTAGATTTTGCTAATGTTATTGTTTGCTCCTATTCTGATGCATGGCCTGCTTTAGTATCTGCTGTTCTACCTTACCTGCTTATCCTAAACTGCTTAGTATAGGTCGGTTAGTGATCCATCAGTGACCCCCACCGTGTCCTTGTTGCCCCTGCTTCATCATTGAAGACCCGATCAACGGGATCGAAGACCAGGCCCCGACACCGCACATCACTTTCCCCTTAGTTGCTCGACACTACTAGGTTACTATCAAGTGCCGAGGGTGAGCCCTCTACAGCACTTCTGATGTTAACCTGTAGTGTAGCTATTCGTTCGTGGTCATCGAGGGTGATTTCCTCCTTAACCACTTCCAATAAGGCTCTGTCGTGCAAACCCCTCAAGCGTGAACCTCGGGGGTGGTTCCTCTTATGTTCACCTTGATGATTACAACGAGTGGAATTCACCGGGGGTTATTCCTCGGGTTTTCCCCTTGATTTTTGGACACACTGATACTAGGACTATACCCCTGTTACTTGGAAAGTCGGGTCGACCCTCAGGGGTACCCGCGCGAGCTTAATTGCGAGTGATGTGGAGACGGGTTGACCTGGAGGGTGCCCGCGAGATAATTACGAGGCGTGGCCGGGCATTCCTAGCCCTTGCCGCAAGTCCTCGAGATGGGGCAACGGGGTCACATCTTTCTTGAGTCTTTGCTTGTTACCGCGCGTTCCTAATCTACTACGATTTGGATATTTGATCCGAGGGGCCTCTGGCCTGATAGCACTAACCATCACGTGGCCATAGTATGGGTGTTCTGCGTCGTATGCATCAGCCAAAGCTTAATAGACGTCGGCGATTGAGCGGCGCGCGCCAGGTTGGACTGGTAAGCTCCTTCCTTTTTTAAGGAGGTAGCTAGGTCTGCTCACCGGCCGCCCACGCAACGTGCAGGAGTTCCCAGGGAGATGGCCCATGACCCCTGGGGGCATAGGTTTAGTCCGGCGTGCTGACCTCTCTATTAAGCCTAGGTCGGGTTGCGGCGTATTGTTTGGCCGAGGCCGGGCATGACCCAGGAAAGTGTGTCCGGCCGGAGTTAATCGAGCGTGGTGGGTAAGTTGGTGCACCCCTGCAGGGAAGAAAACATCTATCGATAGCCTGTCCTACGGTAACGGACACTTGGAGTTGTATCCCGATCGATACAACTAGAACTGGATAATTGTGATGAGAACTGGATGGTGATGATGATTGGATTGTGATGATAACTGGATAGTATGGCTCTGGGATGCCTTTCTCGCAGGGAGTCGAGAAAGGATCTCCGGCCGAGGTTGATAACACTTCTACTACTTTACTTTATGCTACTCTACTCGCTTCGGTTGCTGCAAGATGGTGGTTTCCAGAAGATGCTAGTCTTCGATAGGACTAGGCCTTCTCTCTATTCTGGCATTTCTGCAGCCCAGTCCACATATACAGCCTTCCTTTGATAATGTTGCATAAGTAGTGTAGATCCTTGCTTGCGAGTACTTTGGATGAGTACTCGCGATTGCTTTGCTCCCCCTTTTCCCCCTTTTCTTCTTCTTTCCGGTTGATGCAACCAGATGTCGAAGCCCAGGAGCTAGATGCCATCTGCCGATGCCTACTACTACGTGGAGACCGACGACGACCAGGAGTAGTTAGGAGGCTCCCAGGCAGGAGGCCTTGCCTTTTCGATCGTAGATTCTTTTGTGTTAGCCTTCTTAAGGCAAACTTGTCTAACTCATGTCTGTACTCAGATATTGTTGCTTCCGCTGACTCTTGTGTATTCGAGCCCTCGAGGCCCCTGGCTTGTAATATAAAGCTTGTATTATTTTAATTTGTGTCTAGAGTTGTGTATGGAACATTTGTACAATCCACGTATGAAGATAGGCGAAAGGAGAAGTTTAAGTTCTGTTCAAAAAGTCCTCTCACGTCACTTTTGGGCCAAGAGAAGATGGAGTCCAAGTCTTTCACGTTCTGGATTCAGATTTGGACTGCACAGACATACCTGACTCAAAACGGCAAGAACTCTTTCATACGGACTCCGAATTGGGTGATTCTTTTTTTGTTGGAAAGTAGATTTTGTGCTATTTCCAGGACAATTGGATTCACCCTCAAATTCATCCGGAGCGTTGAGTTATTGACGAAACAATCTGACGCTGCAGCAGAATCCGAGTCAAACTACAAGTCCAAAGGTGTTGCATCACCTCCACTTGGGCCCATGAGCCTTGTACGACCTAGGGTTGGTTTTAGGCTGCCTTGGGACGTCCTCCCACCTCCTTGGCTGCCACCCCTTGCTCCTATATAAGTAGATCCATGTAGTAGCTTTTTCCTTGGGATTTGTTTAGTTAAAAGTTAGCCATTGCAACTTCGTGTACTTCGTTTGTGTCCAACGACCAGACCAAGACCGCTTCCGGATCCCCACCTTTATCAATACTTCATATATATTCGCAATATTCAGATTGCTTTATCATATTCTTGCTTGTTCTTCGATTGCTTGCAGGAATAGACCTTCGTGGTCAGGTTGACTGTGCTCCGGCGTGGTCAATAACCTCTCGAAGTTGGTTTAGCGATTGCTAAGGCGCAACGTCGTGCACGTTTGTAGTCGGATCGTCAAAGTCATCTTCACCAAATCGATAGTTATCATCTCATCGAAAGATCGGGACACCCGCCTCTATCATCATTTTTCATACACCTCATTGACAATGATTATTACCAGGACAATGCTGAGGGCAGCCACGCTGATGATGTAGAGGTAATCATTCTTTCCTCTGATTCAGATCCTCTGCCAACATCAAAAATCGGTCGAGCAAACCGGAAAGTAAAATTTTCTCACCCCCTTGCTTACTTGGACCCAAACTTTCTTTTGAAGACACATCAGCACGAGGCTCGCCGCACAACCCGGCACGACGGCCAGGTAGTTACCTCCGCTGGTTTACCGAACAGCCCAGTTCGGAAGCGCCGATCAGAGGTCTCTTATCCCTTTCACACTTCATGCCCCAAAGCACATTGTTTCCGCCAGCCTCTTAACTCGTCTGACTCAAATTATCAGGGCACTTCTCACTCATCTTCTGGCGAATCGTCTACCACAAAGCTTCCACACCTCAAAATAGTGCTTGTGTGAGTCATACCCTTATGTTTATCCTTGATATGTTATTTTAATATATACTGTACTGATCCTCATGCTTATTTCTCTCAATGCCAAGCCCAGACCCAGCAAGAAGGCCCGGTTGAATAAACCGTCTGATGAGGACGTGGCTATTGAACCGGAGAAAACCCTAGATCCTGAAGAAACCAATATTGATAACATGCTGAATAACCCACTGCCTCAAGATCATGATTTCGTTGCTGAGCAGGTAGAAGTTGACACCACAAGCCATGCTGACCAGCCAAGCATCCCTGTCCGAACTGTCGACAAACTGGCGAGTCCAGTTAAAAATACTAACAAACCGCCAACTCCAGTAACTGTTGTTGATGACAAGGATGATGACATTATGATTACTGGCACTGTCCATACGGCTCCTGGCAATCCTGTCGCTTTGACAAAGCATACTGCCAAATAGGAACTCTCTGCAATTAGCAAAGGCAAATGGAACGCCGATTTGTCCAATTATACCCATCTGAATGCTCAAGACCTTCACTCTGGCTTCCTGAACCGTCTGTACACCAGCCGTGACTATGAAGCCGGCTTGGTAAATATGATGAAGGAACGATATGAGGTAACTTCATAAGTGTTTCTCCCTTATATTTAATTGCAGCTTATCAACTCCAATAGCCCCAAGTGACGGTTTAAGATACCAATTTAAACCGGTACTTTAATAACAATTTTCATGTTTGCAACAATGCATCTTAACTTCATTGATGTAGCCCCCAAGGGCCGGATTAACTTTATGAAGATAAACCGGGACTTTGTAGAAGAATTCCCATCTCAGCAATTTATGAGAAAATACACATTAGCCCCCAAGTGCCAAGCTTAATACTTGTATTGTGCTTGGGACTTGTAAAAATTTCTGATAAAGAGCAAATATGCATTAGCCCCCAAGTACTAAGGGAATAACTTGTTATGTGCTTGGTACTTCAAATATGTACTGTCAACTCATTATATATCTGTCTCTTTATAGGCTGAACTGAGCAAGAAGTAAAGCCAAACCGCTGATCTGCAGGAGAACCTCAAGTCCCAACAAGCTGAAACCTCCAAAGCCAAAGAGGAGCTAACCAGCGCTCTAGGTGCTATGGAAAAACTTAAAGAGGGCTTCAACAAGGAGCGGGCGGACTGGGAGGTTGAAAAATCCGCTTTGATCAAAAGGGCTGAGAACGCAGAAGCAGCACTCAAACCGGTGGTTGACGAACTGACCGGTGTAAAGCGGCAGATTCATGCCATGACTGCTGCTGTTTTCGGTAAACATCCTTGACTTGGGCTTTCCACATATCCTTTCATGCATTTGCCGGTTTACTAATCCTTGTAATGATACAGGAACTCGTATTAGCCACTTGGGATCTGATGTGCAGAAGAAATTGAAAGCAGCTTATACTCTGATAGAGCAGTTGTATACTGGCGTGCAGCAGATCATCTATACTGCTTCACACAATAATCCGCCTCCCACCTTGATCAAGGATACCTTAGAAAGGTTATCTATGCTTCCAGCCCGGGTAGACGAGCTAAAAAAGTATGCCGCTAGAACGGGCGCTTTGGCCGCACTGACCCGGGCAAAAGCATGGGTACCTGACTTTGATCTAGTTGAAGCGGCCCAAGGTTTTCCTAGTTTGAAGGAAGACGGAACAGAATTTGGCGAAGATGATCTCGTCATAAACCGGGAAGTACGCCCATTGGCTTGTCAACTGGTTGAAGAAGCGGACCTTTCATACTATCAGGCAAGCTATGATGACAAGAACAAATGGGTTGCTGCACCAATTCCAGAAGCTCAAAATCTTATCCCGCCAATCCGTAAGCACACTTATGCCCCTGACATTGAACCGTCCACACTTATAAGCGATGAAGCTGTATTCCAAGCCTTAACTAGGATCGACTGGGCGACTGTTGACTTCCAGCCACTGGGTAGAGAGGAGGGAGGTGAAACGGCGCGAGATGACCCGCAGCCGTCAGGCCAAGCTGGTGACCAATCATGAACCGGAGGCTGGTTTAACGTTCTTCATGCTACAACATGTATTTGACAAAACAATTATCCTTTTGGGCACTGAAACGCCTTGTAATAGGCTAGTAAAAATACTTGGTCCGATATGCCTTTGTGCATATTTATCTGCGATTGACGCTTGCTTAATTCGACATGCTTAAGATATGATATGCATAATCCATAGCCATGTATTCAAGCTGTTCCTGCAGATAAGAAGCTTAAAGCGCCCTGGCGGTTCACCGCCGGGCGGGTCATGATACCGTATATATATATATATATATATATATATATATATATATATATATATATATATATATATATATATATATATATATATATATATATATATATATATATATATATATATAACCAAGATTTACAACCCTGGCTGTGAAATATAACCAAAATGGAAATATATAATACCCGTGGTCCTTAGGCATAATGTTGGCTGACCAACGTTGTAGTGAGGGTCAGAACAACTCTTGTTATATGACGCCGGTTTACAATAAAACCGTTCCGGGTTATGATAAACACCGGTTTATGCCATACTGGTGACCTTGCGTCAAAACCAGACCGGGCTGATAGTCTCCGGATTATGAGTTGAGCGTGTACTGACAACTTATAGTTGACAGCCTAACCGGGTTGACAAACACTAGTTTAAAAAACATCATAAATCTTATCAAAAGAGAACTTAGCAAAAGGCAAATAAAAACCGTTGTAGTCGAGGCTTTTCATGGGCTGCCAGGCCCCAAATTTGAGGCTTTTCATGGGATGCCAGGCCACTGAGTTAAACCATTTTTGCAAAGCCTTTTAAGATGGTCCTCAATCCTTAACCAATCATCGTTTTAACTTGACAAGTTCTGGGTCTGTATTTTAGAGTAACTTGTCAAAGTTCGAAGGGTTATACCAGGTTTACCGGTGCGGAGTAACTTACTTAAAGAGGCAAGATAACCCGAGTTTTTAGGTGTATACACCAGGCTTCCAAGCCATGGCTTGATAGCCCATTACAAGTGTAGATTCTAAGTTCATTGCGATAGCAAAGAATCCCAAAGTAATGTTTTAAGCTGTGCTCAGTGGGTGCCTATGTTTGAGTTGTTGTTTTACAACACTCTCTTTGGCCTCAGATTGATTTGGCTTTGAGCCGATCAAGAGGTGTGACTATGGTTCGGATATGACCAAGCCCCCAAGTGATGTTGTCGCATTACGCCGACCAAGAGGTGTAGCTATGGTTCGAATACGACCAAGCCCCCAAGTGATGTGATATAAAGCTTTGACAAGCTAAATCAAGGGGTAAACCAGACGTCGCTTTATAAACAGAAGATCCATGTAACCACACATGATGTAAGAAACAACTGATACCCCGCTTTAGCTGAGGTTCCGGTTTATTATATTGATCATAATACATACATTGTCATAATATGTACATAAGCAGAGCCTATAGCTCAAGTATAATAAGGCCGAAGATGAGCAATATTCCACGGCCATTTGGTCTCCTCCTCCGATTTACGTGAGTCTTTGCGCTCTCAAACATCAATTAGGTAGTACGACCCGTTGTGTAGATTCTTGATGACCACAAAGGGTCCTTCCCAAGGGGGGGATAGCTTGTGCATATCCGTCTGATCCTGGATGAGTCGAAGCACCAAATCTACTTCTTGAAAGGTTCTGGTTCTAACCCGGCGGCTATGATAACGACGCAGATCTTGCTAATAAATCGCCGAATGGGCCGCCGCTATGTCACCTTCCTCATCTAACAGGTCAAGAGCTTCCTGCCGTGCCTTCTCGTTGTCAGCTTCAACATATGCCGCTACACAAGGTTAGTCATGACGGATGTCACTAGGAAGAACCTCTTCTTCTCCGTAAACTATGAAGAACGATGTATATCCTGTCGATCTGTTGGGTGTGGTATTGATGCTCCATAACACAGAAGGTAACTCCTCAACCCAACAACCCGACGTCCGTTGCAAAGGAACCATAAGCCAGGGTTTTATGCCTCTCAAGATCTCTTGATTGGCCCTCTCCGCTTGACCATTGGACTGGGGGTGAGCCACTGATGATACGTCAAGCTGGATGTGCTCACGTTGACAGGACTCCTTCATGGCACCCTTTGACAGATTGGTACCATTGTCTATTATAATGCTGTGTGGAAAGCCAAACCAGAAGATCACCTTTTTGATGAATTGAACCGCAGTGGCTGCATCACACTTACTGGCTCTGCCTCCACCCACTTTGTGAATTTATCAACCGCCACCAAAAGGTGGGTCTTCTTGTCTTTGGACCTCTTGAAAGGCCCAACCATATCCAGCCCCCAAGTTGCAAACGGCCTGGTGATTGGAATCATTCTCAATTCTTGAGCTGGTACATGAGCGCGCCTTGAGAATTTCTGGCAGCCATCACATCTTTTGACCAAGTCCTCGACATCAGCATGAGCTGCCAACCAATAGAAACCGTGATGGAACGCCTTGGCCACCAAAGACTTTGAACCGGCGTGGTGACCATAATCTCCTTCGTGGATCTCGCGCAAAATTTCACAGCCTTCTTCAGGAGAGACACAGCGTTGAAACGCCCCTATCACACTGCAATGATGTAACTCTCCGTTGATATTGGTCATGGACTTAGACCGCCGGGTTATCTGTCTGGCCAAAGTCTCATCCTCTGGTAACTCGCCCCGGTTCATATACGCCAGATATGGAACCATCCAATCCGGGATAACATGAAGAGCCGCCACCAACTGAGCCTCCGGATCAGGAATAGCCAAATCCTCTTCACCAGGGAGTTTGACGGACGGATTATGCAGAACATCCAAGAAGACATTAGGCAGAACCGGTTTGTGTTGGGATCCCAGGCGGCTTAAAGCGTCCGCCGCTTCATTCTTTCGCCGGTCCACATGATCCACCTGATATCCTTTAAAGTGACCTGCAACGATATCCACCTCACGACGATATGCTGCTATGAGTGGGTCTTTGGAATCCCAAGTGCCGGACACTTGTTGAGCCACCAGATCCGAGTCACCAAAGCACTTAAGTCGGCTTAGGTTCATCTCCTTAGCCATCCGAAGACCATGGAGTAAGGCCTCATATCCAGCTGCATTGTTAGTGCAAGGGAACATTAAACGGAGAACATAACAAAACTTATCACCTCGTGGGGAAGTTAATACGACTCCAGCCCTCGAGCCCTCCAATTGCCTGGACCCATCAAAATGAATAGTCCAATAATGTGATCCGGCTTCTCTTCTGGCGCTTGTAGTTCTGTCCAATCATTGATGAAATCCACAAGTGCCAGAGATTTGATCACCATTCGGGGTATGTATTTCAATCCGTGAGGCCCGAGCTCGATAGCTCACTTAGCAATCTGGCAGTTTGCCTCCCTATTCTGGATTATATCCCCAAAAGGAGAAGAGCTGACCATCGTGATGAGATGACCTTGGAAATACTGCTTAAGTTTCCGGCTTGCCATAAAAACCCCATATACCAATTTTTTCCAATGTGGGTGTCTCTGCTTGGACTCAATAAGTACCTCACTGATATAATAAACCGTCCTTTGAACCGGATATTCCTTTCCAGCCTCCTTGCGCTCCACCACAATAGCCACGCTAACAGCCCGGGCGTTAGCTGCCACATATAGCAACAAAGGCTCCTTGTCAATTGGAGCAGCAAGAACTGGCGCATTAGCCAGCTGCCACTTTAAGTCCTCAAATGCTTCATTAGTGGCGTCGCTCCATACGAAGTTATCCGTTTTCTTCAGCATCTAATACAAAGGGATGGCCTTCTCGCCAAGGCGACTGATAAACCAGCTCAACGCGGCAATCCGACCTGCCAGGCGTTGAACATCATTGATACACCTCGGTTTGGCCAAGGAGGTGATGGCCTTTGTCTTTTTCAGATTAGCTTCAATACCCCGGTTAGACACCAAAAATCCCAAGAGCTTGCCCTCCGGTACACCAAAGACGCACTTGGCCGAATTGAGCATCATTTTGTAAACCCGCAGGTTATCAAAGGTTTCCTTCAAGTCATCAATCAATGTCTCCTTCTTCCTTGATTTCACCACAATATCATCCACACATAGGCATGAACATTACGGCCGATTTGTTTATGTAGAAAATTCTGCACACACCGTTGATAAGTCGCCTGGGCACTCTTGAGTCCAAAGGGCATGGACACATAGCAGAAGGCTCCAAAGGGAGTTATGAAGGCTGTTTTCTCCTGGTCTTCAACTGCCATCTTGATCTGATGATAACCAGAATATGCATCCAAAAAGCTCAATCGTTCGCAACCCACCGTAGCATCAACAATTTGATCAATACGGGGGAGGGCAAAAGGATCTGCTGGACAAGCTTTGTTGAGATCTGTGTAGTCCACACACATACGCCAAGTGCCGTTCTTCTTAAGGACCAGCACCGGATTAGCCAACCACTCAGGATGGAATACTTCAACGATAAATACAGCCGCCAAGAGCCTGGCTACTTCTTCTCCAATAGCCTTGTGTCTTTCCTCATTGAACCGGCGGAGAAACTGCTTGACCGGTTTATACTTGGGATCAACATTGAGAGTGTGCTCAGCGAGTTCTCTTGGTACACCTGGCATGTCAGAAGGCTTCCACACAAAGATGTCCCGATTCTCATAGATGAACTCGATGAGCGCGCTTTCCTATTTCGGATACAAGTTAGCATTGGTGCTAAACTGCTTGGACGAATCGCCAGGCACGAAGTCAACAAGCTTAGTCTCATCAGCCGATTGATATTTCAGGGCCGGATCATGCTCTGTAGTTGGTTTTTTCAACGAAGTCATATCGGCCAGATCAACATTGTCTTTCTAAAACTTCAACTCTTCTGTTGACAAACCGACTCAACATAAGCCGCATCACCTTCTTCACACTCCAGAGCAATCTTGCGGCTCCCATGTACGGTTATAGTTCCCTTGTGACCCGGCATCTTGAGCTGCAGATAGACATAGCAAGGTCATGCAATAAACTTAGCATAAGCCGGCCATCCAAACAGGGCATGATACGGACTTTTGATTTTCACCACTTCAAAGGTCAAAGTTTCTGATCTCGAGTCATGCTCATCTCTAAAAGCCACCTCCAGAGCTATCTTACCAACAGGATATGCCGATTTACCAGGCACCACACCATGGAACACCGTATTGGACGGTTTAAGATTTTTATCTGTTAATCCCATGCGACGGAAAGTTTCATAATAATGAATATTGATACTACTTCCTCCATCCATGAGTACCTTAGTGAACTTATAACCTCCCACCTGAGGTGCCACTACCACTGCCAGATGACCCGGATTGTCAACCCGGGGCGGATGATCTTCTCTACTCCACACAATCGGTTGCTCGGACCAGCGCAAATAACGGGGCACCACCGGCTCCACGGCATTCACTGCCCTTTTATGAAGCTTCTGATCGCGCTTGTCCAGGCTAGTGGTAAAGACATGATATTGTCCGCTATTCAACTGCTTCGGGTTGCTCTGGTAACCCGACTGCTGCTGCTATTGCTGGTTCCCCTGATTGTTATAACCGCCTTGGTTGCCCTGATTGCCTTGATTGCCATGCCCGCTCTGGTTACCATGAAAACCTGAACCGGAGCTTCCTCCACCATAACCCGACCCATGAGATCCAGGGCCCGAGCCGCCACCCAGTCCATGATCATACCGGAAAGAATTAGAATTTTTGAACTCTTGCATGATGTAGCAATCTTTCTAGAGGTGTGTGGACGGAATCTCCTTCGTCCCATGTTTTGGGCAAGGCTGGTTCAACAGATAAGATAGGCGGTCCGGGTTAGGACTTGGTGCTCCACCGTGCTGGGGCGATTTACCCTTACGCTGTTGGCCCTTGTCCTGTGTGCTGGTATTAGCCACGAAGTCTAAGCCGTGGTCCGCCTTACGCTTGCCGCCATTCCCATGACCTGCCGGGTTGTGGTGTTGCCCCTTGGCATTGTCGCTCCTTTTTCCCTTCCCTTTCTTATCATCACTAGACTCGGGATCCTTGGTACTATCAGAGTCGGCATACCTTACTAGAGCAGCCATGAGGGTTCCCATGTCATTACAATGACGTTTGAGCCGTCCCAACTTCAACTTCAGGGGTTCAAACCGGCAATTGCCTTCCAATGTTAGAACTGCGTATTAGCGTTGATGCGGTCCGATGAATGCAAAATTTCTGAAACCCGGTGCACCCAACGGGTTGTTGACTCTCCTTCCTCCTGAACACAGGCAGCTAAGTCCACAATTGACATGGGCTGCTTGCATGTGTCCTTAAAATTCTGGATAAACCGGGCTCTCAACTCGGCCCATGACCTGATAGAGTTAGCCGGTAAACTCTTTAGCCAAGTACGGGTTGTCCCTTCTAGCATCATGGTGAAGTATTTCGCACACGTCGAATCATCCACATCTAGCATCTCCATGGCCATCTCATAGCTTTCGACCCATGTCTCAGGAGATAAATCGGCAGTGTAATTCGGCACCTTACGCGGGCCTTTGAAATCCTTGGGCAGGCGCACATTACGCAATGCCGGAACAAGACACGGCACTCCCGAAGAAATAGAGGTAACTCTTGGCTCCATTGATGTGGTTGGATGAACTGGAGTAAGCTGACGGGCTTCATGTTGTGTCGCTAACTCAGCCTCTCTGCGTGCCCGAGCCCGGTCCACCACCTCCTGAGCATCTCCGGCACGACCCGCCGGGTTGTTGTCGCGGGGCAGTTCACGGTTCCGCACATTGCTTGACACTGCTGGTTCATCCAAACGCCTGTTGTAACTCCGGCTTGGACGGGGAGTGGAATGAATCCGATCCCTACTATATGAATAAGCGTCCTGCTGAACCAAGGCTGTCTGAAGAAGCTCCTTAACCCGATGCGTCTCAACCACCGCTGGAGAATCGCCTTCGATCGGGATGGCCGCCAGCCGTGAAGCGGTAGTGACAATGTTGTCCATTGGGTTAGAGTAATGGCCCGGTGGCGTTGGGACCTGCGGTGGTACGACGTTGTTCTGACGAGGCGGGTCTACCAAACGTGGCTGAACCGGTGCTCCCTGCCCCAGGTGCCTCCGCCCGGTTTACCACCGGTCGATTACTGGTCCCTGCTCCTGGGGTGTTAAAGAGGTTTCTAGCGTCATAAACCGGCGGCAGGCGGGATCGGTGCCTTCTTTTCAGGACTTCGTTCGACGCACTCTGATCCAGCATAAGCCGGTAAGCCTGTGCATCCAAAGCGGCCCGTTCCGCGGCCATCCTGGTATCCTCAGCTGCCAAGTCAGCTTTGGCCTGGGTGATCTGATCTTCCACTTTCAAGATTTCCGCATTGTGTGCATCCTGATCCGCCAGGTTAACCTCCGCCATCAGCGTTGCCAACGCGTCAAACAAATCAGATAGAACCTGAGCTGGCGGTCGCACAGGGCCTCCTGCCCCGGCCGTTGTTGCCGCTGCCGATCCGAAAATCATCGCCGCTGCGGTCGAAGAGTGGAGCGCCGGCTGTGTACCAGCCATGAAGATTGCAACCCGGTTTGGCAGATCAAAGGGGGCCGGAATACTGTCACCATCAGAACAGCCCCCAATCTGGCCATCTTGTAACTGATATAACGACTCAGTCTCTCCGGTCGATGACTCGTCGCCGGAATAAACGACGGTCCCACCACCAGATTCCGATCTATCCTCAGATTCCCCTCCATGGACAACTCCCACGAAGGCATGCTTCATGACAGGCTTGACCCGGGCAGATCTCGCACGCTGAGCCGTTTCAACGAGGTCGGTGCACATGTCCGGCTCAGGGCCCGGTTCGCCGATCTTGCCAATGAAAACGCGTATGCCACCAAAGGGGACCCGATACCCGTACTCAATTGAGCCGGCCTCGGGGCCCCAGCCTACATCGTTGATGTAGAGCTTGCCGCGACGACTCTTGTTCATCCGGCCCACAGCATAACCCTTGAGTCCTTCGAAGCTGCCCTCCAAGAACTTGAAACCATCGTGCGATAGCCCCACGGTGGGCGCCAACTGTCGTGGTTTTGTCATGGCAAATGTCCTCATGAAAGGACTTAGTCGTGGAGCCATCGCTACGGGTCAACTTAAAGGGGTTAAAGCGGACTAGGGACACAAGAGAGTTTTATACTAGTTCGGCCCCTTACGATGAAGGTAAAAGCCTACGTCTAGTTGTGATGGAATTGCTGAGGTTTCGATGACCAGGGAGCGGATACACTTTGCCTGGGTCTCGAGTTGTTGTCTGTCGTCCTTGAACCGCCGCCAGGTCATCCCCTTATATACATGGGTTGACGCCCGTTGGTTTACAGAATCCCGAGGCCGGCTCATAAACGTGTCTGGCTCGGTCTCTGTTCTTTCTACCTTACAATACAAGTTACATATCAATGTCGGTTTATATCTATAGGCCTTAAACCGGTTCTGGGCCCTGGGCCTTCATACAGCGTACCCATCTGTCTTCATGGGCTTTTGGTATAATGAACTACTGAGGGGGTTAACCCGGCCTCTCCTGGCCGGTTTACACCCATTGGTAATATCCCCAATAGGTCTTGTCCATCACATTATTCTCTAATGATGTGATCCCATTCATCAAATGAGACCACATGTCTATGGTCAGGAAACTTAACCATCTTTGATTAACGAGCTAGTCAAGTAGAGGCATACTAGGGACACTCTGTTTTGTCTATGTATTCACACATGTACTAATTTTCCGGTGAATACAATTCTAGCATGAATAATAAACGTTTATCATGATATAAGGAAATATAAATAACAACTTTACTATTGCCTCTAGGGCATATTTCCTTCAACTTGCTGGAGATAAAGGTAGAAAACATGTGTTTGCACTTGGAGCTTTTGTTTGGTTACACTTGCGTAAGGATAGATGTCCTTATTTTCGCAAATCAAAGCTAATGCCACATGCTTATGGTCCTTTTAAGGTGTTAGAGAAAATAAATGATAATGCATATAAACTTGAGCTGCCTGCAAATTTTGGGGTTAGTCCCACTTTTAACATTGCAGATTTGAAGCCTTATTTGGGTGAGGAAGATGAGCTTCCGTCGAGGACAACTTCATTTCAAGAAGGGGGGGATGATGAGGACATCAATAAAATTGTTACACCCAGAGCCCCTACTGCTATACATACTGGACCAATTACTAGAGCTCGCGCACACCAATTGAATTACCAGGTAGTTTCGTTTCTTGGTAAAGATTCTAGTGTTCATGAGAATATGATGCTGCCTAAATTGGATAGATTTGTTTTGCTTACAAATGAAGGGCCTAGCTTGGACAAGAAAGATGAACCTTGGAGCAAGTTCAAGCATGGACATGATGGCATGCGCAACGGGAACAAGAAGGAAGTTTGAAGTGATGATTTCAGGACTTTGAAGCCACCATAATGAGTGCATGAAGGCTTGGACGAAATATACAACATGCCACTTCCTAAATTTCGTCTACAGGCTATTATAGGTGTTGCGTCGCCTTACTATTGGACCAGGCCCATGCAATTTCAAAATTCTTGAGTATAGGCTGTTTTTAGAGTCCGTATGTGTGGGGAAACAAGAGATGGGGTTGGTTTCGAACCGCTCCTCCAAGGGCCACGAAATCCCCCCCCCCCTCTTCCCCCATATATACAGGGAATCGTTTAGACTTTGGGTTTTGTTTAGATTAAAAGTTCACCATATCTGCAACTTCACGTACTTCGTTTTTGTTCAACCACCAGACCAAGACGTCACAGAACCCCACCTTAATCAATAAAGCTATCATCTTATATTCGCAATATCCAGATTGCAATCTCAGTTTCTTGCTTGTTCTTTGTTTGCTTGCAGGAAATAGACCCTCGTGGTCAGGTTGATCGTGCTTCGGCGTGCTCAATAACCCCTCGGAAGTTGGTTTAGCGATTGCTAAGGTGCGACGTCTCGCACGTTCGTAGTCGGCCGTCAAGGTCGACTCCCACAGAAAACGATAGCTATCTGATCAAAACATCGAGACACCCTCGCCTCTATCAACTATCCATCTGCCATTGTTGTTCGTTGCCATCTCGAAAAATCTGAGAGATAATAAAAGAGGAAAGATATCCAAAGAAAGAGTTCACGTGAGTAGTTGAGAAGGAAACTACAAAAATAGATATCACCATTTGGATTCGGTTTTGTATAAGGAAAGCTTGAAGGGAAAAAATCTATTCAGTTTGCAAGGGGAATCCGTCTATTGATTTTCCATATATTGTTTATTTGCGAGGATTTTTCCCTAGTTTGTATGCCAGAGCAACATAGTTGCCACATTTGAAAATGGAGAAATAAAACGGAGAAAGGGGAAATCAGATCGGTTAATTTTTGGATGCTGATATTGCCCACACGTGTGTTGGGAGCAACACCCGCCCACACGCCCTATAACACACAGATTTTCCATGTCACCGCATGCATGCATGTGGGAATCTTTTTGGATTTCTAGTTTCTAAAATATTTTATCTCTTAAATGAAAAATCTGATTGAAGATCCGTTTTCCCCATTAAATCCATCGCAATGAGATCTTCGAAACCAGATCTCATATCAATATGTTTTGACGACATTTTTGGGGATTAAAAGTTGCCACGTCTATTGCACATGAATTGCTATGGTGTTTACATTGAAGTTGCCATGATATGTTTTAGCTATTTGTTCTTCTACCTTTAAAAGTAAATTTTGACATATTATAAACCGGGGATTAAGAAACTAGACTTGCCATGAACCATAAACTAAAATTGCGATGATACATTCACTTAAAATTGTCGTGGTTCATAACAAAATAAATTCCATGGTCAAAATACTGGAATTGCCATGGTCAAAATACTAAAACTGACAAGATCTATAAACTAAAATTGCCACATGGTAACTACAGTGTAAACATCACTACAAATTTTGGCCAAAAATACCATCAAAACATATCAACATGGGATCTAGTTTTGAAGATCTCGTCGAGACGGATTTAATGGTGAAAACGGAATTTTAATTGAATTTTTTAATTAGGAGATAAAACATTTTTAAGCCAATGTGACGCCCCCAATTCGACCGTACACTAATCATACACGCAAATGTGTACGATCAAGATCAAGGACTCACGGGAAGATATCACAACACAACTCTAGACACAAATTAAAAAAAAAACAAGCTTCATGTTACAAGCCAGGGGCCTCGAGGGCTCGAATACATAGCTCGATACACAAGGGTCGGCGGAAGTAACAATTTCTGAGTACATACATAAAGTTAGACAAGGATGCCTTAAGAAGGCTAGCACAAAAGCAACACGATCGAAGCGGCAAGGCCTCCTGCCTGGGACCTCCTAACTAGTCCTAACCGTTGGCGGTCTCCACGTAGTAGGATCCGTCGGCAGTGGCATCTGACTCCAGGGATCCACCATCTGGTTGCATAAAACGGAAAGAAGAAGGAAGGGGGAAAAGGGGTAGCAAAGCAACCGTGAGTACTCATCCAAAGTACTTGCAAGCATCAGATCTATACTAAGTATGCATTGGTATCAAATGGAAGGGCTATATCTGTAGACTGAACTGCAGAATGCCAGAATAGAGGGGAAGGCCTAGCCTATCGAAGACTAGCATCTTCAAGCAGCACCGAGCATCTTGCAGCATGTAGAAGAGTAAAGAATAGCAGTTTATATTTAGCAAACATGTTGTAGCATTACCGCCCAGAGATCCTTCCTCGACTCCTACGAGAAAGCAATCCCGGAGCCACATATCCATCACATATCTCAAGTATCCATTTCTAGTTATATAAGATCCAGATACAAGTCTGAACATCCATTATCGTGGACATGGTATTCGAATATATATCTTCCCTACAGGGGTGCACCACGTTACCCAACACGCTCGATCACTCTGGTCGGACACACCTTTCTGGGTCAATGCCCGACCTCGGAAGATCAACACGTCGTAGCCCTACCTAGGCTCAGCAGAGAGGTCCCCGCCCGTCTACATCATAAGTGCCCTGGGTTCTTGGGCCCATCGCCCGTTGCACTCCGGGTCGTTGCGTGCAGGGTGAATACCAATGCCACCTCGGATGGTCGACGCAATCCGACCGTGCCGCCATGCTGAACTGGACGTCTGACAAAGCTTCAACTGATACTGCAACGTCAAGGCCCATAACTATTCTCGCGTGGTGGTTAGTGTGTAAAGGCCAGATGCCAACTCAGAACAAATACCCAAACCTGTTAGTGCATTGGGGGCTCGCGGAGGCGAGCACAGACTCATGATAATGTGACCCCGTCGCCCTGTCTCATGGACTTATGGCAAGGGCCCAGACTGCCCGGCCGTGCCATGTAGAAAACTCGCGGGTGCTCGATGGGCCCGCCCGACTTTCACATCAACTCGCGGGTACCCCTCAGGGCCGACCCGACTTAAACAATGGTCTCAAGTAAAGTCCAGGTAACCGTGTGTCCAAACATCAAGGGGAAAACCCGAGGAATCACCCCCGGTGAGTTCCACTCAATGTAATCATCAAGGTGAACGTAAGAGGAACCACCCTCAAGGTTCACACTTGAGGGGTTGTGATATAGGATGAAATACTAGAGGGGGATCTTTTCACACTTGGAGGGGGAAAAGAGAAAACACTCAAGAACACAAAGAGGAAATCACTCAAACAATTCCCCAATTACACATCCACTAGAATAGCAACATAAGATCCACAAGTCACAAACACAATCAAAGGAAAGATACAATGGCAAAGTTCTTCCCATTCCTAGGAGATGAGGTCTTGAAGATAGTCTTCTCCTAGAGGAGATCTTGAAATCCACTAGGATTCTTCCCAAAGGGGCCTTGATTCCACAAAGGGTAGAAAGGAGAAAAGCTCACAAATATCTCATCTAATACTTTGCTAACCCTAAACATAACCCTAGGAGCGGCTTAAATAGGCTTGGGGTCGAAGGAGATGGAGAGGGGCTCGAACAGGAGATCTCAGCCGGCCATCCTGGGAGGCCCGTGCGCACGGGGTAAGTTGGGCCCGTGCGCACGGGGGTCCCGTGGGCACGGTACAGGCCCGTGCGCACGGGGTGCTCCAGCGTCAACTCCCTGGATAGTCCGTGGGAACGGGGTCTCGGGGGCCCGTGCGCACGGGGTCACCTGGGACTTCCAGTTTTGTTGTACTTGCACTCCGTCTTGGTCCGCGTGGCCTTGGGGTGGTTCCTCTTCTCCTTGGGGGTGCTCCTGAGCCTCTTGGTGGTGTTCCTCTTCGTACCTAATGAGACATAGCGTATTTTGGTGAGGTAGCAACATTGTTCCATTCGTATTCGTATGCAAGTTAAGTAGGAAGGAGTTCACCTCGGTTTCCAAAGCACGAGCTCTAGCTCTTGTCATAGGTCCACGTGGGGCTTGATGTGTCGGTGTAGAGTCCATGGGGATGATGGAAGGATGCTCCGCATCATCTCCCCCCCCCCTTGGGAGAGATCCGTCCACAGATCGTGATCTTCATCACCACGGTACTTGGCCAAGTCTTTGACGTTGAATGTGTCGCTCACATTATATTTGTCTCGTGGGATGTCGACCTTGTAGGCGTTGTCGTTGTAGCGTGCGAGTACCTTGAATGGGCCATCGGCTCTTGGAAGTAGTTTGGACTTGCGCTCCTTGGGGAAACGGTCCTTGCGGAGATGGACCCAAACGAGGTCTCCCGGTTTGAACAACATTGGAGATTTGTGTGTGTTGATCTTGGTCGCGAGTCGTTGTACTTGGCGCTCTATGGTGTGACTTGTATCTTCATGCATCTTCTTGAGGTGGTTCACTCGGTCACTCGCGTCCATGTTGGCGCTCTTGTAGTGGTAGAGGAAGAATGTCCAATGGGGACAATGGGTTGAAGCCATAGACGACTTCGAAAGGGGACTTGCCGGTAGTCGAATGTCTTGCACGGTTGTAGGCGAACTCGGCGGTTGGGAGACACTCCTCCCACTCCTTGATGTTCTTCTTGATCAAGACGCGTGGTAGAGTGGAGAGTGTACGGTTTGTCACCTCCGTTTGGCCGTCGGTTTGAGGATGGTATGTCGTGGAGAAGAGTAGCTTGATTCCGAGCTTGGCGCATAAGGTCTTCCAAAAGTAACTCAAGAACTTGACGTCACGGTCCGAGACAATTGTCCT
Organism: Aegilops umbellulata; assembly: GCA_032464435.1. Classification (NCBI taxonomy): domain Eukaryota; kingdom Viridiplantae; phylum Streptophyta; class Magnoliopsida; order Poales; family Poaceae; genus Aegilops; species Aegilops umbellulata. Next base: position 222,616,986 of record CP136054.1, on the reverse strand, counting down.
TGGCATTCCATGTAGATGCAATATTTCCCTACAAAACAAATTTGCAATATGTGAAGCATCGTCTATCTTGTTGCAAGGAATGAAATGAGCCATTTTGGAGAAACGGTCCACAACAACAAAAATGGAATCCTTGCCATTTCGAGTTCTAGGCAAACCAAGCACAAAGTCCATGCTAATATTTTCCCATGGGTGATATGGTAGCATGTAGACGCCATGAGACTGAGCTTTTGACTTAGCTTTGCGACATGTAGACCATCGGTTGGTGAAACGGTTGACATCGCGAACCATCCTTGGCCAAAAATAGTTCTTGGAGAGCGTAGGGAGTGTCTTGTCGCGTCCAAAATGTCCCATTAATCCTCCTCCATGAGATTCCTGCAAAAGCAACAAGCGAAAAGAGGACTCGGGGATGCAAAGTTTGTTAGCTCTCATAAGATATCCATCTTTGATGTAATACCGTTCCCAAGATGTATGCGTCAAACACTTAGCATAAGGAATGGCAAATGTAGAATCATGCTCATACAACTCTTTTATGTGCTCAAAACCTATAACATTTAATTCAAGTTGAGTGACAAGCATGCAAATACGGGAAAGCGCGTTAGCCACAACATTTTACTTACCCTTAATGTACTTGATGACATAAGGAAATGACTCAATAAACTCACTCCATTTAGCATGATGCTTGTTCAACTTAGTTTGACCCTTAAGATGCTTAAGTGTTTCATGATCGGTGTGGATAATGAATTCATGAGTGCGGAGGTAATGTTCCCATTCACGCAAGACACGCACTAAAGCATATAGTTCTTTGTCATAGATGGGATAATTGAGTTGCGCTCCGGAAAGTTTCTCACTAAAGTATGCTATGAAGTGCTTCTCTTGCATTAGCACACCTCCTATGTCGTTACCACTAGCATCATAATGAATTTCGAAAGGTTTGTCAAAGTTGGGTAATGCAAGCACGGGAGCATGAGTAAGCAAATTTTTAATCTCATTGAAAGCAATGGCTTGGGATGTTCCCAAACAAACGATGCATTTTTCTTATTCAAAGCATGCAAAGGTGAAGCAATGGTGCTAAAATCCTTCACAAATCTACGGTAGAAACCGGCTAAACCAAGAAAACTACGCACTTGTTGCAAATTGGTTGGTTGGGGCCAAGTTTTAATAGCATTGATCTTAGAGTCATCAACATGAACACCCTTAGAAGAAACTACGAAACCCAAGAAAACAAGCTTATCAACACCAAATAGGAATTTTTCCATATTATCATAAATTTGCTCTTTTCGAATAGTTTGTAGCATGGTGCGAAGGTGGGTGAAATGTTCTTTGAGAGATTTGCTAAACACGAGGATATCATCAAAGTAGACAACAACAAATTCACCAATGTAAGGTCGGAACACATAATGCATGAGACGCATGAAAGTACGGGGTGCTTCCGATAAGCCCATAGGCATGACTAACCACTCATACAAGCCAAATTTGGTTTTGAAAATGGTTTTCCATTCATCACCCTCTTGTATGCGAATTTTATAGTAACCACTTTTAAGATCAATTTTGGAAAATATAGTGGCACCGCTAAGTTCATCAAGCATATCATCTAGGCGTGGAATAGGGTACCTATAGCGAACGGTGATAGCATTGATAGGTCTACAATCAGAACACATTCGAAAACTACGGTCACGTTTAGGCACGAGGATGACCGGTACGGCACAAGGACTCAAGCTTTCACGCACATGACCATGGTCTATGAGATGATGTACTTGCCTTTGTATTTCTTTGGTTTCTTCGGGGTTGACGCGGTAGGGAGCTTTGTTTGGAAGTGGCGCTCCGGGGATGAGATTGATGCGGTGCTCAATGCCTCGTAGTGGAGGTAGACCCGGAGGTAGCTCGACGGGGAAAACATCTTGAAATTCCTGTAATAGAGAAGATAACACCAAGGGTAGATTGTGAGAGGTGTTAGTTTTTGGTGCCTCGTCCTTGCACAATAGGACATAGTGTAGGACACTTGATGGGTTCTCACACACTTTTCTCGTCTCACGTTTGGTGGCAAATAGGAGTAAGTTTTTCTTGTCGCTCATCGTGGAGGCACTCAATTTGGGCTTGTGGCGCTCACTCTCTTTTTGGTGGTTCGCTCTCTCACTATTCTCTCCATGATGGGTGTTTTGCTTGTCGGCGAGCACTTGGCTTGGAGACATAGGACGTAGCACAAACTCTTTTCCTTTCATCTTGAAGCTATAGTGATTGGTACGTCCATTGTGAATGACACCTCGGTCAAATTGCCATGGCCGTCCAAGAAGGAGGTGGCAAACGGTCATCGGAAGGACATCACATTCCAAAGTGTCTTCATAGGCGCCGATCTTGAAAGAGACTTGTACTCGATGCTCGACTTGTATGGTGCCGGTGTCACTTAGCCATTGAACCTTGTAGGGGTGAGGATGCTTCATCTTGACCAATTGGATCTTGGAGCATAGTTCTTCACTTGCTAAGTTGTGGCAACTACCTCCATCGATGATGACCTTGACGGACCGTCCATTGATGTCGGCCTTTGTGTGGAAGATATGGCATCTTTGATCTTCGTCTTGTTGATGTTGAAGAGTCAAGACCTTGGAGACAACAAGAGCGGGGCTTGAATCTTCATCGCAAAAGACTTGATCATCTTCGTCTTTGTTGTTCACTTGACGGTGCATGGCCACTTGCTCAATGGCTTCCATTTCTCCTTCACTCATGGAGTCGTAGGTTCCATCGTCATTGAGGATCATGGTACGCTTGTTTATGCACTCGAATGACTTGTGGCCTCGGCCTCCGCATGTGAAACATTTGATGGAACTTGTCTTGATGGTCTCATCGGTTGTAGTAGATGATGATGAAGCCTTCGGCTTGAAGTTGAGCTTGATGGAACTTGAGTTTGTCGAAGTCTTCTTGTAACTTGACTTGTCGCCGGTACTTGGTGATGCTCTAGTTGAGGTAGGAGTTGCCGAAGTCGTGGGTGCTTGATAAGATGAGCCGTAGGTCTTGGACGAGTACTTGGCATATTTGAAGTCATCTTGGACTTGTCGTTCGGCCTTGGTCGCTTGATGAACTAGCTCGAGAAGGTTTGGGTATGGTTGGAAGTCGGCAATCCGCTTGATTGGGTGGTTGAGGCCGTTTAAGAAGCGTGCCATTGTTTGCTTGTCGTCTTCTTTGACATTGGCTCGAATCATGGCAATGTCCATTTCTTGGTAGTATTATTCCACCGTCTTCGTGCCCTGTTAGAGAAGTTGCAACTTCTTGAAGAGATCACGGGTGTAGTGTGTAGGCACGAAACGAGCTCTCATGACCTCCTTCATTGTCTTCCAAGTTGTGATTGGTGGTTCGCCTCTTGTACGCCGTCGCTCAATCACTTGTTCCCACTAAATGAGAACGTAGTCTTGGAACTCGAGTGAGGCCATTGTGATCTTCTTCTCTTCATCGTAGTTGTGCAAATGGAAGATTTTGTCAACCTTCAATGCCCATGAGAGGTACTCTTCGGGGTCATTGCTTCCATTGAACTTGGGCATGGTGAACTTTAGCTTGTCGTAGCGGAGTTCTTCGTCAAAGTAGCGGTTGTGATGTCGCTCTTGCCGTGGGGGAAGATCCTCAAATTCTCATTCCTCGGGATGTCGCTCTTGGCGTGGATGAGGGCGAGGAATATGCCCGGTGTTCTGCCTTTCTTGTTGTTCTTCACGATGCGCGATTTCTTCTTGTACCTCGCGACGGAGAGCTCCATCTTGTTCACGTGCTTGCCGTCCGCGTTGGGCAACGGCACGAGAGGAGTCTCGAAGTGCATCTCGAGCCGCTTGAGCTTGGGCCTCGCGTCGTTGTTGTTGTTGACGAAGTGCGTCGACGTCTTGCTCCTCTTGGTGTTTGCGCGCTCGCTCCTCTTGCTCGTGTTGTCGTTGACGATGCCGTTCTTGTGCTTGCGCGAATGTTTCTTGATTTTGAGATGTCGATGTTCTTGTGCGCGAGCTTGCTCTTGAGAGTCGTCGTCGTGTAGAGGATTGCGGTTTGCTTGATGATCTTGTCACGCGGCACGATGAAGAGTGTTCGACGTCGGTGTACTTGAACCGGAGATGGTTTCGTCGGAGTGTCGACTTGAGCGGCTCCATCTTGAAGAGGACGAAGTTGTAGAAGAGCGATTGACCATCATGGTTCAGATATCGTCTTTGAGTGAACTCAATGATGTGTCAAAGTAGTCCCTTGTACGTTGCTCGGATTGTCGTAGGTCGGTGGCGAGATTGTCTATGCGGTCGCCCAAAGAAAGTTGGTCTTGATGCAAAGCTCGATGTGTGCCAAAGAGTTGCGACTTGGTGACGAAGTTTGTCATGTCGGCGTCTTGCTCGATGAAGAGTGGATTTGTAGAAGTACTTGGCCTATCCATCATGAGAAAGTGGTGGTGAGTAGGAAAAATGAGAGAACAAAACCAAAGTTACCTTTTCCGAAGATTGTGGATGTAAAAAGTACGATCTCACGTGATGCTATAATAGGGGAATTGTTTCTCACACCTACAAATAAAAGGCTTATGGAGGAGCTCGGTTAGGATGGTGGCAAAAATTTCAAGAAAATGTTAGTCAATATATCGATAAGGTTGAGAAGATTCACAAAAATGCAAGTAAAAACAAATAGATCAAACCCAATGATATCACTAGGAACACACACACGGAAGATAGATGGGATCCGCACAACCAAGGGTGAGCTCAAATGTGCAACCACGGAAAATGCTCTTGTTGTGCGAATGCTAGAGAGACACTAGCTCGATTGCTCAAATGGGCTAGATACGCATGTGCACCAACCTATAAGAGAAACGTGCCGTCTTCAATCCCAACTATGCTACGTATGAGGTGTCGAAGATGATATGCAAAATGACTCGATGCTATTGCTTAATAGCTCTTTGTGTCTCCTCTTTTGCTTAAAAGCTTTTTTTAAGCTCGAGCCAAGTATGATATGAGACAGGTATATAAGATATGCATGGGAGAGACTTATGGCACTAAGATGGTAACACGATGACTATGGTGCACAATAGCGTGGCCCGGCAATTCTCAACTTGCTAGTCTCGATGGGTAAGCTACGCGAAATGGCTCGGGTTATTAATGCAAAAGAAATGGTGAGATGTCGTCGAGGTTACCGTCCGATCTTACGGTAATAGTGAAGTTGTTGAAGCCGGTGTGGTGTCCGAGTTGATGATCGAGTGGCGGTGATGATGATGTCCAAATGCGCCTAAGTAGCCGAAACACCTTAGGACACAAGAGAAACCGCAGTCCGAAACTCAAACAACCACGAGAAATAGTGCGGAAGAACACGGGTGTTGGTTTGGAAACAAAATGGTGCAAAACAAAAGATGGCCAAAGTTACTGGATGGTCCGTGCGCACGGGGTAAGTGAAGGCCGTGTGCACGGGGTCTCGAGGGCCCGTGTGCACGGGGTGTGCTGGGAGCGGATGAACAGCTTCGGATCCATGGGGATTTTTCAAGGTGAGGTCAAATTCGAGGGTTTGGAAGGTGGGGAAGCTGGGAGATGGGTAGATCCACTTGCCAAACTCCAAATTCGTGGATCAAAACAACCAAATCTCACAAGATCCAACAAATTGCAATAAAAAAATTTGGGGCTATTTTTGTGGGGAATTTTCGGATTTGGACGAAAAACAACAAAATCAAGCTAGCAAATGGGGGGGATGGGGCTCCAAGATGTGAATCAACCTTGCTCATGATACCAAATGATATAGGATGAAATACTAGAGGGGGATCTTTTCACACTTGGAGGGGGGAAAGAGCAAACACTCAAGAACACAAAGAGGAAATCACTCAAACAATTCCCCAATTACACATCCACTAGAATAGCAACATAAGATCCACAAGTCACAAACACAATCAAAGGAAAGATACAATGGCAAAGTTCTTCCCATTCCTAGGAGATGAGGTCTTGAAGATAGTCTTCTCCTAGAGGAGATCTTGAAATCCACTAGGATTCTTCCCAAAGGGGCCTTGATTCCACAAAGGGAAGGTAGAAAGGAGCAAAGCTCACAAATATCTCATCTAATACTTTGCTAACCCTAAACATAACCCTAGGTGCGGCTTAAATAGGCTTGGGTCGAAGGAGATGGAGAGGGGCTCGAACAGGAGATCTCAGCCGGCCATCCTGGGAGGCCCGTGCGCACGGGGTAAGTTGGGCCCGTGCGCACGGGGGTCCCGTGGGCATGGTACAGGCCCGTGCGCATGGGGTGCTCCAGCGTCAAGTCCCTAGATAGTCCATGGGCACGGGGTCTCGGGGGCCCGTGCGCACGGGGTCACCTGGGACTTCCAGTTTTGCTGTACTTGCACTCCGTCTTGGTCTGCGTGGCCTTGGGATGGTTCCTCTTCTCCTTGGGGGTGCTCCTGAGCCTCTTGGTGGTGTTCGTCTTCACACCTAATGAGACATGGCGTATTTTGGTGAGGTAGCAACATTGTTCCATTCGTATTCGTATGCAAGTTAAGTAGGAAGGAGTTCACCTCGGTTTCCAAAGCACGAGCTCTAGCTCTTGTCATAGGTCCACGTGGGGCTTGATGTGTTGGTGTAGAGTCCATGGGGATGATGGAAGGATGCTCCGCATCAGGTTGCACGACAGAGCCGTGTCAGGAGTGGTGAAGGAGGAACCATCATCATTGACCACGACCAAATAGCTACACTACAGAATTGTCATCGGGAGTGCGTTGTGAGGTCTCACCCTCGATACTCGATAGTAGCTCTGCAGAGTCGAGCAACAAAAGGGGCATGATGTGATGTGAGGTGTCGGTCGTTAGTGATGAAGCAGGGGCAACAAGGACAAGGTGGGGTCATAGATGGATCACTAACCAACCTATACTAAGCAGTCTAGGATAAGCAGGTAAGGTACAATGAGCAGGTTACAAAAGCAGGCTATGCATCAGAATAGGAGCAATCAATTACTGTAGCAAAATCTAATGCAAGCATGAGAGAATGGAATGGGCAATATCGGGATGATCAGAGGGGGGCTTGCCTGGAAGCTCTGCTGAAAGGGAAGAAGGGTCGTCGGCGACGTGGTCGAACACAGCGACATCAACAGCGGTCTCGGGGTTTACCGAAGAGAAGAGGGGGAAGAAATAGTAAATACAGAGCAAAAAGATGCATGACAGGCAATAAGCATCGTTAGGGGTGCTCTAACGCAAAGCTACACGATATCGGCGAAGGGGGGTAACATCAAGGAAAGTTTTCCCAGAGTTAGGCATTTTCGGACAAACGTATCGAAGGGGAAAGGTTGCATGTTTGCTATGCTAGGGACACGTGACAGATGAACGGAGAGAGTATTCGCATTCGTCTCGTCGTTCTGAGCAACTTTCATGTACAAAACATTTTCATCCGAGCTACAGACTATTTACTATGATTTTTCAAAGATTAAACAATATTCTGAAAATCTCAATAGTTATTTAATCCGAATTGACTAAGTCAATTTGACTTGTCAAAAGGGGAGGGCATGGCCCACATGTCATAGGAAGCAACTAAACTATTCTAGTTAAATAGATTAAGTAGCCTGGGGGTCCACTTGTCATGGATTAGCAACTAACTTAAACAATAACTAATTTATCTAATTGTTGACTAGAGCTAATCTAATAGGGGCGGCTCACATCCAGTGGCTGTGCCACAGCATTGCCATGCCCAGCACGTAGCAGCGGCAAACAACAGCGCAGCCGCAGTAACTAGTAGAGCAGTAGCAGCGGCATGAGCAGCAGCGGCGGCGTCAAAGCAACAACACCTAGCAAGCAGCGGGCGGAACAACAGTTCAGCGACGATGGCAGCAGAGAGGAGCAGCTGCAGGCGGCAACTTGGACATGCGCGGGCGCGGGGGGAGGTGGCTGCAGATGGGCGCGGGGAGCGGCAGTGCGGTCGGAGGTGGCTGCAGATGGGTGCGGGGAGCGGCAGCGCCGGCGGGGCGCGCGTGCGGGGCGAGCAAGGGCGGTAGCGCGAGCGGGGCGCGCGTGCGGGGCTAGCAAGGGCGGCGCAGCATGACAGCAGCCGGATGCGGCAACAATGCAAAGCAGCATTGGCAAGGTGCAGCAGCGCGACACACACATACGCGTACGCGTATAGGAGAGCTCCGTTGTGTCGAGGGATGACGGCTACGACAAAAAATCAAGGGGCAAGGAGGGGGGATGGACGCGGCTCACTGTGAAGGAGGTCGTGGACGTGCTCGGAACCGCGAGGAGGCGCCAGTGGTGAAGATCGACGGCGATGGCGCCGTGGCCGTGGCGGGGAAGACGACTAGATGGCGAGGTTGTGGAGGGCTTCAGCTCGAACCGGATGTTGTAGGAGATGCAGACGAGGCCGACGAAGCTCTAGAGCATATTCTCGCGGGTCGGGGACGGCTCTGGCCATGGGAACGGCGGTGGCGCGTCGACGACAACTTGGGCACGAGGTCCAGAGGAGAAGCGCGAGAGGGAGAGGGGCTAGGATTTCGGGGGTTGCGGGGGGGGGGGGGGGGTCTTGTAGGCGGGGGCACGGGGTGGATGGTCGCCACGCACGGCCATCGCCGGCGGATGGCTGCCACGTCTCCCCCCGTCTCCTGTAGCGAGAGGGAGAGGATGAGTGGGGCTGGCTGGGCCGGTTTTAGCTTAATGGGCCAAGGGTCCAGTAGTTTAGGTCCTCTCCTTTTCTTTTCTGTTTTCCATTTTCTCTTTTACTTTTGCATTTTCTTTTTGTACCGAATGAGTTTTGTTTTGAACAAAACTTGGCACATAAATCTAACACAATATATTGAGATGGAACAAAAAGTATGGAGTCAAAAGGAGTTGTCTAACCATTTTTAGAAACTAAAAAGGCCAATTTATTTGTTGCTGGACCAAAATTTAATTCCCAGGACCATTTTGGGAATTCAAAAGAGGTTGGTTCTAACATGAAAAATATCCAGGGATTATTTTCCACACTTCAAACATTTTAGTTTGGAAGTTTGGCAAATTTGAATTTTGACTTCAGATTTGAATTTGAAATTGAACAGTGATTTGGATCAAGTGAGGACTAGCAACAGTAATATGATGACTTGGCACATTAGAAGAGGTCTACTGGAGCTTAATTATCCGGACGTCACAGCCGAAAACCAAAAAGAGTTCCGCTGATGTTATCTGTTTTGACGTGGCAAAATGAATGGCAATGGGGGCGCTTGAGCCATGTTGATTCATGCCACACGTGTGGGCGTTATCATTTGGATAACTTTTTTTGATAAAGAAGTTAAGTTTAGCGCAGTTTCCACAGTTTCCTCAGAATAAGGACTGCGTTTTGGAATATTGCATGTCATGTGATCATTAAAGATTGGTTAGGATTTGGGACGTGATTACCTCCCATGTTGGTTGTTTAATTTTGGAAAGGAATCAAAGAGAAAGAGAGATAAAGGGAAATCTGATTGGTAAAAATAAGAGGCGAAGGAAAGTGCACGTGGATGTTGCGTTAATCATCACGTTTCAAAAAAATGTAGTACTAGTTGGCTGATTCGGTTGGTAGTTTCCACGTCCTGGAAGTTTCCTTGGCGAAAATTAAGGATAAAAAAATCAAAGAAGAATAGGAGCAGCCAACGTTGCAAAAAAATAGGCAAGTTTTGGATACAGAAAGACAAGGCCGATTGTCTGTTGAGTGAGATCTCGGGGTATTAAATCTGACGTGATCTTCTTGGGCAGATTTGAAGGAAGATTCAGTTTGGGTTTCCAAACGAAAAAGGCAGTACATGGTGTTTGACTTGATTTTCTGGTGATTTGAGGGGAAAAAAGGTGATATTTTGGAAAGGCTTCAAATTTCCTGGTAAAGTTTGACCATAAAGAAACATAGCATTGTTTCCCACGAAATAGGAGTAGTACTTGGTTCGGAGATGCAAAAGTAGGAGAGAATGACGTGGCTATTATTAATCTGAGGAAGTTGAGATTGATTCAGTTTCCAAAACAAATATACCATTTTTTTAAATAAAACATCCTCTTTATTTATTAGTAATAATGGTTACATCGTCTATAAGAAAATTTACAATATCGTTCATAGGTTCCTCAAACCAATCCCTTGTTTTAGAAAATTTAGCTACTCTAGTAATTTCATGAGCTAATTTATTTGCCTTCCTATTATAATGTTCAAATCTAACTAACGGAAAATCACAAGGCATAAAATAACAATCATCAAACACAGCTGCCGCCGCTCCCGTTGTATGTCCTCCATTCTTCATCGTGTCAATTACTTCCATATTGTCAGAGTTAACAACAAGTCGGTTGCTTCCCGCCTTTTGTGCAAGTCATAAGCCAAAACGTAGGGTGACGGTTCACGTATCGCTCCGAAGATCACGGAGGCGATTAGGGTTTTGGGGCCTCCTGACTCCTGATCCAATCTGTGATCGTGCCTCGCCGGAGCTCCTAGTTGATCTTCGGTGCGATCTGGCCTGAGTCTTCGTCCCCGATCCATCCACCTTGAAACCTTCTGCGCGGTCCTGGGGCGCGCAGTCGTAAAACACCATATACCCTAGGCGGCTGTTTGGGGGCACGGAGGAAGGGCGATGGAAGGAGTGGGGAAGTTGTTGAGTAGGCTTAAGCTTTCGGAGGAGGAGAAGAAGGTAGTCAAGATCCGTGGATCAGCAAAGGAGAAGGGGAGGAACACCGGTGCCCAGGCGATCGGCAAACTGCTGTCTGAGAAACCAGCTCACCCCGATGCGATCTCACTCTCCCTGGGGCGCGTCTGGTGTCCAATAAAAGGGATCGATTGCACGGAGGTAGGAGACAACGTGTTTATGTTCACCTTCAAGCAAGAGTCAGGACAAAGGAAGGATTTGGAGGATGGCCCGTGGATGTTCGACAAGGAGTTGATGGTGGTGGAGAACTATGATCCAGGTAAACGTATTGAGGACTATGAGTTTATTGACATACCAATATGGGTGCGTATTTTCAGTCTGCCACTGGGCATGATGAATGAGGAAGCGGCCGAAGATATAGGGAACACCATTGGTAAATTTGTAGAGGCGGATGCAGGAGCGGATGGAAGAGCCATAGGGAAATTCCTGCGAGTTAAGGTGAGGATGGATATTGGGAAACCCATCATGAGGGGTTTCATGCTTGAGGAGGAGGAGGATGATCAACACAAGCAGAAACAGAAGAAGAAGATGGCTATTGACAATATGGTTGAGGAAGTAGAGGAGGGGCAGTGGTGTCGTTTTGAGTACGAGTTCATGCCGGATTTCTGCTACACATGTGGTCTGATTGGCCATGGTGAGAAGGACTGCACAATCAAGCTCCAAAGAGGAGAGAAAGCACAGTATGGGAGTTGGCTAAAGGCAGATATGGGAAGAAAGCGTAACAGCAATGATGACCACTGGGGTTGGAAGGGGAAGAATAGAGGCAGTGATAACCAGCGCAGTTACGGTTTTAGTCGCTCTGGTGGTAGATCAGGGAGTGGAAGTGATAGTTTATCATGGAAACAAGAGGGGGATGGAAGGAAAGGAGGGAAGGAGGAGGGCGCAGAGAAGGGAGAGGAAGTTACTAGCCCGCCGAAAAGAATCACAGGTCAACACAGAGCAGGTACCCCAAAGAAGCTTGACATGGGGGGTAAGGACGGACCGGTTGTTGTGGAGGAAAAGGGGGGCCAGGGAGAGTTGGCTCGCAGGGGAGAGGATGGCGAGGAAAACATAACCAACAAGCTACCCACGGCTAACACCAGCCATGATGAGGGTATGCAGGGAAGGGAGAAGGAGGGAAGCCACCGAGTGCCAGTTAGCAAGAAGGGGAGTCCGGAGCGAAGAGGAAAAAAAGGGTAATGATCTTAAACGTTACAGGAAGGTCCAAAGGGAGGAGAAGGGTGGGGCGGAGAAACAGCCGCTACACACACTTTTGGGGCAGAAGAGGAGTCAGGAAGATTATAAGGAGTTTGAGATCGAGGCTAAGAAGGGGCGGATGGAAGTGGGAGAAGTGACAGAGACGGAGGAGGCAGATTTGATTGTCGCTATGAATGGTAAAGACACTTGCATATCGGCCGGGCTGCTTGAGCAGCCCCGCCGGGCGCAATGAAAATCATCGGCTGGAACTGCTGGGGGCTCGGGAATGGCCCGGCAGTTCGCAGTCTCCTCGAGATGGGGAGAATGGAGGAGCCCGATGTGCTTTTCTTGGCGGAGACAAAACTAACAGCAAAAGAGATTGAGAAATCCAGGTGGATGATGGGCATGCCACAGATGGTTGCATGGAACCCAGAAGGGAGGAGTCGTGGGATTGCTTTGTTCTAGCGTAGGGGAGTGGGAGTTTCGCTAAGATCTTATGGAGGAAGGCACATAGACGTGGATGTCACAGATGATGAGGGGTTGGTTTGGAGGTTGACCGGTGTTTATGGGGAATCCGATTCGGGACGTAAACAGGAAACTTGGAGGACCATGCGAATACTTGGACAGCAGCATCAGATCGGACGACCTTGGTTATGTCTTGGCGATTTTAATGAAATCCTGTCATGCGATGAGAAGGTTGGAGGGGGGACTCGACCACAACAGCTCATGAACAGTTTTCGCGAAGCCTTGGATGCTTGTGATCTGTGCGATATCGGGTTTAGGGGAGATAAATTTACCTGGAGGAATCACAGTAAAGAGCTTCGGAACTACATCTACGAGCGGTTGGACCGGGCCACGGCTACGGCAGAATGGTGCGAGGCGTTCCCTGCCTTTTCGGTCACAAATGGTGACCCTCGTCACTCGGATCACAGGCCAGTGATCGTCAACACAGAGGGTGAGCTGGTTAGGAGGGCGGGAGGTGATAGAGGGTTTAGATTTGAGGCATGGTGGTTGAAAGAGGAGGGGTGTAGCGCTGAGATACAAGGAGCCTGGGAGGAAAGCTGGCGGGGTGGGGAGGCCAGTGTGGGCGGAGCACTTAAAGGAGTAGCGGGGAGAATGAAAACATGGGCGAAGGAGGTGGCGGGAGAGCTTGATGGAAGGTTAAAGAAGGCTAAACAGGAGCTGGAGAGGTGTATGAAGGCTGCAGTTTCTGAAGAAAAGATTAAAGAAGAGGGTCGCTTGAGGTGTGTGGTGGAGGACCTAAAGCAGAAAAAGAACACCAAGGCCAAGCAGCGCTCTCATGTGGATTGGCTCAGGGACGGCAACAAAAATACCCGTTATTTCATGGCCTATGCATCGGCAAGGAGGAAGGCTAACCGGGTGAAGGAGTTGAAGAAGGAAGACGGGTCGGTAGTGAAGGAGGGGGAGGACCTTAATAACTACGTTTGTTCTTTTTTTCAGGAATTGTTCACTTCCAGTGCTGGGGACAGAATAAATGAGCTTATTGAGAAGGTCCAGCCCAAAGTTACGGGCCAAATGCGTGACATGCTTGACATGGAGTTTACCAGGGAGGAGGTGAAAGCGGCTCTGGACCACATTGGCGATCTCAAAGCGCCGGGACCGGACGGCATGCCCTCGGTGGTCTTTAAGCACCACTGGCACTTCATGGGCGATCGAGTGGTAGAGGAGGTCCTTGCGGTTTTGAATGGAGGTAATATGCCACCAGGCTGGAATGATACTACAGTTGTTCTCATCCCCAAGGTCAAGAACCCGAACAGGATCAAGGATCTTCGACCGATAAGTCTTTGCAATGTCGTCTACAAGCTGGTATCGAAAGTGATTGCTAACAGGCTCAAGTTGATCCTCCCAATGCTCATACCAGAGAACCAGAGCACGTTCGTACCGGGGCGTTTGATCACTGACAACGTCCTAGTGGTATATGAAATCTCACATTACCTGATGAACAATAGGAAAGGGAAGGAGGGAGTGGCAGCAGTCAAAGCTGATATGAGTAAAGCCTATGATAGAGTGGAATGGGAGTTCCTCCGTGCGATGTTGCATAAACTGGGTTTCCAAGCAAGGTGGGTGGACCTGATTATGAAATGTGTAACCACGGTCCGGTACCAGATCAAGTTGAACGGAGAATTGTCACACTAGTTTTGCCCTTCACGAGGTTTACGCCAAGGGGACCCGGTGTCCCCATATCTGTTTGTGATCTGTGCCGAGGGCCTGTCTGCGCTACTCCATGACGCTGAAAGGGAGGGAAGAATCTCAGGAGTTAAAATATGCCCGTCGGCACCATCGATCTCCCACCTCTTGTTTGCTAACGACTCGGTTCTTCTGCTGAAGGCGAACCAGATGGAAGGGGCAGCGCTCAGAGAGGTGTTGGACCTGCATGAAAACTGTTCGGGACAGTGCATAAATTTGGAAAAATCAGCGCTCATGTTTAGCCCTAACTCAAGAGAGGAGGATAAGGAAGCGGTCAAAACAGCCTTGCAAATTCACAGTGAATCCTGGAACGAGAAATATCTAGGACTTCCAGTGCATGTAGGGAAGTCAAAAAGGAAGGCTTTTGCTTATGTGAAGGGTGGCATTGCGGGACGGGTATATGGATGGAAAGAAAAGCTAATTGCGAAGTCAGGCAAGGACACCCTAGTTAAAGGAGTGGCCCAAGCAATACCCACCTTCGCTATGTCATGTTTCGACCTTATCAAGACGTTTTGCAAGGAAATAAGCTCTTTGATCGGAAATTATTGGTGGAGTCAACAGGACAGGGAAAATACCACACACTGGATTAGTTGGAAAAAATTAACTCTGAGCAAGGCGCATGGGGGCCTAGGCTTTCGGCACATGCACAGTTTCAATATAGCTCTGCTGTCGAAGCAAGTTTGGCGGCTGATTCAGAGCCCGGATACCCTGTGTGCAAAAACCCTTCAGGCCCGTTACTACCCTAATGGTAATATCCACGATGTTGCCCCTAAGGATGGAATATCATATACCTGGCGTAGTTTGCTAGCTGGAAGGGATCTCATCAGGGAAGGATATATTTGGAGAATCGGGGATGGATCTACTGTGAGGATCTGGGATGATCCATGGATCCCGAGGCCGTGGTCACGCCGGATCATCACGCCGAGGGGCAGCAATATCCTACAGTGGGTAAAGGACTTGATCGACCCAGCTTCTGGGACGTGGGATGAGCAGTTAGTCCGCGATACTTTCTGGCCGGATGATGCGAGGCACATCATGCAAATTCCCTTGCGGGAGGGGGTCCAGGATTTTGTAGCCTGGCAGTATGATAGCAAGGGGAGGCACTCGGTAAAAACCGCGTACAAGCTGCACATCCAAACGGAGCGGCAAAAGAAGAACGGGGGGGTCGGCATGAGCTCGGACACTGTTGGTAACCTGGAGAGCCACCAGGACGAACAATGGAAGAGGCTGTGGAAGATCCCGGTGCCAAAGAACATCCAGATGTTTGTGTAGAGAATGAAACACGAATCATTGCCGCTCAGAACCAATATTGAGAAGCGAGGCATCCCGATTGAGGACACGACTTGTCTCTTTTGTGGCCGTGCAGCGGAGGATGGCGCCCATTTGTTTATCAAGTGCAAGTCAGTTAAGATGGTGTGGCGAGAATTGGCTTTGGAGAAGGAGAGAATGGAGTTGGAGGGAATCGCGTCCGTGCATGTAATGCTCGATTATTTATGGGGGCTGGATGAGAAAAAACGCATGCACATTCTCACCTTTTGGTGGCTCTGGTGGGCAAACCGAAACAAGTTGAGAGAAGGAGAGCTGCTGGCGCTGGGTGAGGAGATAGCCAGAAGAACTAGAAGCAATGTACTGGAGTACATCGAGCTTCTTGGTAGCCAACCAAAGAAAGTGTTGGGCAAATGGATCCCTCCTGATGGTGATATGGTGAAGATCAACATAGACGGCTCGTTCATTCCAGGAACAAATCAAGTGGGGTGGGGCGTGGTAGCGAGAACATCAGATGGTGCAATCATCCGTGCCCGCACCGGCTGCCAGGCAAATGTCAATGATCCGTTTGCTGCTGAGGCCTTTGCGATGTCTCGGGCTGTCTCGCTTGCTGCTGATCTCGGGCTCACTCGAGTGGAATTCCAGACGGACTCGCAACTGCTACTCGAAGCACTTGACATGCAGAAGGCGGATTCGTCAGCATATGCAGCAGTGATAGAGGATACTAAATTCCAGTTGAAACTGTGGTTTTCTTTCCATGTAATTTCTGTTTGTAGGCGCGCCACCAACACTGTAGCCCACGAGCTTGCAGCAGTTGGACGCATGTATGATCCGAACCTATACGTTGAGTGGGAGGATGATGTACCAGCCCGTGTGGCAGACTGTGTGATGGGTGACCTGCCCAAGCACTGTTAAGTTATAAAGCTTTTGCTTTGCCTTCAAAAAAAATAAGCCAAAACGTAGTGCCATGGCTTCTGTTGTTCAAACATCCGCACACCAATCCATCTTCCAATTCCCTCCAATAATAAATCTTCCTTTATCATCTCTATGTTGTGCCTCTAAGCATGTCTTGATCGAAAGAAGCAACGACATTTAATTTCACAAAACCTAGAGGGGGTCTCGTCCATCCCTCTATTTTATTTGTTGCCTTGGAGGATTGGGCAATAACATAGTTCGTCGTTATAGCACGGGCTCCCATCGAAATTTGGTATACATCTTGGGTCTTCCCCTGATGGACTAGCGAACGTCTTTCCCACCATAAATACCAGGCTGTTATAGCGATCAGTTCGCGAACATTCTGTATGCCCACTATAGATAGCTCACGTTCTGACATAAAAAGTAGAAATTCAAGTACTGCCTCTCCCGCATGATCGACCGCATAGGCTTTTTTAATGGCTTCGTGCAATCCCAGTTTCTCCCACACCTCTTTTGCCTTTTGACATAAAAATAATAAGTGTTTAGTATCTTCATGCCCGTTCGAACATGATGGGCAGGTGGGTGAAACTTTCATATGTCTATTAGCAAGTGTAACACGACACGGGAGGGTTCCATGTAAGGTACGCCAAATAAAAATCTTCACTTTTGCTGGACAAGATAATTTCCAAATCTTGCTCCAAATAGTATTGACATTTATTCCTCCCATGCCATCTGAGTGTTGCAATTTCCTCCCATGTTGCGCTTTCCATTCCTCCAGATAAGCAGAATGAACCGTGAACAGTCCATTCTTTGTAAAGCTCCAAGCTCTGAAGTCTGACATGTCATACGTGGGGAGGGGGATCGTAAGCACCCTCTGGACATCAATTGGCCACAATGTTTGTCTTACCAAATCTTCATCCCAGCAATTGCTGATTGGATCTATAAGATCAGCAACTTTTGTTAGAATCTGCCCTCTTCTAGGAGTGATAATTTTCCTATTTTCCCCATTTGGGATCCATGCATCTCTCCAGATATCAATATTCTGTCCATTACCAACTCTCCAAATATAACCTTTTTTTTGAGAGAATCCACTTCGGCCATAATGCTTTGCCAAGTGAAAGAGGATCCTTTTTCCAGACCCGCGTTCATTAAATCTCCATCTGGAAATATTTAGCTCTCAAAATGGTGGCACATAGGGAATAAGGGTTATCAAGCAGGCGTCACGCTTGTTTGGCTAACAAGGCCAGATCGAAACAATGTATGTCTCGAAAACCCATTCCTCCTTGGTCTTTTGGTACACACATCTTCCACCATGCCATCCAATGCATTCTCTTCTGATTGTCTTCGTCACCCCACCAAAAATGCGACATCGCGTCAATGATTCCTTTACAAATCTTTTTAGGAATTTTAAAGACGGACATTGCATAAGTTGGGATAGCTTGTACAACCGATTTGAGAAGGATTTCTTTTCCTCCTGCTGATAGCAACTTTTCCTTCGAACCACCGATTTTCATAATAATTCGATCTATTAAGAATTGGAAACAATCACTTTTGTCCATACCCACATTTGAAGGCAGGCCCAAATATTTGTCATTGAGAGCTTCAGTCATAATGTTCAGAATAGTACATATATGCGCCTTATCTTCCACTTTCGTGTTGGGACTAAAAAATATACTAGATTTTTCAACACTCACCATTTGCCCCGATGCAGCACAATAAGCATCCAAAACTGCTTTCAGCGCCTCTGCGTTCATGGAATTAGCTTGCATCAGGATTAATGAATCGTCCGTGAATAAGAGATTTGAAATAGATGGGGCATCTCTGTTAACTTTAATTCCGGAAATACTTCTATTCTCCTCTGCATTAGCTAAGAGTGCAGTCAGGCCTTTCGTACATAACAAAAATAAATATGGGGAGAGAGGGTCCCCCTGCCTCAGTCCTCTAGATGGTTTGAAGCTCTCTGTTTCTTCCATGTTAAAACGAACCCGATATTCCACCGATGACACACATTGCATAATTAAATTCACCCAATCCTGCTGAAAGCCTAGTCTCAACATGATTTCCTTTAAAAAAGGCCACTCCACTCGGTCATATGCTTTGTGCATGTCCAGTTTGATTGCACATAGGCGCTCTTTACCGGTCCTTTTATTTTTTATTTTGTGGAAACATTCATAAGCCACTAAGATGTTATCTGTAATCATTCTTTCAGGCACAAAAGCACTTTGGGTAGGGCTAATAATATCTGGGAGGATTGTCTTCAAACGAGCAGCAATCATGTTTGAAATGACCTTATACACCACATTGCACAAGCTTATTGGTCTAAATTGAGTTACCTTTTCTGGGGAGTTAACTTTTGGGATCATTACTATTGTAGTATCATTCCAACCATCAGGTATAGTACATGTATTCACCGCTTGGAGAACCTCTTCAGTCAAATCGTCCCCTAACATAGCCCAAAATCTCTTATAAAAATGGCGTGAAGGCCATCTGGCCCCGGCGCCTTGAAATCACCAATGATAAAAAGTGCCTTCCTAACCTCTTCGGCCGTGTAGGGGGCAAGGAGAGCCCTATTCATCTCATTCGTTACTTTTCTTTTTACAAGGGAGAGGACCTCATGGTTTGGTTGATTAACTTCTAAAGTAAACAGGTTAGAAAAATACCCCAGAATATGATTCTTCATCTCCGTGTCTTTTACCCAAACCCCATTATCGTCAAGCAATTTTTTATCTGATTTCTCTTCTTTCTAGTTGTTGCGGCGTTATGGAAAAAATAAGTGTTGCGATCACCATGCAATAACCAGTTTGCTCGACTCCGTTGTAGCCAGTGTATCTCCTCTTGTTCCAATAAATTTCAATCAAAACAATAGTCTCCTTTTGACGTGCAAGAGAGTTAGCATTCACAGGCCCTCTCCGTAATTTTTCTAAATCTTTTTTTAGTTTGTTGATTCTTTTTTTCGAACCCTTAAGAATCTCACGATCCCAAGTGTGCAAATCTGCATGTACTGCTCTTGTACGATTAGCGAGAGACGGCCCTATACCCAACATCTTCGCTTTTTCCCAAGCTGTACGTACAACTTCCGTAACCGTCTCTTCTTTCAGCCATCGAGCTTTAAAATGTTTCCTTCGACTTTTTGAGCGGTCAAAAATATTATTGTCAAAATATTCCGTGTCTAAAATAATAGGGCGATGGTCTGAGTGTACATGTTCTTCGTTTATAACGGCCGCTCGAGGGAATTTATTTGCCCAATCCACATTACAGACCGCTCGATCTAGTCTTTCCCTGATTTCGCCCCTCCTCCATGTAAATAAGTCACCCATACATCCCATATCTGCTAGTCCACAATCTCCCAAACAATTTCGAAAATCTCTCATCATCACATTTGGTCTCACATTCCCTCCCTCTTTCTCAGCTGATAACAAAATTTCATTAAAATCTCCTAAAACTACCCATGGGTGATCGCCCTTCTTATAAAAATTTCGAATATCATCCCATGACCAAGCACGGTCACTCCAGTTGGGGTTCCCATAAAAGCCTGTTAAACGCCACTGTACAGAATTCCCATTCATGAAAACAACATCAATAAAATTATTTGACACATAATTCAACTCAACTTTATTCATATTCTGATAAAACAAGACAAGACCACCCGCCCGGCCATCGCTCTCAACTACAAACATTGAATCAAAATTTAAAACTCCACGAAGCTCATCGGCTTTACATTTATTTAAGTGAGATTCTGAAAGGAAAATTATCTCTGCTTTGGTACGCTCCTGTAGATCCAAGAGCTCGCGAACCGCTATGGGAGAGAGCATCCCACGGCAGTTCCATCCGATGATTCTCATTTGGCCCGGCGTACCTCCTCTTCGGAGGCCGCCGATGCGCCATCATCTCCAACCGACTCCCTTCTCTGCTGCCCCGGAGCCTCTTCTTTCTCCTCAACTTCTTTTGATATGTGTGTAACCACCCCATTCCCATCTCTCACAGCTTCCACTCTACCCATACATACACGCTTAGAAGAAACATTTATGTCCCCATACAGAATACGCTCATAGCTATCCATGGTTTTCTCAAAAGAGAAATGTAGCTCACTACCAGTTGCTGGAGCTTCATAGAGGCTTCTTTTTTACCTATAATGTTATAATGTTCTTGCGTGCTCCCTCTGAACTCCCAACTCCTCCTCCCTTCTTTCCTTTTCTGCCCTTTTCTTTTGTCTTTCCCTGCATGGAGTTCTTTGTAGCATTGAAAGTGTAAATAGGGGTGTCAGTGGTATTTTTTGTAGCAAGTCTTGCAGCGACAGCCCCCGACAGAGCCTCCAGCACCCCCGGGCGAAAGAGGAGTTGATCACCCCATTGCAGAGCCGCCCTACTCTCCTGGCCGACCGGGTTAGGCTGGGATGCAGCCATAGCCGCAACAGACCTGATGGGGGAATTACTATTCCCCTGATGCAACATGTCCTGGCCCGCCTGGTCAGGTCCAACAGCCGTGTTGGGAGCCGCTCCCCCCACCAGCGCTTGGCCCTCCTGGCCTTCGCTAGTAGGGGGTGCAGGGGTGTATGGTGATGCATTCTGGTCCTCCTGACCATGATCACCACCCCGCATGGAGTGTTGGGACGCTACAGGGAGACGACCCTCCTGGCCGACTTGCAGCGCACCCTTGGTGGGCGCCCTTCTGGCCGCCATTCCTTGGCCCTCCTGGCTAAGGCTAGCACGCTCGAGTGGCCCGCGCTCCAGGTCCATCTGACCTGAGGCAGCTCCTACGGGCATCGGCAGAGAAGGTACTTGCCCCTGGCCCTCCTGGCCAAGCAAGTGGTCTCCCTGGACTGGACCTCCAGTCGCCAGGATAGATGATGCAGCACCTTTCTCTTTCACAGTGAGATCACTCACAGCTTAGGTGACTTGGACCACCATACCTTTAGTAGCCTTTGAGATGTTTTTTCTACTATAGCCCGAGTACACAAGAGCTCTTCTACTAGTTGTATTTCCCTTCTAGTAGGCCTCTACACTGAGTTTTTTTTTTTTGCAAAAACAGCTACTCTACTCTCTTTAGGAATCCTACAGAACCTTTCCGACGTATGGCCTACAAGCCCACAACACTCACAATATGACGGCAACTTTTCATAACGAACATCAAAGTAACATTTTTCTTTGCTGCCTAGAGGAGTGAATTCTACTCTACTCTTAATTGGCTCATGTAGCGGGACTTTCACATGAACACGCAAATACTTTTCTACTATCATGTGATTCTGGTGTGAGACGGTTATCACCTCCCCAATTTGGCCCCCTAGAGATGAACCCACATCTTCAGTTTTAAGCTCAAACGGTAGGTCACGAACCTGGACCCAAATAGCCATGGTTCCAAGATCCACCTCCGCCGGTTTACCCTTGCCGTCGAACTCGGCGAAGACGATCCCATTATGGTGCCACGGCTGGGCCTTGAACACAAAGCGTCTGTCCACGTCGGCGTAGAAGTTCAGGATGAACCTCCCGTCGTCGCTGTCCACCTCCTGGACGGTGACCTCGCCTTGCAGCCTCCAAGCCGACGAAGCACGAAGGTCATCAATAAGGACCTGCGGGTGAACTTGGAAAGGCGACAGAAATCGCCCCACCACCAAGAAACCCCTCACAGCCCTCCTGGCAGCCTCCATATCGATGACCAGCGGTGAGCCATCCCCACAAGGCTGCCTGGACACCTTCATCTTCTTGCCCCCAGGTGAACTAGTCAGAGAACCGCTCCCCATGGTCACCGGCACACTCCCCGATCCCTGACCCACCTCCCTCTCCGCCTCCCCCTTTCTCTCCATAGCTATCTCTCCGTTACTCACTAAAACAACTCGTACAGGGAAGAAACTCAAAAAGGAAAACAGAAGAACTTGCTGTGTATGGAGAGCTGATGACTCGAGACCCCCCCCCTCCCTGCTGTAGATATAGTTCCTCCCCTCACCCAAATTTGCCACCAGCATGATGAGAATTGTGCATTTATCAAAAAATAAAAGATCAAAAATGGGCAGTTTCCAAAATAAAGAGGCACTAATTTCTCTTTTTTCCTTTAAAGTACAGATAACATTCATCCCCTGATTTCTCTCTTTCTCTTTTATATCTCTCAGAGAAAGAATCTCTCTGTAATCCAACGTAATAACGCTAGTTTCCATAATAGCAGCATCCTAAATCGGACCCCCTGCCCCGAACGGGATCAAATCCTGAGAAACAAGGTCCCTATTATATGGAAGTACCTTCGATTTGTCGCCGTTGTAGCCGCCGGTTTTCACACTCACCGCCAGATGAGTGGGGCTCCTCTCTGGCTTCACGCGCATCATCTCCCCCGCCCTCCTCTTCATCCGCTTCCAGCACTTTTTCCGGTTTAGAGATTGCCGGAGGATCCGCCTTGACGTGGCCTTGATTTCTTCCCAATCCAGATTGCCCACCGGGCCCCCGACGGAAATCTCCGCCCTCTTGGGGATGCGAGGCTCCGTTGACTCCGCCTAGGACGCCGCTGTTGCCCGCCCCCTCTCGTTGGGGTCACGAGTCGCCGGGGCCTCCACCGGATTCCCCGTCTCCATCACTCCCCTTTCTCTATCTCCGTCGCTCCCAGATCGCCAGGCGATCGCTGGAGCTTTTTTTTTGCTGGACGCTTTCTTCTGCAAACAAATATACCATTTGTTTCTTCCTAGTTCACCAAGTTTGGAGCTTTGGATCAGAAGGACATAGAATGAGAAAAAAGGAAGTGCCCTGTAACATCCCAAAATTCTAAATTTTGGAATGTTATAATAAATAGATAGATTTGATTGTTTGTTTGATTGTTGTGTGATTGATTGACTGAAAGTGAGTGAATTCAAAACTTTTTGAAAGTTAAATGAGAGGGAATAAAAGGACTTTCCCAAACTTTCATCTTGCTTTTATGATCTCCGTGAATTCAAATTCTTTTCATCACAAAACCCTGGAGAGAAGATGACATGACTTCTTCCATTTATTTAAATGACAAGGGGTGTTGAAAATATTTGGATATCATTTGAAAATATTTCAAATTCAGAAACTTTATGCAACTCAATGATTTTCACGAGCGAAGATAAAATAACTTCTTCAAATTATGAAATATGAGTTGGGAGTTTCAAAGATCAAAATTTAAAGTTCTTTTGAATTTATTTTCAATTTGGGTTATTTGAGTTTTATTCAAATTATTTTTCTCCAAAAATAAAATATATGGAAATTAGGGCAACATGATTCCCTACAACCAAAAAATTGGAGAGAAATAAATTTGAATTAATTTTGGTATTTTTAAAATGATTTTTATTGGATTTTAATAGAGCAGTAGCACTCTTTGAATTATCTGAATTTATGTGGATTTTATTTGGCATTACAAAAATGTCCACGTTGTAGAAAATATTTTTCTGAAAATTTTAATATATAATATGCCTATATTATATTTTAGTTTATTGTATTTTCTTTTCTTTTCTTGTCTGCAAAAATGTTTATAAAAAAACTTCGGGCCAACCGAACTGGGCCTCGCCCGGCCCAGCCGGCCCAGTACCGGGCCACCGCCCCCATCTCTGGCTCGGGACAGAGTCCCGAGCGAAGCCGCCGTCGCCGGTAACTCGTGCCGCCGCCGGACTCCCTCCGCCGCCTTACCCCTCCTTCACGCCACCCCCTCGCACCCTCCTTTAAAGCCACAGCCCCGCCGCCCCTCCTCTCCTCCTCCCCGCTGTCGCGCCGCCGTCGTCTGCATCTCGCCGCCGCCGCACCCCGTAGATCCACCGCCGCCGCCTTACCCCTCCCCCACGCCTCCCGAGGCCGCCCCCTCCTTAAATAGCGCACCCCGTCGCCGCGCCGTCCTCTCTCTCTCCCCTCGCCTCGCGCCGCTGCCGCACTTCTCGCCGCGCCGCCGCCGCTTGCTGTCGCCGCCTGCGCCGCCCCTCGCCGCTTGCTCCGCCGCCGACGCCCACCCAAGCCGCCGCCAGCGCCGCAGCCGCGCCCCGAGCCGCTCGCCGGAGTCGCCGCCCCTCGCCGCCGAATCGCCGGACGCCTGACCCGATCTACCGATCCGCGCCACCTCCGGTTTTCAAAGAAAACCGCCGAACCGGTAATAAACCGCATGGTCCGGTTTATTTTAGGGTTAGGTTTTCTCTGGTTTTCCGATCTGTTTTATTTTGCGAACACTCATTCGTTATGCTTTTGTAATGAACGGTTTTCGTTAGATTAGACTCTGTAGCGAACGTTCGTCATTTAGATTTTTCCACCAGAAGCCAGCAGGATTACTACAGCCTATGCCGATACCCGAATGGAAGTGGGACAAGCTTGGCACGGATTTCACTACCGAATTTCCCAGAACCCGAACGGGACATGATTCTATCTAGGTAGTAGTTGATTCGTTTGACAAAAGTGGCTCACTTTATCCCAGTGGAAACCACCTATACAAGTGCGAAGTTGGCCAAGATATATATGACCAGGATCGTATGTCTGCATGGAGTTCCGAGGACCATTGCATCAGATAGAGGACACACAGTTTACCTCAAAGTTTTGGAACCAGCTGCACCAGACTTTGGGTACTAGGCTAGAGTTCGGTACAGCCTTTCATCCACAGACAAATGGATAGACCAAGAGAGTCAATCAGATTCTGGAGGACATGTTGAGAGCGTGTGCACTAGATTATGGATATAGTAGGGATGATAATCTGCCTTACGCAGAGTTCTCATACAACAACAGTTACCAAGTCAGTTTGGAGATGGCCCCTTTTGAAGCTTTGTATGGGAGAAGGAGCCAGACACCGTTGATGTGGGATGAAGTTGGAGACCGTCAGTTGTTTGGACCAAATGTGATCAAGGAGTCAGAAGAGAATGTTAAGTTGATCCGAGATAGGCTGAAGGTAGCTCAGTCCAGGCAGAAGAGTTATGCAGACTCAACGCAATTGGATACAGAGCATGTCTTCGTGTGTCCCCTCTGCGAGGAGTTAAACGATTTGTAGTTAAGGGAAAGTTAGCCCCGAGATTTGTAGGACCATACCAAGTTTTGGAGCGTATGGGAGAAGTGGCCACAAGTTGGAGTCACCCGAAGGACTGTCAGGAGTTAATGATGTGTTTCACGTTTCCCTGTTGAAGAAGTGCCATGCAGAGATGGCCAATATTCCCCTGCGAGGATGCTTGACCCTATAAAGGATAATGATGTTCCACGAAGTGGAGTATGGACTTCATAAGTATAAGTTTTTATCTCGGTATGTGGGATATTCCAAGAGTATGGATGGATGAAGTATTAAAGGAGGTAGAATGTTAGAAATATGGAGCAATTGTAACTCCGAGATGAGTTTGAGTAATCACGTCCTAGTTTGGTGTCAATAGAAGGAAGGGAGACATAACAATTGGATGGATTTTAAGTATGTTAGGAAGTTGGATGTTGGATTAAAGATTAGTTGCCCAGAGGATGAGTTCAAGGTTTACAAGTGATGAGATGGGCCATAACCCACAGGCCCCAGGACCTGCCAAGAAGCAAGCACACTCTTGCTGAAGGAAAAACCCTGGAAGAAGTTACGATTTTATCGATAGACGATCTTATAGGATTACCGCAAACCTGAGAGTTGTGAAGGACCGATAGATGTTTGTGTGGCTTGCAGAACCAATGGATTTTTCTGAACTTAGTTCGTCGACAAGAGAAATTCTGCAATGCTTGTGAGGATGACCGAGTGTTAGAATGCGAGATTCGCTAAACCGTATACAAGGTAATGATTTGGGTGCGGGATGGATTGATCACCATACCGACTTACTCTTATTATTCGCCTTGCTATGTGGAATGGTAAATCTGAGTGACTTACCTATAGTAGAGTGACGACGATCAAAACCTTGTTTAAACCTTAGAATGGTATAAGAATTTTTTCCCTTGTACAAGGCAGTTTTTGCCAACCGTAGGTTATACAGTGAGGATCAACCCAGACCCATTTCCTGCAGGAGAAACCATAAATTGTTGACCACCATGAGATATTGACAATTGTTTAGTATTGACGCCAGACCCGTCAGTTAAGAAGACCCAATCTCGGAATAACCTTACCAAGATGAAAGGACAGAAGCATTGAGGAAAAAGTCATGCCACTACTGGAAGAGCTCAGAGAAGGAATTTTTCTGAAGATCTGAGAAGACCGGCCTGTCAAGAACAAGGATGAGTATATGAGTTTCGATGGAGCCGTAACAATGTTTCTAAGGGTGGTAGCACCCCAGACCCCCTGAGACGATCGATGGATTTTGAGAAGACCCCAAACCCAACCTATTTCTTTCTAGCCTCTCTGAATCTCGAGGACGAGATTCCTTCTAAGGGTGGTAGGTTTGTAACATCCCAAAATTTTAAATTTTGGATGCCGTTGGAGTTGATGGACTCGCTTATCTTCCAAGCCTTCCGTTGTTATCATTATTAGATGGCCTTAAGCCATATTTATTGTAATAAGTTCTCTCTGAGACTTCGATGTAATAAGTGTGTGATTGCTACTCTGTTATAAATCCTTCAAAGTACTGTGTGGTGTCAGCATTACTGATCCAGGGATGACACCTGAGCATAGAGGTCAGACTGTTTGAGGTCTGGTCACTACATTCGGCCCCGTACCGCACCACCGCCCCCATCTCCGGCTCGGGACACAGTCCCGAGCGAAGCCGCCGTCGCCGGCGACTCGTGCCGCCGCCGGACTCCCTCCACCGCCTTACCCCTCCTTTACGCCACCCCCTCGCCCCCTCCTTTAAAGCCGTAGCCCCGCCGCCCCTCCTCTCCTCCTCTCCGCTGTCGCGCTGCCGCCGTCTGCATCTTGCCGCCGCCGCACCCCGCAGATCCGCCGCCGCCGCCTTACCCCTCCCCCACGCCTCCCGAGGCCGCCCCCTCCTTAAATAGCGCACCCCGTCGCCGCGCCGCCCTCTCTCTCTCCCCTCGCCTCGCGCCGCCGCCGCTTGCTGTCGCCGCCTGCGCCGCCCCTTGCCGCTTACTCCGCCGCCGACGCCCACCCAAGCCGCCGCCAGCGCCGCAGCCGCGCCCCGAGCCGCTCGCCGGAGTCACCGCCCCTCGCCGCCGAATCGCCGGACGCCCGACCCGATCTGCCGATCCGCGTCGCCTCCGGTTTTCAAAGAAAACCGCCGAACCGGTAATAAACCGCCTGGTCAGGTTTATTTTAGGGTTAGGTTTTCTCCGGTTTTCCGATCTGTTTTATTTTGCGAACGCTCATTCGTTACGCTTTTGTAACGAACGGTTTTCCTTAGATTAGACTCTGTAGCGAACGTGCGTCATTTAGATTTTTCCTTTTTCTTTTATATTTTGGCTAGGGACCTATTCGTGAGAATTTTCTTCACAGATTAGTCCCTCTACTTCAAACGACCACATCTTTTTACTCGTTAGTCCAAATCTAAGGAAACCAACGCCCACTTCTTCGTTATGAACCCCTCTATCCAGTAATCCAACTCAAACATGTTTTTGAAAATTTAAAATCTGAATTAGATCAGATTTGAGTTTGAACTTTGTTTGATCCTAACTTGAGTTTCGTAACTCCGATTTAGTTGATTCTTTTTGCAAATCGAAGCTCTTGACCTAAACTTTCTGATAAGGCCAAATTCAAATAATTTTGGTACTGTTAGAAATTGTTTTATGTTGCAAGAGTTATTTTCTTGGTTTTGATGTTTTCTGAACTGTTTTCTTCGTTCTTCCCGATTTTTGGAGTGATTGCTTATGTGTGGTTACTATTGCTTGCTTACGATAGATTGACCAGAGTGTGACGAGTAGAACTGTCAAGAGTTTTGAGTGTGAATCATCTTCATCAACATTGCAGGCAAGTTCACACTTTGATCATATCCCTTTCATACCCAGTTTTATGCATTAGTTTCACCCCTCAAACATTGCATGATTAGGATGTCATTAACATGTGGGTATTGGGAAGTAGTTGATGAGGTAGGAACCTATTGTCCTGTTATATCAAACCCTTGGGAGTTACTTCTACGCGTTGCTTATATTGCCATGCTATGCTCGTAGACGTGGATTGGTTTTTGAGAGTATCCATGACAGATGTGAGATTGTTAATTAATGGTTTATTTAAGGTGGCAACTTAAACACACATCTGGGTGGATTGAGGTACCTGGGTATTCCAGGATTGCCTGTCTAGGTACCTGGGTACTCCAGGATTGCCTGTTTTTTTATGGACCGCCACCCAGGCTCAAAGGGATCATGAGATTATTCATACTAGGAACTTCCGTGTGCAGCCACAACCCATTATGGGCTCCGGCATAGCTGATTAAGTCGTGCGAACTCTTACAGTGGTAGACTAGCAGATGTAGGGGATGTAGGTTGGTACGGTCTATCACATCGTAAGGTGCTAGCGCTTCTGAAAGACTATGTCTCGGTCATCCGTTTCTCAAACACCATGCTATGCTCGTAGACGTGGATTGGGTTTTGAGAGTATCCATGACAGATGTGAGATTGTTAATTAATGGTTTATTTAAGGTGGCAACTTAAACACACATCTGGGTGGATTGAGGTACCTGGGTATTCCAGGATTGCCTGTCTAGGTACCTGGGTACTCCAGGATTGCATGTTTTTCTTATGGACCGCCACCCAGGCTCAAAGGGATCATGAGATTATTCATACTAGAAACTTCCGTGTGCAGCCACAAGCCATTATGGGCTCTGGCATAGTTGATTAAGTCGTGCGAACTCTTACAGTGGTAGACTAGCAGATGTAGGGGATGTAGGTTGGTACGGTCTATCACATCGTAAGGTGCTAGCTCTTCTGAAAGACTATGTCTCGGTCATCCGTTTCTCAAACACCATGCAGTGCGATAAATCCAACGGAGGCGATCGAGTCCTGTGGGGAAAAGTGCGCAAACCTCTGCAGAGTGTACAAACTAATCATGATTAGCCGTGTCCCCGGTTATGGACATCTTGAGTATCTAGTTCTTGGATTATCCTGTTGATCTCATCATGTTACTTTAAATTAATTTTGTTGGGTTTAATGATGTTACTTAATTGGGATTGAGAATGTTGTCAACCATTCTCAATGTTTAACAACCACCATGATAGTTAAATAAAATTTATTCCTTTGCAGTAGGGAAAAATTGGCTTTTCGCAAAGACATTATAACCATAGAGCTTTTCCACCAGCCATATATGCATGTAGTGTTAGCCATTGTTCATCATTTTCTCTATGGTGTGAATTTGCCAGCACATTCAATGTACTGACCCGTTTCGGGCTGCAACGTCTCATGTTGCAGGTTTCTTACGACGAGTAAGTGATACGTTAGGGTTATGATTTCTACACTCAACTTTGCCGTTGGTGTTGATGGGAATCCACAACCTTGTTGCTTCCGCTATTTTGGATTGAGATAATAGTATTTACGTTATTTTATACATGTGATTTACCTCTGTTATAAATCCTCGAGTACTGTGTGTGTCAGCATACCGATCCAGGGATGACACTTAAGCACAGAGACTTGATCCATTCGGGTCGGGTCGTGATGAGGACATCAATACCATTGTTACACCCACAGCCCCTGCTGCTATACATACTGGACCAATTACTAGAGCTCGCGCACGCCAATTGAATTATCAGGTACTTTCGTTTCTTGGTAATGATTCTAATGTTCATGAGAATATGATGCTGCCTAAATTGGATACATTTGTTTTGCTTACAAATGAAGGGCCTAGCTTGGAGAAGGATGATCATTGGAGCAAGAACAAGCATGGAGTTGATGGCATGCGCAAGGGAGACAAGAACAGAGTTTCAAGTGATGATTTCAGGACTTTGAAGCCACCATAATGAGTGCATGAAGCCTTGGACGAAATATACAAGATGCCACTTCATAATTTTCATCTAGAGTCTATTCTAGGTGCTGTGTCACCTTCTTCTTGGGCCAGGCCCATGTAATTTCGAAATACTTCAATATAGGCTGTTTTTAGAGTCCGTATGTGTGGGGAAACAAGAGTTAGGGTGGGTTCTGGACCCCTCCTCCAAGGGCCACGAAATTCCCCCCTCTTCCTCCATATATACAGCCCCTAGGGCATCGTTTAGACTTTGGGTTATGTTTAGATTAAAAGTTCGCCATAGCTGCAACTTCGCGTACTTCGTTTGTGTTCAACGACTAGACCAAGGCGTCTCAGAACCCCACCTTGATCAATAAAGCTTTCCTCTTATATTCGCAATATCCAGATTGCAATCTTAGTTTCTTGCTTGTTCTTCGTTTGCCTGCAGAAAATAGACCTTCGTGGTCAGGTTGATCGTGCTCCGGCGTGGTCAATAACCTCTCGGAGTTGGTTTAGCGGTTGCTAAGGCGCGACGTCATCGCACGTTCGTAGTCGGATCGTCAACGTCGACTTCCTCCAAAATGATAGCCACCATCTCATCGAAAGACGGGACACCTTTGCCTCTATCAAGTGGTATCAGATTTCCAGGTTGCTCGGTGAGATTTTATAGTTTTTCGTAGTTTAGATCGAGTCTGTTCTTCATACCTATAGTCCACGAAAAAGCCAAAAAAATTAGGGTTAGTTCATCCCATCCGAACCAATCTGAGCCTTTGCATAATCTTTTCTGTATTTGCTTTGTTGAATTTGTGGTTGCATCGTCATGTCAAGTTGCTGGTCTTAGAGTCTAGTCTTTTAGAGTTTCGAGTTCTGGTCATACGTTGTCACGCCGCCGCCGCACCATCATCATCGCCTTGCCATCTACCACCATTGCTTATCCGCCACCGCTCTGAATCCGTATCCATATACCACCACCAATATGTATCCATATACCACCACCGCTACCATATACCACCACCGCTGCCATATACCACCACCAATCCAAGTTCTTCTCATATTAGGTTTGTTTTCGATATCCATCTAAATTCCGATTCGTGTTTCCTTGCCTGTGTAGGTCTTGAAAAAAAAACAGAGCGAAAAAAATTCCAGAGTGTGCTTTTCCCTTGTTTTCGTGCAGCGCCGTGATTTTGTTAGTGTTCTAGGCTCGCGTCTCTAGCACGGTCTAGCCTAGGACCAGCACAGTACCGTCGCCGAGCGTTTATTCAACTTTGCATCTCTGAATTGATTATTGCTGACCTTTTTGCTACCATACTATAAGCCTTTCCAGCTCCACATACATCTACGTCGTGCGTTTGACTCTCCCTAGCAATCGCTCTATCCAAGCTTTGAGAGTTTTGACTACAACGGTTGCCGATCACCGCCTGCTGCTGGGTAAGAACTGGTAAGAATTTGAGATTTGCTTGACGGATTTGTGACTCCCCACCACACCACCACCACCACTTCCTAGTAGCCTGTAGAATCATATTCTTGTGTGTTTCTATTGCTGCTAACCATGGCAGGATCACAAGCCGACGAGACTGACTGGGAGAACATGACAAACAAAGAGTTACATGATAAGTTTCAGCAAATGATGAGTGGATAGGTGGAAGATGTGCTAAATAGATTTGAAGAGGCCATGGAGAAGATAGATGGCATTGAGAAGGCGTTCGAAACAAAGCTCGATAACAAGTTTAATGAATTGCTCGCGCGTCTACCACCACCACCACTGGCTGCACCTAACGCACCTCTACAACAGCAACAACGACTACCTCCACATCACGAAACAGCCGTCCGCCGAGCGACCCGTGTCTCTCTTCAGCCTGGTCAAGCTGCTGGTGCTGCTGTTGATACTTCTGTGGCTCCTGCTGCTGATGTGGAGGAGGATGATTATGTGGGCGATTACGAGGATGAGGTTGATCAACATCAGAACTACGTGCAACCACCAGCACCACAACCACCAGGTCGTCCACATGCAAATAATGGCAATGTTAGGGCTCCCCCTCAGGTACGAGATCATGACCATCTCCCTAAACTGAAATTGATTATTCCACCATTTGAGGGTAGATATGTTCCTGATATATATCTTACTTGGGAGTTAGAAACTGAACAACGATTTACATGTTTACAATATCCTGAGGAGAGACGTGTTCCTGCTGCTGTTTGTGCTTTCACTAGCTTTGCATGTGTTTGGTGGTCTGAACATTGTAGATTATATCCTGTTCCAGCTACTTGGGCTGCTTTCAAAACTGCTATGCGTACTCGTTGGGTTCCACCATATTATCAACGTGAATTACTTCAAAAATTGCAACGCTTAAGACAAGGAAAAAATTCGGTAGAAGAATATTATCAGGAATTACAAACTGGCTTGATTAGATGTGGTATTGTTGAGGAGAATGAAGCTATGCTTGCACGTTTTCTGGGTGGATTAAATAGAGAGATTCAGACCATTCTAGACTATAAGGATTATAATAATATCACTCGTTTATTCCATCTTGCTTGTAAAGCTGAACGTGAAATGCAGGATCGACAGGCATTGGCGCGAACTAACTTTTCTGCAGGTCGACCTTCATCATGGACACCACGTGCAAAATCTACTTCTACACGTTCTGCTACACCGGCACCTCCGTCAGCTGCCACCTCCAACCGTGATACAATAAAGCAAGCACAATCACCACTATCTGCCAAGAGCACACCTTCTGGGCCTGCAAAGAGCTCTTCTTCATCCATGGCACAAACAGGGCAAACACATGATATTATTTGTCGACGTTGCAAGGGTGGAGGTCATTATGCAAGAGAATGCCCATCTAAGCGTGTGATGATTGTTACTGAGGATGGTGGGTATGAGTCCGCTAGTGACTATGATGAGGAGACTTTGGCTCTTATTACACATGAAGAACACGGTGGAGATGATTCTGATCATGAGACGCAATACATGGCTGCTGAACATGCTGACAGGTATGAATGTTTAGTTGCTCAACGTGTTTTGAGTGTGCAGGTCACGCAAGCTGAGCAAAATCAGAGGCATAATTTGTTCCATATAAAGGGAGTTGTGAAGGAACGTACTGTTCGCGTCATCATAGATGGAGGGAGCTGCAACAACTTGGCTAGCATGGAGATGGTGGAGAAGCTACCTCTCACCACAAGACCACATCCACATCCTTACTACATCCAATAGTTCAACAACATCGGCAAGGTTAAGGTAACACGTACTGTCCGGGTGCATTTTAGTATCTGTACATATGCTGATAATGTTGATTGTGATGTGGTACCTATGCAAGCATGTTCCTTATTACTTGGTAGACCATGGCAGTTTGATAAAAATTCTGTACACCATGGTAGAAACAATCAGTATACTCTTCTTCATAAGGATACAAATATTACTTTGCTTCCTATGACTCCTGATTCCATTTTGAAAGATGGTATTCATAGAGCTAATAAAGCAAAACAGGAGAAAAATAAGAGTGAAAATCAGATTGTGGCAAAAGAATTTGAGCAACAAATGAAGCCTAATAGTAAACCATCTAGTGTTGCTTCTGAAATTAAATTGAAAAGTGCATGTTTACTTGCCACCAAATCTGATATTGATGAGCTAGTTTTTAGCAAATCTGTTTGCTATGCTTTTGTGTGCAAAGAGGCATTATTTTCATTCGAGGACGTGCCTTCCTCTTTGCCCCCTGCTGTCACTAACATTTTGCAGGAGTTCGCTGACGTCTTCCCACAAGACATGCCACCGGTATTGCCACCTATTCGAGGGATTGAGCATCAAATTGACTTAATTCCCGGTGCATCGCTACCCAACCATGCACCATACCGTACCAATCCAGAGGAAACGAAGGAGATTATGCGTCAAGTACGGGAGCTGCTCGACAAAGGTTATATTCACGAATCCCTTAGTCCTTGTGTTGTTCCTATTATTCTAGTGCCGAAAAAGGATGGTACGTCGCGTATGTGTGTTGATTGTAGAGGTATTAATAATATTACCATTCGTTATCATCATCCTATTCCTAGGCTAGATGATATGCTTGATGAATTGAGTGGCTCTACAATATTCTCCAAAGTTGATTTGCGTAGTGGATACCATCAAATTCGTATGAAATTGGGAGATGAATGGAAAACAGCATTTAAAACTAAGTTTGGTTTATATGCCTGGTTAGTCATGCCTTTTGGCTTAACTAATGCACCTAGTACTTTCATGAGACTAATGAACGAAGTTTTACGTGCTTTCATTGGACGATTTGTGGTAGTCTATTTTGATGATATACTGATTTATAGCAAATCTTTGGAAGAACATTTGGAACATTTACGTGTTGTTTTTAATGCTCTACGTAATGCACGTTTTTTTGGTAACCTCGGGAAGTGCACCTTTTGCACCGACCGAGTGTCTTTTCTTGGCTATGTTGTTACTCCACACGAAATTGAAGTTGATAAAGCCAACATTGAAGCTATTAAGAGTTGGCCGCAGCCCAAAACGGTCACACAAGTGAGGAGTTTTCTTGGACTCGCTGGTTTCTATAGGCGTTTTGTGAGAGATTTTAGCACAATTGATGCACCTCTCAATGAGCTTACAAAGAAGGATGTGCCTTTTGTTTGGGGTACCACACAGGAAGAAGCCTTCGCGATATTGAAAGATAAGTTGACACATGCTCCTTTACTTCAACTTCCTGACTTTAATAAGACTTTTGAGCTTGAATGTGATGCTAGTGGAATTGGATTAGGAGGTGTGTTATTACAAGATGGCAAACCTGTTGCATACTTTTCTGAAAAATTGAGTGGGCCTAGTCTGAATTATTCTACTTATGATATAGAATTATATGCTCTTGTTCGGACTTTAGAGACATGGCAACATTATTTATGGCCCAAAGAATTTGTTATACATTCTGATCATGAATCTTTGAAACATATTAAAATTCAAGCTAAACTGAATCGTAGACATGCTAAATGGGTTGAATTCATTGAGACTTTCCCTCATGTCATCAAACACAAGAAGGGTAAAGAAAATGTTATTGTTGATGCTTTGTCTCGTCGCTATACTATGCTTTCACAACTTGACTTCAAAATATTTGGTTTGGAGACCATCAAAGATCAATATGTGCATGATGCTGATTTTAAAGAAGTAATGCAGAATTGTAAAGAAGGAAGAACATGGAACAAGTTCGTTGTTAATGATGGTTTTGTGTTCCGCGCTAACAAGCTATGCATTCCTGCTAGCTCTGTTCGTCTTTTGTTGTTGCAGGAGGCGCATGGAGGAGGATTAATGGGACATTTTGGCGTGAAGAAGACGGAGGACGTACTTGCTACACATTTCTTTTGGCCAAAGATGAGACGGGATGTTAAGCGTTTTGTTGCTCGCTGCACTACATGTAAAAAAGCTAAGTCACAACTCAATCCTCATGGTTTATATATGCCTTTGCCTGTGCCTAGTGTTCCTTGGGAGGATATATCTATGGACTTTGTTTTAGGTTTACCTCGAACAAAAAAGGGGAGGGATAGCATATTTGTTGTCATGGATAGATTCTCAAAAATGGCACACTTTATACCATGTCATAAAAGCGATGATGTTGTTAATGTTGCTGATTTGTTCTTTTGTGAAATTATTCGCTTGCATGGTGTGCCAAATAATATTGTTTCAGATCGTGATACTAAATTTCTTAGCCACTTTTGGAGATGTTTATGGGCTAAGTTGTGGACTAAACTGCTTTTTAGTACTACTTGTCACCCCCAAACTGATGGACAAACTGAAGTAGTCAATAGAACATTGTCTACTATGCTTAGGGCTGTTTTGAAGAAAATCATAAGAAAATGTGGGAAGAATGCTTGCCTCATATTGAATTTGCTTATAATCGTTCATTGCATTCTACTACTAAGATGTGCCCTTTTGAAATTGTGTATGGTTTTCTACCTCGTGCACCTATTGATTTGTTGCCTCTTCCATCTTCGGAGAAGGTTAATTTTGATACTAAAGAACGTGCTGAATTGATTTTAAAAATGCATGAGTTAACTAAGGAAATATTGAGCGTATGAATGCTAAATATAAACTTGCTGGAGATAAGGGTAGAAAACATGTTGTGTTTGCACCTGGAGATCTTGTTTAGTTACATTTGCGTAAGGATAGATTTCCTAATTTGCGCAAATCAAAGCTAATGCCACATGCTGATGGTCCTTTTAACGTGTTAGAGAAAATAAATGATAATGCATATAAACTTGAGTTGCCTGCAGATTTTGGGGTTAGCCCCACTTTTAACATTGCAGATTTGAAGCCTTATTTGGGTGGGGAAGATGAGCTTCCGTCGAGGACGACTTCATTTCAAGAAGGGGAGGATGATGACGACATCAATACCATTGTTACACCCACAGCCCCTGCTGCTATACATACTGGACCAATTACTAGAGCTCGCGCACGCCAATTGAATTATCAGGTACTTTCGTTTCTTGGTAATGATTCTAATGTTCATGAGAATATGATGCTGCCTAAATTGGATACATTTGTTTTGCTTACAAATGAAGGGCCTAGTGCATGAAGCCTTGGACGAAATATACAAGATGCCACTTCATAATTTTCGTCCATAGGCTTTTCTAGGTGCTGCGTCACCTTCTTCTTGGGCCGGGCCCATGTAATTTCGAAATACTTCAATATAGGCTGTTTTTAGAGTCCGTATGTGTGGGGAAACAAGAGTTAGGGTGGGTTTCGGACCCCTCCTCCAAGGGCCACGAAAATCCCCCCTCTTCCTCCATATATACAGCCCCTAGGGCATCATTTAGACTTTGGGTTTTGTTTAGATTAAAAGTTCGCCATAGCTGCAACTTCGCGTACTTCGTTTCTGTTCAACGACTAGACCAAGGCGTCTCAGAACCCCACCTTGGTCAATAAATCTTTCCTCTTATATTCGCAATATCCAGATTGCAATCTTAGTTTCTTGCTTGTTCTTCGTTTGCCTGCAGGAAACAGACCTTCGTGGTCAGGTTGATCGTGCTCCGGCGTGGTCAATAACCTCTCGGAGTTGGTTTAGCGGTTGCTAAAGCGCGACGTCATCGCACTAGTCGGATCGTAAAAGTCGACTTCCTCCAAAACGATAGCCACCATCTCATCGAAATACGGGACACCTTTGCCTCTATCAGGTCGCTACATGCCCATATCAGTTTTTGCAACCTTACTTGACCCATATTTTTGCCAGTTTGTTGGAACGTGTTTTGAGGAAAAAACCAGTTGCCCTCTTGAGTTTGGACATGCTACTAGATTGTTTGGATAGAAGAGGGGAAAAACAAGAGAGATAGAAGGAAGAAAACAGAACAAATCTGTTGCATTTTTTGAAGTAATCCCTCGTGAGTTGTTTGTTTTGGAAGGTGATGAGTATTTAAAAAGAAAGATGCACGTCAATCCGGAAGAGTTGGTTGTTTCCATGTTTGGACTTTGGATGAAAAAACAGAGAGAAGTTGACACGTGAGGGAGAAAGACATTGAGGCAGAAACAAAATAAAAGAGAGATCAGCCACATACCAAGTATTTGGAGATATCATACATACTAGTAGTAGTGCTCGTTTGGCTTGTTGCTACGTCGCTCATATTTTTTTGTCGCAACTTGAGTACTTGGTTGCCACCGCATGTGAATTTCATTTGTGTCTTAGGCTCGCGTCTCTAATACAGTCCAACCTAGGATCAGCACTCGACCACTTTGAGCGATTTTTAGCTTGCATTAATTAGCGTGGTTGTAGCATTTTTCTCCACATATTCAAAAGCCAACTAGTTCCACATATTTCTACACCGTGCATACATACTTTCACCTAGCAATCGCTTTATCAACTCTGAGAATTATTTGACACCGCTGGTTGTCGGTCACCACCTGCTGCATGGTAAGAACTTGTAAGACTTTGATTTTTTGCTATATTGTGAGCGTTTTAAGCCTGATTTATATATTGAATGGGAGTTAAAAATAGATGCTATATTTGCTTCCCATAATTTTCTGAACATAAAAAAGTTAAGGCAGCGGTTGGTACATTCACTGGTTTTGCTACTTTTTGGCAGACTGAATATTGTCAGTTACACCCTGATTATATACCTACTACTTGGGATGATTTAAAACTTGTCATGAGAAATAGATTTGTCGATGTTTCTTATACTCGTGGAATGATTAAAAAACTACAACATTTAAAACAAGGTACTGACACTGTAACAACATATTATGATGATTTACGGACTACCTTGTTGCACTCCTTGTTAGATGAATGTGAAGATGATTTTATGGATAGATTTTGGGGAGGATTAAATCGTGATCGTCAGGAGATACTAATTCATGAAGAGTGTTATGCTATGGACAGTTTGTTTCGTCTTGCTGGCAAAGCTCAAGAGGAAATAAAATGGCATGTTGTCGACAAGGATAATAAGCACAAGGTGCACATTCCAAGAGATGATACGGTTGTTCCTTCAACTACTAGGCGTAATATGACAACCACATCCTTTGTTGTGAGGACTACATCACCTACACCATGTGACACATCACCTCCGATAGTGCTTATGTCATTAGAGTTGATCATAAGAGGTAATGACAAACGTACCGATCTTCCACCTTCACATGAGTATGATGAATGTCTTGTCGATTTAAATTCACCATGCGATGAGCTACCCACTAGTTTGATCACACCTGCGATTTTAGAGGACTATGGTGATGATTTGAGTTTGCCATGTGATCAAACAATTTTTAGTGAACCCATTAACTTAAATATTGATGCGAAAGAACCATGAGAATTAGGGAATAAATCAGATTTGGATCAAATATGTTTGAAAATAATTATGCCAATGTTTACTCGTTTTGATATGACCTCTAATCTTGGTGATGGTTCATC
Organism: Aegilops umbellulata; assembly: GCA_032464435.1. Taxonomy (NCBI): domain Eukaryota; kingdom Viridiplantae; phylum Streptophyta; class Magnoliopsida; order Poales; family Poaceae; genus Aegilops; species Aegilops umbellulata. The sequence continues at coordinate 222,578,218 of CP136054.1, read as the reverse complement.
AAGGTTGGGATGGTTTAATGATGAGCATTGCCAAACTGTTCTTACAGATCGTGCATGCCAGCTATATTATCAGGTACTTTCGTTTCATGGTAAAGTTTCTAAAGTTCATGAGAATATGATGTTGCCTAACTTCGATGCATTTTTGTTGCTTACAATGAAGGGCCTAGCATGGACAAGAAGGATGAACATTGGAGCATGATCAAGCATGAAGACAAAGGCGCGTGCGAAGAGAACAAGAGTGGAGTTTGTAGTGGAGATTTTTGCACTTCGAAGCCACCATGATGACATACAATAAGATGGACAAAATATACAAGATGGAATTTTATAAATTTTGTCCATAGATTATTATAGGTGCTGCACCACCTTATTTTTTGGGCCAGGCCCATCTAATTTTGAAATACTACTTCATAGGTTGTTCTTAGAGTCCATATTGTAGGGGAAACGAATCAGGAGGTATTTTAGTCCCACAATGCCAAGGGTGGACGAAATCCTCTGTAGCGACCCGACCTCAGACGGTCAAGCCTCTGTGTATCTGTGCCATCCCTGGATCAGTATGCTGGCACACACAGTACATCAATGTATATATCAAAGTGCAATCACATGTGTAAATAACGTAAAACTGATATATACCTTATAAGTCTCAGCGGAAACAATCAACAGGTGTGGAGTCCCATCAACGCCATCGGCAGGTTGAGTGTAGACTGTAACCCTGTATCGGAACTCTTACTCGTCGAAGAAAAATATCTGCAACATGATACGTTGCAGCCGTGTAGGTCAGTACATTGAATGTACCGGCAAGATCACAATATGAGAAAACAGATGATAAAACTATTCTACATGCAATATGGCTTTGTGGCTCTGGGTCTAAGTTTTGTTTGCGTAAAAGCTGGTTTTTTTTTCCCTACATCAAAGAAATATCAGGGGTCTGTACCACGGAGTTTCCTATCATGACATGGTTCTGCCAACCGATGTCTCATAGCCCGAATCATCATAAGTTGCCCATAATTAAATTTTGGATCTGGTGTTGAGAGTTCCGAGATGGATCCAAGTCCAGAGGCTCAAATTGTCCGTAACCGAGGATACGGCTAATTGATTAGGTTTTAACCCTCTGCAGAGGTTTGTACACTTTACCTGCAAGATTCGACCCCTCATTTTACGTTCTCGCACTTTAGGGTGTTTGAAAACAAGACGACCAAAACATGCTCTTCCAAAGAGTTCCCCTGACCACTGTCCGGTGCTCATCCAATCCTACCGTAGTTCTACATCTGCTAGCACCATCCCAGCCAGAGTCACAACTAAGGTCAACCAAGCCAGAGCCCATAGTGACTTGCAGTTGCACAGGTAAGATTCCGAGCCTGAAGTATTCTTCCGTCTCTTTGAGTTTGGGTGAAGCTTTCCGCAAGATGTCATGGCGCTTCTCCATGCATCCCGGCCATCCACTGGTTTCTCTAGGGTGCCCGTCAACCATCCTTCACCCAGTAGTGTGTACTGAATTCTTGTCTCGAGTCTCGAAATCTTGAGGTCTTGAGGTCATGAAGATGCAGTCCTTGTCGATGCCATCATGAAGTTGTCGTCATTGACGTAGAGTCCTCCATTCTCACACCTCTCCCGAGCACTCATACCAACCCCATCTACTATAGCATAGCATTAAAATAAATAACGTCCCGGGCTTGGTAACAGGGTGATGGGTTCCTATCTCATGCATTCTACTCAACTACAAGAAATCAATATCACTACTGGAGGGATTGTTGAAAGGGTGCTACTACATGCAAATAAAACATAGGTATGAAAATCATGGTCAAAGTGAACTTGCCTGGTAAGTTGATGAAGATAACAACACTCTCGAAAATAACTTGATAGGACTATACGCAACTCTCCGATAAAATCTATAATAACAAACATGACATTCACATAAGCAAGCATTCTAGCAAGCAACTCTAGCAATCAAAAGAAAACTCAATAAGAAAACCCAATACAAAACAAATAACACATCGAAAGAACTAATAGAGGAAAACTATAGAGAACCTACTAGGAAAACCTTTTGCCTTAACTACAAAAAAATATTTTTGTCCTAAGCAAAACTTAACAAAGAAAATACTAAACTAATAACTTTAACAGAAAATAAATTTTGAATCAACTAAGTTAACAGAAAGTATTTTTCATAAAGTTTTACTAGCAAAAGGAAACACATAAAAAGCTAAATTAAAACTCTAATTATGCTTAAAACAAAACTTGTAAGAAAAAGAAATAAAACATTTTATTTTTCTGTAAATAAAAGTTCCCTCTAATACTATAGAAACCAATCTGAACTAAAATATAACAGAGGTGAAAATAAATTTTGAAAATAATTAAAACAGTAGAAAACAGCAACAAGCTAACAAAACTACAAAAGCTTGTTTTCGAGTAAAACTATAAAACTATAAATACCCAAATTAATCCTACTGCTAGGCAAGGTCAAAACAAAGCAGTGAAAAAAAGAATCACAAAAAAAATCGTAACTCAAATTATAGCAGAAATACTAATCTGACTAAAACTAATATAAAACTATTTTTATAAGCTTAAACATGGCCGAATCTATTTTCTACAGAACTACATGAAATTTGTAAACTAACAAAAAGGGAATCAACTAAAAATATTAAACAACCTAAAAGATATAGACTTTACAAGAACAGAACTATTCTGTTTTAAAAACAGAAACTAAAAAAGTAACTAAAACAAAAAAAACAAGCGCTACTGGGCCTATCTAACACTCAGGCGAACACTAACTAAAGCGCGCCCGCGGCTAAACAGAATAACCGACCGGTTCGATCAGTTGAAATGAACCGTAACTAAACCGAGAAAAGACCGAACTAAGACCGATCTAAACAATTAAACCTAACCATACAGAGATCTAATCTAAGCCATTGAAAAAGGATCGGAGGGAGGAGAAGCTCACCGCGGCGGCGATGAACTCTGGCGAGGTGCTCCGGCTTCGGTGGTCGGCGGGGACGGTGCTCCGGTCGTCGGCGAGCTCGGTGAACTCGTCGGGAGGATGCAGCGGATGAAGGCGATCACGGTTGTGGCCTCGGTGGAGCTCTGGGACGTCGGAGGAGGACGACGGCGAGCTCGGGGCGGCGGTGACGTTCGGGTGGTCGGCGGCGGTGGCGTTCCAAGGGCGCAGGAGCTCGGGCGAGTCCTCGGGGAGGTGCGGTGGATGGGGTCGAGGCTATTGGTGGAGGTGGTGGGGCTCGGGGACGACGGAGGGAGTGGCTAGGGCAACAATGGTGCGGTGGCATAGGCGGAGCTCCAGCGAGCAATAGGCAGCGAGGGAGAGAGGTTCGGGCGTCTTTAGGGGCGGAACAAAGAGGAGAGGGGGTATTTATAGAGGGGAGGCAAACTTGGGAGAGGGGGCGAATCGGGGAGAGGATCCCGCGATCTCCGGGATACGGCGGCGGCGGCGGCGCGATCCTATTGTGGCGCTTGCGTGCGGAGGAAGAAGAAGACGCGGGCGGGGTGATCAGGCAGTGGGACCCAGCGGTCAGCGGCACAAGACGAGCGCGGAGGGAGTGGGCGACCGAGGCGAAAGGGCTCCGGGCGTGCGCGTGGCTGGTGGGCCAGCCTGGCGCGTAGATGGGCCGAGGGAGAGAGAGATGTGGGCCTGGTGGCAACAGAGGGCTTCGCCCATTTTTTTAATAAGCACGGACATGAAAACTAAATAAAGGAAAAACAATAAGACTTTTATATAGACATATATATATCAATAAAATTAGAAAAATAAACCCTACAACGTGATTTTTTTTCTAGAGGCAACTAAAAAACAATTTTTTTATAAATTCCAAATAAACTCCAATTTGAATTCAAAAACTTTTGGCATTAATTTCTCCTGACTTTTTGAAGTGTCATGTTAGCTCCTCTCATACTTTTAAACAAGTATTTGTCAGGGTTATATGAAATAAATTTCGAATGCCAAGTTGAATCCAAATTCAAATAAAATTCAAATGCCTCTGAAATTTCCAAATGCCACTTAATTTCACACAAAAATCAAACAAACAATAATAAATATTTATTTAATATAACATTCCAAAATTTAGAATTTTGGGATGTTACAAACCTACCACACTTAAAATGAATCTTGTCCTCGAGATTCGAAGAGGCTAGCAAGAAAAGGTTAGGGTTTGGGGGTCTGCTAGCAATGCCATTGATTGGAATGGTCTAATGTGCTACCACACTTAAAAGCAGGGTTATGGTCCCGTCCAAAACTCATGTGCTCATTCCTTTGGGTTGACAGTGTCGGTCTTCTCATATTCCCTGGAATAACTCTTTCACTGGTGCTCTCCCAGTAGGGGCATGGCCTTTTTCCTCAAAATCTTGTGTCCTCTCAATCCTGGTGATGTTCTTCCGAAGAGTGGGTCTTCGTATATGACATGTCTGTCGTCAATATTAAGAAACTATCGGAGCCTCCTGGCGGTCAACAATTTATGGCTTCTCCTGTAGGAAAAATGACCCGGGTTGAATCTCACCGTATAACCTATGATTGTCAACGGTTGCCTATAAAGGGTTCCATTGTCCTACCATTATATGGTTTTATGGCTTGACATGTCGACACTCTTCTAAGGTTTTCAAGGCTCTCTGATTTTCCATCAACATATGATAATTCATGATAGAAGTCTCCTGTATGGGGGCCAATCCATCCCGTACTTGAACCATTACTACCTATGCAGACATCGAATCACGTATTCTAACACTTGGGCATATTCACAAGCATTACAGAATTTCTCTTGTCGACGGACTGAGTTTGAATAAATCCATTGTTTCTGATGAGGACATGACTACCTTGGATACGACCAAAAATATTGCATACATGCATATTTGTCAGGTGATTTCTAGTGTCAACTATTCAATAATCTATTTATATTATCCAGAACAAAAATACTTCACACACTTTTGTGTTTTGTCTAATTGCAGGTGTATGGGACATTTGTACAATCCACATATGAAGATAGGGGAAAAGGAGAAGTTTAAGTTCTGTTCAAAAAGTCCTCTCACGTCACTTTTGGGCCAAGAGAAGATAGAGTCTAAGTCTCTCACGTTCTGGATTCAGATTCGGACTGCATAGACATACCTGACTCAAAATGCCAAGAACTTTTTCATACGGACTCCGAATTGGGTGATTCTTTTTTTGTTGGAAAGTAGATTTCATCATCTTTCCAAACCAATTGGAATCACCTTTAAATTCGTCCGGAGTGTTGAGATATGGACGAAACAATCTGACGCTGCAGCAGAATCCGAGTCAAACAACAAGGCCAAAGATGTTGCATCACCTCCACTTGGGCCCATGAGCCTTGTACGACCTAGGATTGGTTTTAAGCTACCTTGGGACGACGTCCCACCTCCTTGGCCGCCACCCCTTACTCCTATATAAGTAGATCCATCTAGTAGCTTTTCCCTTGGGATTTGTTTAGTTAAAAGTTAGCCATTGCAACTTCCTGTACTTCGTTTGTGTCCAACGACCAGACCAAGACCGCTTACGGATCCCCACCTTTATCAATACTTCATTTATATTCGCAATATTCAGATTGCATTATCATACTCTTGCTTGTTCTTCGATTGCTTGCAGGGATAGACCTTCGTGGTCAGGTTGATTGTGCTGCGGCGTGGTCAATAACCTCTCGGAGTTGGTTTAGTGATTGCTAAGGCGCAACGTCATGCATGTTTGTAGTCGGATCGTCAAAGTCGTCTCCACCAAATTGATAGTTATCATCTCATCGAAAGATCGGGACACCCTCACCTCTATCAAGTGGTATCAGTTTTCAGGTTGCTCGGTGAGAATTTCCAGTTTCCCCTAGATTAGATTTATTTTCTTACCTATTGTCCAAGAAAAAGCCACAAAAAAGTTTGATCTATTCATCCTTTTTGTCCAAGCCAGTCTGAGCCTTTGCAATTTTCTTTTCGTTGTTTGCATTATTGAATTATCGGTTGCATCGCCGTGTCGAGTTGCTGGTCTTAGTGTCTAGTTCGTTTAGAGTTTCGAGTTCTGTTCACATTAGTCACGTCGCCGCTGCATCGTTATCCCTTCCACTGTCCACCATATCATCCATCAATTTCCACCACATGTTACCCATAGTTCATTGTCACAATCATAGCTGAGGTCGTTCACATCTTCGCTTGATCCAATCTGCATCTTATCTAGTTTGTCTTGGAAAGAGGGAGAGAAAAAAAGACAGAGAAAAAAAGAGAGAAAAAAAAGAAAAAAAGTAGAGAAAAAAATGAGAAAGAAAAAGAAAAAAAGTGTGAGAAAAAAAAGAGAGAAGAAAAAAACAAAATTCGGATCTATCTAGACTCAATCTGGTAGTTGAATTCGGATTGGAATCTGTTTTGTGCACTGTTCAGTAAAACAGGCATAACTTCCTCATACGAAGTCCGTTTTGGCTCCACGAATACTCAAATGAAAGCTAGCGACGAGACGCATCTAAATAGTTGGAGAGGCTAGTTCAATATTTGACACCTCCAAATCAGCTTCTAAATAGGTATTTTTGCCCTCCGAAGTTCGCGGACACATCTTATTCCAGTTTTTCAGGCCAGTTTTAGAATTCTTTGACTCCTCATATCAATTCGGAATTGAGTGAGTCTTTTTGCAATGGAAAGTTTGAGTTAGTAGCATTCTTTGAAAAAAGTTATAAGAAAATTGGCTCAAACTTTTCAAGAGGAAAGTTGGAGAGAGAGTTGTTGTATATCCTACTTGGCAGTTGTTTTTCATCATTATCTTTACTGCCGTTGTGATCTTCACTTATATATTGTTGTCTGGAGCTACTTAGTATTCTTCATTGATGCTAGTTATGCTACGTCGTGACCTCATTAGTGTTCTAGGCTTGCATCTCTAGTCCGGTCTAGCCTAGGACCAGCACAGTACCGTCGTTGAGCGTTTATTCAACATTGCATCTTTGAATAGATTATTGCTAATCTTTTGCTACCATATATAGCCAACCCAGCTCCACATATTTCTACACCGTGTATACTTATGTTCCCCTGGCAATCGTTTTACACAATCTTCAGAGTTATTTGACACCGTTGGTTGCCTGTCACCACCTGCCGCATGGTAAGAACTTGTAAGATATTGATATTTGCTTTACTGTGAGCACTTTACAACCACATCCTAGTACTTGATAGGAACATTATTCTCGAATTTTGTTTCTTGTTTCTACTAATCATGACAGGTTTTGGAGACAGAAGTTCTTGGACGACGGACACATCATCACCATCACGAGAGTTGGGACAGCACACACAAGCAGATGGCCAGGTTATCTCTTTACCGTCCTTTGAGGGTAGATTTAATCCTGCTATTTATCTAGCTTGGGAGCTTGAAGTAGAACAAGTTTTTAGTCACCATGACTTTTCTGAACTTTAGCGAGTACAAGCTGTCACTAGAGCATTTACTGGTTTTGCTTCTGTTTGGTGGAGTGTGCATTGTAAGAAAAACATTGATAACCAACCCACAACTTGGAAAGATTTGAAAAATGTAATGAGACAACAATTTTTTCCTCCTTACTATCATCGTGAATTGCTTCGCAAATTTGAACAATTTAAACAAGGTAACAACACTGTTCATGCTTACTACCAAGAGTTCAAATCTTATATGCATCATTGTGACATAGAAGAATCTGAGGATGATACAATGAATAGATTTTTTGGTGGTTTGAACCATGATATTCAGACACGATTTCAGTATATTCCTCGTTGCATTACTGGTATGTATGTTCGTGCTTGTACCTTTGAGAGACAGTTACAGGAGGATGCATTGGGTGACTACAACAACTACTATTCTAGTTCATGCTCATCACCACCGCTTGGTTCCTCCACCGTTGCACCTACTAGAGTAGCCACACCTCAGATTGTGAGCGCGACATCATCTCAAGAGTATGGTACATTGCCATCATCCGTACCTACATCAGCTACATCTTTGCGACAAGGTAACTGTAAAGGTATTGATGATATAACTTCACATGAGAATTGTCGGGGATATACCTCGCGGTGTAAATCGGCCGGAAGTTAACCCGGCCGGACTTGGCGGTTTATCTGAAGACCCGCCCTGACCTTGGCGGTTTACAAGCAATCCGCTTGGTCGTTATGACTCACTGGTAAACCGACGGGCGGATCAGACGGATGACAAGACCCAAGGCCTAGAAGGCCGGTTCAACTATGGTGGGCCGGTTTAAGAGGAAAGGAATATTTATCTTACAAAGAGTTAAGACCAGGACTTGTATCCGGTTTGTATTAGAGATAGACTAGTCCTAATCCTAATAGGACTCCACATGTAAACCGCCCCTTCAACATATATAAGGAGGGGCAGGGCTCCCCAAAGAGGGAGGAGTTAGAAGCGACAAGCAATCAATAATCTCTAGGGCTAGACACAAAGAGCCGGTTTACGGCGTCTCCCTCGGGATGATAATGAGACCTAGCCTCAAACAACATGTAGGGTTATTACCGGATGATGTTTCCCGGGGCCCGAAGCTGTCTAAATCCTTGTCTTGCGTGTTGATCCGCCCTGCGTCTCTCGTCCCACTCAACCCCTCTCAAGCTACCACATAGATGCGTTGGCCTTGCGACTAAGTCCTGACACTAAGGACATCTGCCGTGACAAATCCACGACAGTTGGCGCCCACCGTGGGGCCTGCGCACGGTGGTGATGAGTTCTTGGAGGGATCTCTTCTAGTGTTCGAGAAGCTCGTGATTTCATTAGATGAGGAAGAGCTGGCACCGAAGATCTATACCATCGGCAAACAATGAGAACAACAAGGACAAAATTCAAGTTCAGAGGAAATTAGGGTTGCGGTTGTGTGCTGCCGCAGGCGTCTCTGACGATCTGTCAATCCGAGGACACATCAAAATTTTCTGCTACAGCGCCCGACGCAGTACATCGAGACGGGCAGGAGTTCATCCGTACGTGTACAGATCATAAAGCTGCAACCGTGTTTTTTTGACCAAGACAGCTGCAGAGTCGATGTTATTCCTTGTTTCAAAACTCGAGGAGATATTGACAGGCTACATGGCTGTTTGCACCAAATCTAAATATTACTAGTACTACTGGTACTAGATCCCATACGAAGCCTCAAGTTTGTTTACGTGAAAGGTGCTAGTTTGGGCACGAGTCCCTATAGAAGATGGATTGATTAAGTGGTATATATCCTCATGTAAGGAACAAAGGCAGCTGGCCGGTCTAGTCTGGGGCAGAGGTGATTCAAACTTGGATATCTATGTACGAGGGAAACAGCCCACGACCCAGAGATGAACACGGTTTTCCGCCAAGCTCTGCTTGGTCAACTGCCGCCTGCGCGGCGCTCGTGTCAAATCGCCAAATCGCCACGGGCCGCCTCCACTGTGACCCGCCACGTCGCTCCGTGCCTCGCTGCTCTGTCCGCCTCACCAGCCTGACCCCGCATCGCGTTGCCTTCTGCTGCGAGTAGCAGTGGCCAGGTTGCCGCCGCCGACATCGGCCTTGCCTCTGCTCCGACCTGTTCCAACTCGGCTTCACTCTGGCCCGCTCTCGCTTCATCGACCCGCCTCGCATTATCATCAGGCGCTTCACCTCCACCGGTCCTTGCTCCTGCAAAGGGATAAGGGAGACTGGTTTGAAGAAAAGTCAGGGTGGACAGCACATGTGTTGAAAATAATAATAATCATGAACGCTGTATATACAGACCATCGGTCCTCCGAAGAATCAGGTCATATCCATCTGACTCTATTTTATTAACACATATTGTTTTTCATCAGGGAACAATTACTTGGTCTTGTAATATTTTTAGAGGATCATTACGAAAAGGTGTCGCCTACGGGGGCGCGTCAACATCACCTTTGCGCTGGTGTTTGTCCGTGCTATGATGCTCAACGGATACACATGCACGTCGCCGCCCCGATGTTTTGATTACATCCGTCCGCACCTGCAGCCGATTCGTGCGTCTACTCCGGTTAAACAAAACATCACGTTTGACTCGCCGTCCGCGCCGCTTTACAACATCATGGACGACTCGTCCATCTGCCCTCACGACGGTTCACGCGTCCGCACCGGTTCACGCGTCCGCACCGGTTCACGCGTCCGCACCAGCTTACAATGCCATAGCCGACTCATCTGTTGTCTGGGCGAATCAGGTGATATCCGTCGGTTTATTTCAGCATATATTAATTTTTGTATGAACAATTACTTTGCATTGCAATACTTTTTGCAGGACAATTGTTCATAACTAATGAGGTGTTATATTACGGTTCCTGTGGCCGACTCGCCCGTCCGCACCGCCTTACAACACAACGGACGACTCGCCCGTCCGCCCTCGCGGCCGATTCACGCGTCCGCACCGGCTTACAAACGTCGCGGCCGACTCACCCGTCCGCACCGGTTTACCACGCCGCGGCCGGTTCACCCGTGAGCGATTTCAATTTCACCTTGCGATCATCAATTTCATGGCGGATTATTTCCGGCCTGGCATATCAGGTGATATCTATCTAAGATATATTATATTGGCACATATTATTTTGTCAAAAGAGCAGTTTATCTTTGCCTTGGTCGGCAATATTGTTGATGCAGGACAATTGTTCACTACATCAACACACGCGATTGACTTATTGTCTGCCCCTGCGGCCGATTCTCTCGCCCGCGCCGGTTTACAAATCTGCGGCCGATTCATCTGTCTGCGCCGCCACTGAAGCCGCGGACGTCTTTTGCGGCCTGGTCTACATCAACACACCAGGCCGCACCTGTCTGCATGAGCTGTTTATAGAGTATGAACAAGTCACAGCTTGGGTAGCCCGGTTTTCTTTCAAATTGGAGGCAAATTATCATCAACCGCCATTTGCACTGGATAGCTCAATGGGCAGGTGCATAAGTCGCCGCCACTACAATTTTGGTTAAACTTCAAATCGCCAGTTGGAAGGAACCATTGGCCGAGTTGCTGACACGGCTCATACGGGATCATTTATAGCCCGCCGCAGTCACCTCAATGTTTTGTGGATTTACATCATGCTATCAACACCAATGATATACAAGTTATGCCGGTTTATATCACGGTCAAATATGGAGAATCTCAAGCCAACTCCTCGAGTCACCTTGAGACTTGGGGGCTATGATGATATGACGCAGCAAGTCTTGCCAGTTTCAGCCGGTTTAAGAACCCGAGGACGATGGAGGGAAAGATAACCCGATCCCGGAGGCTACTGTTATGTTGATGAAAATTTAAAGGCCGTCAGAAAATTTCCGGCTTAGAAAGTATATGACAGTTACAAAATCCCGACTCAATGAAGAAGTTTCGGATCATCAGAAAGGATTCTGGTTTGAAACCTGGCTGAAGGGAAGTCAGTATCACTGAAGTTCTCAAATATCCGGTTTACAATCCGGTTCAAGAGAAATCTATTCTCCCACAAAGTTCTGAAGCGCTCAGATCCGGTTTAACAATGTCTGGTTCAAAAAGGAATTAACTTCTCGCAAGTTCGAGTGTAAAGGCCGTCAGAAAATTTCTGGCTGAAAATGAAGATTCCGGTTTAAAATCCGGTTCAAGGGGAAAATGTCTCCCACAGCTTTGAAGCTTTCAATATCCGGTTCAAGATCCCGGTTCAAGAAGAATTTACCTCTTGCAAAAAGTTAAAAATTACCGAAGAGGACCTGCTGCCATGATGCGCGGTTCAAACATGGGTATCCGGCCTTATGGGCTTAACATATATATTTATCACATGGGGGCTCCCGCTTTGTAAAGCGGGGTATCTATTCTTTATATCATGCGTGGTTACACGGAGTGGATTCGCTTTAGAGCAAACTCCGGTTTACCCCTTGAGGTCGCTTCACAGAAGAGCAACAAAGTCAGTTGGGGACCTAGTCGACTTGAACCGTAGCTACACCTCCTGGGAGCTTGGTCATGTCTTGACGACGGTAATGCCTTCTGGCTGGCACATTTGCCACTAAGTCAGTTGGGGACCTAATCGACTTGAACCGTAGTTACACCTTATGGGAGCTCGGTCATGTCTTGATGATGGTAATGCCTTCTGATCGGCTTTTAAACAGCCAATAAGTCATTTGGGGGCTTGGTCGTGTCCGAACCAATGCAATGCCACTTGATCGGCCCTAGGCCACTGAGTCACTTGGGGGCTTGGTCGAATCCGAACCAATGCAATGCCACTTGGCCGGCGTAACGCCACGTGTCATTTTGGGGTCCTGGCTGACTGGCACCATTGCTACGCCTTCGGGGGGCTTGGTTGCGTCTGACCATGGTAATTCCATCTGACCAAGCTCAGTAGAGCTCTTCTTTTGCAAAAAATTGTTGCCATTGCTTTTGCTTTAATAGCCTTTCTTGAGAAGTTGCTATTTTATTTGCGTTTTTTAAACCGACAGTATTTTGTACCGGTTCAAACAGCTAAATTGGTGGAACACGGTCCATTTTTAGACCGGAGATTATCTGCCGGTTTGATTTTCTGTTACCATCCTATTATGGAGTAAACCGGTGTTTATCAACCCGGCTCGGCTTTCAACTACAAGTTGTGAGTGCATGATCAAATTGTAATCCGGAGATTATCAGCCCGGTCTGGTTTGACTACAAGTCACAAGTATATATATGGTTAATCCGGTGTTTATCACAACCTGGTACGGTTTTATCATAAATCGGCGCAATATGGAAGGAGTTATCATTACTCAAGATTGGGGTTATCACTCTTACTACAAAAAGTTGGTAAACCAACGATGTGATTCAATGTCACAGGTATGATATATTTCATATTTTTAAGTGCAGCCCTGGTTATAAACCCAGGTTATATGTTGAGCATTATGACCCGTCCGGCGGTAAACCGCCAGGACACTTTAAACTTGTTGTATGCAGAAACAGGTTGAATAAGGCATGATTATAAATTATCCGGAGTTTATTAAACCGGCCTGGCTTTCAGACGATAAGTCGCCGGTATGATGATAAAGTATCCAGTGTTTATTAAACCGGTCTGGCTTTGGACTATAAGTCGCCAGTATATATTTGGATTGCGCCATTGGAATCATGCGCTTATAAATTATTGGATTATATTATTCAAATAGCCAAATTTGGCTGAATTTTCATTATGATATTGGATAAATAAGGTTTTCATACCAGATTATATTATGTTGAATAGCCAACATGGCTGGACTTTTATTATGGTTATTAATATTATGATTAAGGTTTTCAAAGTCGCTTTAGCGCAATGGTTATCATTTTCTACAATTGAAGAAATAGTCCCGAGTTGCTGCAGGCTTACAACCCGGCACTTGGGGGGCTACATTATTCAAAGTTGAGATTATATCAAATATGCAAGTCTCATGTCGCTGCAAGCATGCACCATGACACTTGGGGGCTACCAATTGCTCCTGTCAACTATTCAAGGTATAAAGCTTTTTATCCATTATATTGAAGGGTCCACTGCTCAGTTGGTAAAGCACAAGGCTCTTAACCTTGTGGACGTGGATTCAAGCCCCATGATGGGGGTTACATCATATGATGTTATTTTCATTGAAGTGTATATCAAAGTCCCAGCTCAATATTATCTTACTGAGTCGGCCCTTGGGGGCTACATGCTGCTATTCAAACTTTAAAAGATTATATTTACAAAGTCCCTGCTGATTATTACATAATGAGCCGGCCCTTGGGGGCTACATTGGTTGAAGTTTTATGGGCATCAGTCAATTACAAGTCCCAGGTTGCTGCAAGCATGACAACCCGACACTTGGGGGCTACAGGTAATATGGATATAAGGGAGAAATATCTTCCAATTTTCTGTTTTGAGCCAATCATTATGACCCGGTGTCTACAACAATCATGAACCGGCATTGGAAATAATCATGACCTGGAATTCAGTTCTTATAAACCGGCAATCTTGACAATGATAAACCGACGAGTCTACATTTTCAAACCGGCTGAATATCAGATGAGTATTACAAGACCAATATTTCTTAAACCGGCGCTTTGGAAGCCAACTCAAGTGGATTATTCTTTACAATATTTTTCTATGAGAAACCAATGTCAGCAATTTGAGTATGAATCTGGTTATTAACCTGGATTTTTCTAGAAGGAGGAATGACAAGGACTTAAGGATGATCAGGTGCCGGTTTACAAGAATTCTTAACCCGGAGCGCAACCTGTCAAGTTTGTTCTTATGTTTATTTTTCAGCATAAGTTTACCATGGATGAATCCAAGCTAAACTTGGGGGCTAATGTCGGGGATATACCCCGCGGTGTAAACCGGCCGGAAGTTAACCCGGCCGGACTTGGCGGTTTATCTGAAGACCCGCCCTGACCTTGGCGGTTTACAAGCAATCCGCTTGGTAGTTATGACTCACTGGTAAACCGACGGGCGGATCAGACGGATGACAAGACCCAAGGCCTAGAAGGCCGGTTCAACTATGGTGGGCCGGTTTAAGAGGAAAGGAATATTTATCTTACAAAGAGTTAAGACCAGGACTTGTATCCGGTTTGTATTAGAGATAGACTAGTCCTAATCCTAATAGGACTCCACATGTAAACCGCCCCTTCAACATATATAAGGAGGGGCAGGGCTCCCCAAAGAGGGAGGAGTTATAAGCGACAAGCAATCAATAATCTCTAGGGCTAGACACAAAGAGCCGGTTTACGGCGTCTCCCTCGGGATGATAATGAGACCTAGCCTCAAACAGCATGTAGGGTTATTACCGGATGATGTTTCCCGGGGCCCGAAGCTGTCTAAATCCTTGTCTTGCGTATTGATCCGCCCTGCGTCTCTCGTCCCACTCAACCCCTCTCAAGCTACCACATAGATGCGTTGGCCTTGCGACTAAGTCCTGACACTAAGGACATCTGCCGTGACAAATCCACGACAAGAATGATGCATGCCTAGTTAACTTGAATACATTATGTGTTGAGTTACTTGTTGATTTGAGCGCATCACCTATTTTAGAGAATCATGTTACTGTCATGAATGTGTTATGTGATCAAACAACTGAAATGCCAACAATTTTGAGTGCACCCAATGAATTAACTGTTGATGCAAAAGAACCAATGTTTAATCATTTTGATATGACCTCTAATCTTAGTGATGATTCTGTGTCGAATGACTTATTGCATGTTTGCTTATTTAAGCATGTTGTAGCATGTAAAATTGATGCAAGTAAGGTTTATTCACCAATATGGGGATGGTTTAATGATGAATATTGTCAATCTTTTCATATGAATAAGAGCTTCACTTATATGTGCAAACTGAGTTGCAATACTTTCATGCCTTCTACTTCTTGTGATAATATTTTGGCTTTATATTTTATTCACTATGAAAGTTACTCATGTATACATGTGTCATATGTGCAAAATCCACGGGAAGTAAAAATTGATGACATATACATATACAACATGTACACCTTGTTTCTTTTGTTAGCCACATTTCAGATAAAGCAACGCCGAGGACGGCTTTATTTTCAAGAAGGGGAGGATGATGAGGACATGACTACCTTGGATACGACCAAAAATATTGCATACATCCATATTTGTTAGGTGATTTCTAGTGTCAACTATTCAATAATCTATTTATATTATCCAGAACAAAAATACTTCACACACTTTTGTGTTTTGTCTAATTGCAGGTGTATGGGACATTTGTACAATCCACATATGAAGATAGGGGAAAAGGAGAAGTTTAAGTTCTGTTCAAGAAGTCCTCTCACGTCACTTTTGGGCCAAGAGAAGATAGAGTCTAAGTCTCTCACGTTCTGGATTCAGATTCGGACTGCACAGACATACCTGACTCAAAACGCCAAGAACTTTTTCATACGGACTCCGAATTGGGTGATTCTTTTTTTGTTGGAAAGTAGATTTCATCCTCTTTCCAAACCAATTGGAATCACCTTTAAATTAGTCCGGAGTGTTGAGATATGGACGAAACAATCTGACGCTGCAGCAGAATCCGAGTCAAACAACAAGTCCAAAGGTGTTGCATCACCTCCACTTGGGCCCATGAGCCTTGTACGACCTAGGGTTGGTTTTAGGCTGCCTTGGGACGTCCTCCCACCTCCTTGGCCGCCACCCCTTACTCCTATATAAGTAGATCCATCTAGTAGCTTTTTCCTTGGGATTTGTTTAGTTAAAAGTTAGCCATTGCAACTTCGTGTACTTCGTTCGTGTCCAACGACCAGACCAAGACCGCTTACGGATCCCCACCTTTATCAATACTTCATTTATATTCACAATATTCAGATTGCATTATCATATTCTTGCTTTTTCTTCGATTGCTTGCAGGGATAGACCTTCGTGGTCAGGTTAATTGTGCTGCGGCGTGGTCAATAATCTCTCGGAGTTGGTTTAGCGATTGCTAAGGCGCAACGTCGTGCACGTTTGTAGTTGGATCGTCAAAGTCGTATCCACCAAATTGATAGTTATCATCTCATGAAAGATCGGGACACCCTCGCCTCTATCAGTTTCTCCAAGCTGAACAAAACATATAACGTTTCTTCACAACTCTCGGGTATTCGTATCCTCCCAAAGATGTCGGCTGATTTACTCAGAGTTTTCTTCCAAAATATCTTCCTTCAGAGAGAGTGTTCTTGCTTCTTATTAACTCCTGGGCCTATGGGTTATGGCCCACTTCAACTCTTGTACAATTTTAACTCGTCTTTTCGAGGATTATCATTCCATATTCCAACATTACATCTCCTTTAAATGCAATAGTACTTCTTCCTTCATACCCTTGTGGTGACGATCATACAAAACTCCAATTTATTTGTTCTAGCTCCCTTCTAAGGACCGTCATGAATAACACATTTCTTTCTTTATTGATCATGTGGCTTTACGGAGTACTACCACACCAGAAAAAATGCACTACTTTATCCATAAATCATATTATTTTCATATCAAATCTTTTATTACATCCTTAACCATTTTTCGTAAATCCAAATTCCAAAAAGTACTTTATTACAAATGCTGCCACCCACATGGTTTGGTATGGTCAGGCATTACTTCCAACTTTATTCATTTTTCCTCCTTGAGGATTCTTCAGTCCCACTGGAATTGTGCAACATGCGCCTTGAAATCTTCAATCTTCTGTTTCATCGTGGTGGCCTTCAGCTTCATCTCCATCATCTCTGCATGCACTTCTCTTAGGTATTCCTGAGTATAACGGAGTCTTGCTTCAAGTATTTCTCCGATCTGGCGTATGGCTTCCATGGCTGTTCACGAACAGCGTCGAAGAAAGTTACTTGTGGTACACGTGAGATGAAAAAGTACTGCCCCATCGTCTTTGGGCAAGCTCCTTTCATACAAAGTCCTCAGGCCTGACATTCCTGCACTCGAAATGCTTGCTGATGTCCACGAGCCAATCATCGGCGTCTGTGGCCTCGACACAGTAGCTGAAGGTCTTTGGCTGATTAGCAAGGAACTGGTTCAGTGAAGCGAAGTGCGGCTGATTGTTGCCTTGGCCTTGATTCTCTTGATTAGCTTGCCCTTGGTTGTGATCTTGCAAGAGCTGAATCAGAATCTGAGCATTGGCATTTGTGGCAGTCATCAGGGCCTGCCAAGCTTCCGGAGGCGGAGGTGGTGGCGGAGGGTTAGCCTGATTCCCTTCATTGCGTTCCGGATTCTGACGCGTTGGTGGAGCCATCCTGAAGAGGGTGACATCCATTAGCATCTTGACAGAGATATAATGAAGCTGAATCAAAGGAACGAAATTGCAACATATAGTCTTCACAATTAACATTCGAACGAGAATGAACGAATGAATTCCACTGTAAATCATCACACTTCCAAAGCTGAGAAGCCACTTAGAACATGGTAAGAAATAAAATCAACAAGGTACGGATGTGAACAAATACTTGGTAAGGATTACCCAATCACAAACCAAATATCTGCGGAAGAAATACTAGAGCTACAGGAATTCCCACTTATAAACTCCCGAAACTTTCCGGTTATGCAATCAGGTGTTGGGGATACAGGGGAAGCATAATATCTCACCCAAACTAGCAAATCCTACAACCAGCTGTATCCATCCTTCAACACATAACCAAGAAACCTTCGGAAATCGTCTACCTCAACCTTCGAAAAGCATCCGTTATACAAGTCATGGCAATACCCCCGCACTCGCCACAGTACTGGGCTATCAGGGTTATCTCACCAACAACTGTACAAAAGAGATTTTCGATGTCGGCGTACTAAACTCAGGTATTCCAAAACCGCAACGATAAAATTATGACGACAACACCTCGGAGCTCAACTCCCCGGGACACTGCCACAACCCCTAAATGTCAGGAGGCAACCAAGACAATGTTGTCATCATAAAACCATCGGAACGATTGTAATATACCCGCGTGATCCTAAAAAAAAATTTAGTGAAATTTGAGAAGAGAAGAGTCAAAACTCTACGTCAGGAAGCCTTACCAGAAGGTCGAAGGGACTGGGGAGTAAAAAGAATTCCTAAACTCTCCGATATATAATTCCTAAAAGACTCCAAACATTTTTTCTAGACACTACTCGGCCACTAAAGACGATCAAACAGTGGGGGCTCCTAAGGTCGGGAAAGGCTCTGATTACCAACTTGTAACGCCCTCGATGCGACTATATCTCCCACGTGTCGAGGCACGACTTAGAGGCATAACCGCATTGAAAGCAATGTCGCAAGTGAGGTAATCTTCACACAATCCATGTAATAAATAAGGGAAAAGATACATAGTTGGCTTACAATCGCCACTTCACACAAGTACATAAATAAACATGCAACATCCAGAATACACTCAAGGTCCGACTACGGTACCAAAATGAAAGAAGACTACCCCAAATGCTAAACAGATCCCCGGATCACCCAACTGGGCTCCACTACTGATCATCTGGAAAAGAAACATAGTAACGGCCACGTTCCTCGTCAAACTCCCAAGTGAGCTCGGTCGCGTCATCTGCACTGGCATCGTTGGTACCTGCAACTGTGGTGATAATATCTGTGAGTCACGGGGACTCAGCAATCTCACACCCGCGAGATCAAGACTATTTAAGCTTAAAGGTGGGAAAGGGGTTTGTGAGGTGGAGCTGCAGCAAGCGACTAGCATATGGTGGCTACAGCGCAAAAGAGAGCGAGAAGAGAAGGCAAAGCACGGTCATGAAACTAAAAGTGATCAAGAAGTGATCCTGAAACAACCTACGTCAGGCATAAATCCAACAACCGTGTTCACTTCCCGGACCCCACCGAGAAGAGACCATCACGGTTACACACGTGGTTGATGTGTTTTAGTTAAGGTCCACTTCGGGTTCTCTACAACCGGACATCAACAAATTCCCATCTGCCTCATAACCGCGGGCACGGCTTTCGAAAGTTAATACCCTGCAGGGGTGTCCCAACTTAGCCCATGATAAGCTCTCACGGTCAACGAAGGATATTCCTTCTACCGGGAAGACCCGATCAATCTCGGAATCCCGGACTACAAGACATTTCGACAGCAACAAAACAAATCCAGCAAAACCGCCCGATTGTGCCGACAAATCCTGATAGGAGCTGCACATATCTCGGTCTCAGGGCACATCCGGATAAGTCAAGCTACGAGTAAAACCAGGCCTCGAGTTGCC
This sequence comes from Aegilops umbellulata, assembly GCA_032464435.1. Classification (NCBI taxonomy): domain Eukaryota; kingdom Viridiplantae; phylum Streptophyta; class Magnoliopsida; order Poales; family Poaceae; genus Aegilops; species Aegilops umbellulata. Next base: position 222,558,680 of record CP136054.1, on the reverse strand, counting down.
ACGAGGTGGCCCCGCAGGTTGCTCGGTTCGGGCCAGCACTTAGAGAAGCACTGGTCCGGGGGGGCTAAAATAAAGATGACCCTCGGGCTCGCGAAAACCCGGGGGGGAAAAGGGGTAGGTGGTGGCAAATGGTAAAACCAATGTTGGGCCTTGCTGGAAAAGTCTCATTCAAAGCGAACTGTCAAGGGGGTCCCATAAATCACCCAACCGTGTAAGGAACGCAAACTCCGGGAACATAACACCGGTATGACGGAAGCTAGGGTGGCAAGAGTGGAACAAAACACCAGGCATAAGGCCGAGCCTTCCACCCTTCACCAAGTATATAGATGCATTAATTAAATAAGCGGTATTGTGATATCCCAACAAGTAAACATGTTCCAACAAGGAACAGCAAGTCCATGTTCCAACAAGGAACAAACTTCATCTTCACCTGCAACTAGCAACACTATAAGAGGGGCTGAGCAAAGCAGTAACATAGTCAAACAACGGTTTGCTAGGGCATGGATGGTTAGGGGCTGACATGGCAATATAGGAGGCATGATATAGCAAGTGGTAGGTATCGCAGCATAGGCATAGCAAAAGAGCGAGCAATCTAGCAAGCAAAGATAGAAGTGATTTCGAGGGTATGGTCATCTTGCCTGCAAGAGTCTCAGAGTTGTCGAAAGCTTGGTCCTCGAAAGCGTTCTCAACGGAATCCTCGTTCACGTACTCGTCTCCCGGCTCTACCCAAGACAAGATAACAAGCAAAGGAACCAATATCAACCACGATGCAAAGCGCAAGCAACATGATGCAAAACATGGCATGATATGCGAGAGGTGATATGCAATGCGAATGCATGCTCCGGAAGGACAAGGATGAACAGGGCATAATCTTGGCAAACCAAGCATGCCACTGGATAGATGAGGTGATTTTGGTTGAAATCGATATAAAATACACCGGAATCGGATGCACGGTTTGCAAATGGCAAGCAATACAAGAATGACACGAAACTGCCATAAACAGCATGATGCTACTTAGCAAGCAACAAATAATTAAGCTACTGCACCCAAACATGGCAACAAAGCATATGACAGTAATCTAATCAAGATGCTCGACAAAAGATGAACACTGAGATACGGCTAAATCACATCATAACAGGTCCAAACAAGCATGGCAAAAGTGCACAAGATAACAGGTTCACAGACTTGGTGAAAATAACAACATAGCAGAAACTCACATCAGGATGACATGTTCAGAGCAATGAAACAACATGCTACAGGAACAGAGCATAGCAAAATAACGCACGGAATGAATCTACTCAAAGCACTTGACAAAAGTCCCTTACTGACCATAAGCCAAAAAGGATCATAAAATAAGATTACACCCATGACAATTAAGCAAGTTTCGTTACAGGTTTCAGACTTAGCAGAAAACTGGACATGGCAGAAAACTAATAACGACTAGGCATGTTCGTGAGCTCGATGCACTCACTACAGAGCATTTCATGATAAACTAAGCATACATACATCAAGAAGACATGGCATAGTAACTAGAAATGGCAAGAATAACATCATATCATGCAAGGATCAACTACACCAAGCTTGGCAAAATCGAATAACACGTAAACAATCTGCCAGCAACATTTTTTAGCAAAAGTAGAGCTTGATTGGCTCAAGCTATGGCACTCCATAATTTCAAACAAAGGCAAGGATGGATAGAGAAAATACTCAAGTTCAAAACTCCCTTACTGATCATGCTCAAATTATGCATGTATCTCTCAGAAACAACATGAATACATGGCATGAAAATAACAGCAGTCAGGGACTTAGTGAAATCACTAAGTCTCTGAAATCAGCAACATCAGGTGACCTAGTTTGCATGCTTGTGATAGTCACCACATAGATCACAAAAATACATGGCAAAATTCTCTGGAAAGGTAACATGGCATATTACAAAACTCATGTAGGACTCAACTTCATAGGAGGTACACATCAATCATGGCAAAAATGACAAAAGTGCATGTTCAGATAAGATCCAGCAACTAACATCAACTAGCCCACTTCTAACAGCATTTCGGGCATCAATATGACCTCAAATGAGAATGATGCGATGTAACACAATTATGTACTCTTCGGGGCGAACAATTTGACATATTATACGCACGAAACGGAGCTACGGATGCAAAGTTATGGCATGATAAAGATGCGATGATGATGATGAAATTAAAGGACTTAGAGAAAAACGAGAGGGGGAAAGTCAACCGCGGCTAGGGTTTCCAGATCCGGCGATTCCGGCGGCTCCGGCGGCGGATCCGGCCGGCGCGGGCGACGCCGGCGACGGAGAGGGGCAGTGGGGCGAGGGCGACGGCGACGCGGGCGCGGCGGCCGGCGCGAGGCGGCGGGCGCGGGCGGCGAGCGCGGCGGAGACGGCGGAGGCGGCGCGGTGCGGGGCCGGCCGGCGGCGAGGCGCGAGCACCGGCGCGGGGCGCGGCGGGGCGCCGGCAACGGCGGCCGCTCATGCGCGAGGCGGAGAGGCGGGCCCGGCGCGGGGCGCGGCTGCGGGCTCCCCGGGCCCGGAGGCGGGAGGCGGCGGAGTGGGGGCCGGGAGGCCACGTGGCGGCCCCCGATTGGTGCGGGTGGCGGAGGCGGCTCGTCCGGTCCGGTACGGACGCGTCCGGCGGCGGCGGGGCTATTTGCTAGGGTTTGTGGGTGTTTTTGCCCGAGATTAGAGAAGGGGGAGGCCTTTTTATAGATAGGAGGAGCTAGGAGGCTCCAAATGGAGAGCGGTTTTCGGCCACGCGATCGTGATCGAACGACGGAGGACATGGGAGTGACTTAGATGGGTTATTGGGCTGTTTTGAAGGGGTGTTGGGCTGCAACACACACGAGGCCTTCACGGTTACCCGGTTAACCGTTGGAGTACCAAACGAACTCCGATTGACCCGAAACTTGACAGGCGGTCTTCCGGTGCTATACCGAGGCCACGTGTCAAACCTCGGTCCATTCCGAGAATGTTTAATACCCGCTCAAGAAGAAATGTAAACGGGGACGCCGGGAGACAGGAGCGCCGGATTGCAAAACGGACAACGGGAAAGATGCTCGGATTTATGAGACGAACACGTATGCAAATGCGATGCACATGATGACATGATATGAAATGCATGATATGACCAAAATGCAAAACGGAGAGAACCCAACCACGGAGGGAATATCATAACACATAGCCGGAAATGGCAAGAGTTGGATTACAAATATGGCAAGTTACATCTGGGGCGTTACAACACACCACCACTACGAGAGGATCTCGTCCCGAGATCTAGGACTGAAAGAACTCCGGATACTCGGAACGTAGGTGGTCTTCACGCTCCCAGGTGGCTTCTTGGTCTGAATGATGTGACCATTTCACTCTGAGGAATTTGATTGACTTGTTGCGAGTCTTGCGCTCAGTTGTCTCAAGAATGGCAACTGGATGCTCGTGATAGGACAAATCTTCTTGAAGATCAATCTCTTCAAAGTTGATGGTGCGCTCAGGCGTCTTGAAGCACTTGCGAAGCTGTGACACATGGAAGACATCGTGCACATTTGCAAAGTTGGAGGGGAGCTCAAGTTGATAGGCGAGATCGCCTCGTTTGCCGATGATCTTGAAGGGACCCACGTATCATGGAGCAAGTTTCCCCTTGATACCGAAGCGACGAGTTCCTTTCATTGGTGAGACACGGAGGTAAACATGGTCTCCGATCTCGAATGCCACATCTCGGTGTTTGCTATCGTAATAGCTCTTCTGGCGCGATTGGGCGGCTTTGAGGTTCTCACGAATGACCTTGCACATAGCCTCAGCCTCTGAGATCAAATCATTGCCGAGCAATTGGCGTTCACCGGTTTCAGACCAGTTGAGAGGAGTACAGCACTTTCTGCCATAGAGAATCTCGAATGGGGCTTTGCCCGAGCTGGCTTGAAAACTGTTGTTGTAAGAGAATTCAGCATAAGGAAGACAATCCTCCCACTTCATGCCGAAAGAGATAACACAGGCTCTGAGCATATCTTCAAGAATTTGGTTGACACGCTCGACTTGTCCACTAGTCTGAGGGTGGAAAGCTGTGCTGAAGCGAATGTTTGTACCCATGGCCTTCTGAAAAGAATCCCAAAATTTGGAGGTAAAGATGCTGCCACGGTCTGAAGAGATCAATTGCGGAATGCCGTGCAAAGGGACAATTCTGGAGATGTAGAGCTCTGCCAGCTGCGCTGCTGTGATAGACTCTTTGATAGGAAGAAAATGAGCCACTTTGGTGAGCTTGTCGATGACGACGAAGATAGCATCATTTCCACGCTTGGACTTAGGAAAACCAGTCACGAAGTCCATTTCGATATGATCAAACTTCCATTCTGGAATAGCAAGAGGTTGGAGAAGACCAGCTGGTCGTTGGTGTTCTGCTTTCACCCTTCTGCAGACATCACACTCATTCACGAATTGAGCAATTTCTCGCTTCATTCGAGTTCACCAATACGACTGCTTGAGGTCATGGTACATCTTCGAACTTCCAGGATGAATTGACAGAAGATAATTGTGCGCTTCATTCATAATGACTTTACGAAGATCACGGTTTGGAACCACGATCCGGTCCTCGAAGAAAAGAGTATCTCTGTCATCAACTCGATAGCACTTGTATTTGGAAATGCCCTTGTCAATACCATGTTTCACCTTCTTCACCATGGTATCCAACAGTTGTGCCTCACGAATTTGATCTTCCAAGGTAGGAGAGACGATGAGGTTGGCAAGCAAACCTTGAGGGACAACTTGGAGATTCAACTTGCGGAAAGCTTCACAAAGATCCGGTTGAAAGGGCTTGAGGATTAAGCTGTTGCAGTAAGCCTTCCTGTTCAATGCGTCTGCAATCACATTAGCCTTGCCTGGAGTATATTCAATACTCAGATTATACTCTTGAATCATTTCGACCCATCGAGTTTGCCTGAGGTTGAGATGAGGCTGAGTGAAGATATACTTGAGGCTCTTGTGATCTGTGAATATGTCCACTTTCCTTCCCAACAGGAGATGTCTCCATGTTATTAGTGCGTGGACAACTGCCGCCAACTCAAGATCGTGAGTGGGGTAGTTCCTTTCATTGGGCTTCAACTGGCGAGAGGTATAGGCAACAACCTTCTTCTCTTGCATTAACACAGCACCGAGGCCCTGAAGAGAAGCATCACAGAATACTTCATAAGGCTTGGATTCGTCAGGAGGAGTCAAAACTGGAGCAGTGACAAGTTTCTCTTTGAGAGTGTTGAAAGCAATGTCACACTCAGGAGACCAGACATATTTCACATGCTTCTGGATGAGGTTGGAAAGAGGCTTTGCAATCTTTGAGAAATTCTCAACGAATCTTCTGCAATAGCTTGCAAGTCCAAGAAAACTGCGAAGCTGCTTGACATTCTGAGGAGGTTGCCAATTCAACACTGCAGACACCCTCTCTGGATTAATAGCAATGCCCTTGGCAGAGATGATATGGCCAAGATAAAGAACTTCATCAAGCCAGAATTCACATTTGGAGAACTTCGCATATAATTGATACTCTCTGAGCTTGTCGAGCACCAATCGCAAATGTTTGGCATGATCCTTCTTATTCTTGGAGAAGACCAAAATATCATCGAGATAGACCAAGACAAATTCGTTGATGTAGGGGTTGAAGATGAAATTCATCAAGCGAGTGAAATACGGAGGAGCATTGACGAGGCCGAATGACATGACAGTATATTCAGAAGAACCAAAGCTTGTTCTGAAAGCTGTCTTGGGAATATCTTCTTCACGAATGCGAATCTGATGATAACCCATACGAAGGTCAAGCTTGGAGAACACCTTAGCACCTTTGAGTTGCTCAAATAGCTCATTGATGTTGGGAAGTGGGTACTTGTTCTTGATAGTCTTCTTGTTCAATGGACGGTAATCGACGCAAAGTCGGTCCGTGCCATCCTTCTTCTTGACAAAAAGAACACCACAACCCCAAGGAGAAGAACTCGGTCTGATCAGACCCAGACGTTCTTGTTTATCGAGTTGAATCTTCAATTCCTTGAGCTCATCTGGTCCAAGCTTGTAAGGACGCTTGCAAACGGGTTCCGTGCCAGGCTCAAGATCAATAACGAATTCAACTGGCCGACGGGGAGGCATACCCGGAAGCTCTTCTGGAAAGACATCTTGGTACTCACAAACGACTGGAATCTGAGATATAGCCTCCATTTCACCAATCTCATTGAGAGAAAACAACCGAATGGTATCATCACGAGAAGCATAGATGACCACATCGTTAGAAGAGTGAGTCAATTTGATTTCCCTGGCAGCACACTCAAGCTGAGCCTTGTGCTTAGAAAGCCAGTCCATCCCGAGAATGAGATCAATATCAGAATCACCAAGAACAATTGGTTTAGACAAGAATTTGTAGTCACCCATCTTGATAGAAACATTGGGAACCACCAAACTAGAGCTCAAATGTTTACCAGGAGAAATGACAGGCATGGGTCTATCCAAATTTGAAGAAGTGAACTCATGCTTGGCGAAAAATGGTCTTGACATGAAACAATGCGATGCACCAGTATCAAATAAGACTTTTGCAGGAATATCATTAACAGGAAGATTACCCATGATCACTTCAGAAGACTCCTCTGCTTGAGCTGCATTCAACATGTTCACCTTGGCATGCTTAGGATTATGCTTGACCACTGCATTGCTGGAAGATTTCACAGGAGGAGGAGGCGGAAGGCGCCTTTGGTTGAAGCACTTGTTCGCATAGTGACCCTTTTGCTGACATTTGTTACAAGTCACCTCTGAGAGCAGACGATGATAAGGAGCACTTGGCCTTGGAGCTTGATTCTGAGACTTGTTCTGAAAGCCAGGGTTGGGTGGGTGGGAAGATCCACGACCACTTGAGTTCTTCTGCTGATAAGGCTGACGGAACGGAGGAGGAGGAGGCAACCAGAACTTCTGTTGCTTAGCTGCCACAAGTGAAGAAGAAGAAGACTGAACTGTGTCTCTGACTCTCTTCTTAGAAGCCTCACACTTGAGCTGAGCAGCTTCTTGTTTCAGTGCCATGTTGTAGAATTCATCATACTTTAATGGCTCGAAAAGCACGAGAGCAAGTTGCAGATCTTCTCTGAGACCACGCCTGAACTGGTAGATCATACTCTTCTCATCAGGAATGTCTTGCCTTGCAAAACGAGAGAGCTTATGGAACTGAGTGTTGTATTGATAGACAGTCATGTTGCCTTGCTTGAGATTGCGGAATTCCTCACGCTTAAGCTCAACAACACTTTCTGGAATGTGGTGTGCTTTGAAGTCACGGCGGAAATCATCCCAAGTGATCACACGACCTCCTCTGGAATCTTTGTATTGCTGGAACCACTCAGCAGCTTGATCTTTGAGTTGAAAAGAGGCAAACTTGACAAAGTCCTCAGGCCTGACATTGCTGCACTCGAAATGCTTGCTGATGTCCACGAGCCAATCATCGGCGTCTGTGGCCTCGACGTAGTAGCTGAAGATCTTTGGCTGATTAGCAAGGAACTGGTTCAGTGAAGCGAAGTGCGGCTGATTGTTGCCTTGGCCTTGATTCTCTTGATTAGCTTGCCCTTGGTTGCGATCTTGCAAGAACTGAATCAGAATCTGAGCATTGGCATTTGTGGCAGTCATCAGGGCCTGCCAAGCTTCCGGAGGCGGAGGTGGTGGCGGAGGGTTAGCCTGATTCCCTTCATTGCGTTCCGGATTCTGACGCGTTGGTGGAGCCATCCTGAAGAGGGTGACATCCATTAGCATCTTGACAGAGATATAATGAAGCTGAATCAAAGGAACGAAATTGCAACATATAGTCTTCACAATTAACATTCGAACGAGAATGAACGAATGAATTCCACTGTAAATCATCACACTTCCAAAGCTGAGAAGCCACTTAGAACATGGTAAGAAATAAAATCAACAAGGTACGGATGTGAACAAATACTTGGTAAGGATTACCCAATCACAAACCAAATATCTGCGGAAGAAATACTAGAGCTACAGGAATTCCCACTTATAAACTCCCGAAACTTTCCGGTTATGCAATCAGGTGTCGGGGATACAGGGGAAGCATAATATCTCACCCAAACTAGCAAATCCTACAACCAGCTGTATCCATCCTTCAACACATAACCAAGAAACCTTCGGAAATCGTCTACCTCAACCTTCGAAAAGCATCCGTTATACAAGTCATGGCAATACCCCCGCACTCGCCACAGTACTGGGCTATCAGGGTTATCTCACCAACAACTGTACAAAAGAGATTTTCGATGTCGGCGTACTAAACTCAGGTATTCCAAAACCGCAACGATAAAATTATGACGACAACACCTCGGAGCTCAACTCCCCGGGACACTGCCACAACCCCTAAATGTCAGGAGGCAACCAAGACAATGTTGTCATCATAAAACCATCGGAACGATTGTAATATACCCGCGTGATCCTAAAAAAAAAATTAGTGAAATTTGAGAAGAGAAGAGTCAAAACTCTACGTCAGGAAGCCTTACCAGAAGGTCGAAGGGACTGGGGAGTAAAAAGAATTCCTAAACTCTCCGATATATAATTCCTAAAAGACTCCAAACATTTTTTCTAGACACTACTCGGCCACTAAAGACGATCAAACAGTGGGGGCTCCTAAGGTCGGGAAAGGCTCTGATTACCAACTTGTAACGCCCTCGATGCGACTATATCTCCCACGTGTCGAGGCACGACTTAGAGGCATAACCGCATTGAAAGCAATGTCGCAAGTGAGGTAATCTTCACACAATCCATGTAATAAATAAGGGAAAAGATACATAGTTGGCTTACAATCGCCACTTCACACAAGTACATAAATAAACATGCAACATCCAGAATACACTCAAGGTCCGACTATGGTACCAAAATGAAAGAAGACTACCCCAAATGCTAAACAGATCCCCGGATCACCCAACTGGGCTCCACTACTGATCATCTGGAAAAGAAACATAGTAACGGCCACGTTCCTCGTCAAACTCCCAAGTGAGCTCGGTCGCGTCATCTGCACTGGCATCGTTGGTACCTGCAACTATGGTGATAATATCTGTGAGTCACGGGGACTCAGCAATCTCACACCCGCGAGATCAAGACTATTTAAGCTTAAAGGTGGGAAAGGGGTTTGTGAGGTGGAGCTGCAGCAAGCGACTAGCATATGGTGGCTACAGCGCAAAAGAGAGCGAGAAGAGAAGGCAAAGCACGGTCATGAAACTAAAAGTGATCAAGAAGTGATCCTGAAACAACCTACGTCAGGCATAAATCCAACAACCGTGTTCACTTCCCGGACCCCGCCGAGAAGAGACCATCACGGTTACACACGTGGTTGATGTGTTTTAGTTAAGGTCCACTTCGGGTTCTCTACAACCGGACATCAACAAATTCCCATCTGCCTCATAACCGCGGGCACGGCTTTCGAAAGTTAATACCCTGCAGGGGTGTCCCAACTTAGCCCATGATAAGCTCTCACGGTCAACGAAGGATATTCCTTCTACCGGGAAGACCCGATCAATCTCGGAATCCCGGACTACAAGACATTTCGACAGCAACAAAACAAATCCAGCAAAACCGCCCGATTGTGCCGACAAATCCTGATAGGAGCTGCACATATCTCGGTCTCAGGGCACATCCGGATAAGTCAAGCTACGAGTAAAATCAGGCCTCGAGTTGCCACGAGGTGGCCCCGCAGGTTGCTCGGTTCGGGCCAGCACTTAGAGAAGCACTGGTCCGGGGGGGGCTAAAATAAAGATGACCCTCGGGCTCGCGAAAACCCGGGGGGAAAAAGGGGTAGGTGGTGGCAAATGGTAAAACCAATGTTGGGCCTTGCTGGAAAAGTCTCATTCAAAGCGAACTGTCAAGGGGGTCCCATAAATCACCCAACCGTGTAAGGAACGCAAACTCCGGGAACATAACACCGGTATGACGGAAGCTAGGGTGGCAAGAGTGGAACAAAACACCAGGCATAAGGCCGAGCCTTCCACCCTTCACCAAGTATATAGATGCATTAATTAAATAAGCGGTATTGTGATATCCCAACAAGTAAACATGTTCCAACAAGGAACAGCAAGTCCATGTTCCAACAAGGAACAAACTTCATCTTCACCTGCAACTAGCAACGCTATAAGAGGGGCTGAGCAAAGCAGTAACATAGTCAAACAACGGTTTGCTAGGGCATGGATGGTTAGGGGCTGACATGGCAATATAGGAGGCATGATATAGCAAGTGGTAGGTATCGCAGCATAGGCATAGCAAAAGAGCGAGCAATCTAGCAAGCAAAGATAGAAGTGATTTCGAGGGTATGGTCATCTTGCCTGCAAGAGTCTCAGAGTTGTCGAAAGCTTGGTCCTCGAAAGCGTTCTCAACGGAATCCTCGTTCACGTACTCGTCTCCCGGCTCTACCCAAGACAAGATAACAAGCAAAGGAACCAATATCAACCACGATGCAAAGCGCAAGCAACATGATGCAAAACATGGCATGATATGCGAGAGGTGATATGCAATGCGAATGCATGCTCCGGAAGGACAAGGATGAACAGGGCATAATCTTGGCAAACCAAGCATGCCACTGGATAGATGAGGTGATTTTGGTTGAAATCGATATAAAATACACCGGAATCGGATGCACGGTTTGCAAATGGCAAGCAATACAAGAATGACACGAAACTGCCATAAACAGCATGATGCTACTTAGCAAGCAACAAATAATTAAGCTACTGCACCCAAACATGGCAACAAAGCATATGACAGTAATCTAATCAAGATGCTCGACAAAAGATGAACACTGAGATACGGCTAAATCACATCATAACAGGTCCAAACAAGCATGGCAAAAGTGCACAAGATAACAGGTTCACAGACTTGGTGAAAATAACAACATAGCAGAAACTCACATCAGGATGACATGTTCAGAGCAATGAAACAACATGCTACAAGAACAGAGCATAGCAAACTAAGGCATGGAATGAATCTAATCAAAGCACTTGACAAAAGTCCCTTACTGACCATAAGCCAAAAAGGATCATAAAATAAGATTACACCCATGACAATTAAGCAAGTTTCGTTACAGGTTTCAGACTTAGCAGAAAACTGGACATGGCAGAAAACTAATAACGACTAGGCATGTTCGTGAGCTCGATGCACTCACTACAGAGCATTTCATGATAAACTAAGCATACATACATCAAGAAGACATGGCATAGTAACCAGAAATGGCAATAATAACATCATATCATGGAAGGATCAACTACACCAAGCTTGGCAAAATCGAATAACACGTAAACAATCTGCCAGCAACATTTTTTAGCAAAAGTAGAGCTCGATTGGCTCAAGCTATGGCACTCCATAATTTCAAACAAAGGCAAGGATGGATAGAGAAAATACTCAAGTTCAAAACTCCCTTACTGATCATGCTCAAATTATGCATGTATCTCTCAGAAACAACATGAATACATGGCATGAAAATAACAGCAGTCAGGGACTTAGTGAAATCACTAAGTCTCTGAAATCAGCAACATCAGGTGACCTAGTTTGCATGCTTGTGATAGTCACCACATAGATCACAAAAATACATGGCAAAATTCTCTGGAAAGGTAACATGGCATATTACAAAACTCATGTAGGACTCAACTTCATAGGAGGTACACATCAATCATGGCAAAAATGACAAAAGTGCATGTTCAGATAAGATCCAGCAACTAACATCAACTAGCCCACTTCTAACAGCATTTCGGGCATCAATATGACCTCAAATGAGAATGATGCGATGTAACAAAGTTGTGTACTCTTCGGGGCGAACAATTTGACATATTATACGCACGAAACGGAGCTACGGATGCAAAGTTATGGCATGATAAAGATGCGATGATGATGATGAAATTAAAAGACTTAGAGAAAAACGAGAGGGGGAAAGTCAACCGCGGCTAGGGTTTCCAGATCCGGCGATTCCGGCGGCTCCGGCGGCGGATCCGGCCGGCGCGGGCGACGCCGGCGACGGAGAGGGGCAGCGGGGCGAGGGCGACGGCGACGCGGGCGCGGCGGCCGGCGCGAGGCGGCGGGCGCGGGCGGCGAGCGCGGCGGAGACGGCGGAGGCGGCGCGGTGCGGGGCCGGCCGGCGGCGTGGCGCGAGCGCCGGCGCGGGGCGCGGCGGGGCGCCGGCGACGGCGGCCGCTCAGGCGCGAGGCGGAGAGGCGGGCCCGGCGCGGGGCGCGGCTGCGGGAGCCGGTCGGGCCGGGAGGGCCGGCTGCGGGCTCCCCGGGCCCGGCGGCGGGAGGCGGCGGAGTGGGGGCCGGGAGGCCACGTGGCGGCCCCCGATTGGTGCGGGTGGCGGAGATGGCTCGTCCGGTCCGGGACGGACGCGTCCGGCGGCGGCGGGGCTATTTGCTAGGGTTTGTGGGTGTTTTTGCCCGAGATTAGAGAAGGGGGAGGCCTTTTTATAGATAGGAGGAGCTAGGAGGCTCCAAATGGAGAGCGGTTTTCGGCCACGCGATCGTGATCGAACGGCGGAGGACATGGGAGTGACTTAGATGGGTTATTGGGCTGTTTTGAAGGGGTGTTGGGCTGCAACACACACGAGGCCTTCACGGTTACCCGGTTAACCGTTGGAGTACCAAACGAACTCCGATTGACCCGAAACTTGACAGGCGGTCTTCCGGTGCTATACCGAGGCCACATGTCAAACCTCGGTCCATTCCGAGAATGTTTAATACCCGCTCAAGAAGAAATGTAAACGGGGACGCCGGGAGACATAGGAGCGCCGGATTGCAAAACGGACAACGGGAAAGATGCTCGGATTTATGAGACAAACACGTATGCAAATGCGATGCACATGATGACATGATATGAAATGCATGACATGACCAAAATGCAAAACGGAGAGAACCCAACCACGGAGGGAATATCATAACACATAGCCGGAAATGGCAAGAGTTGGATTACAAATATGGCAAGTTACATCTGGGGCGTTACATCCACATACCAAAGTTCCACTCCCTTTTGCATGAAGGGGTAGCCTTTGCAGACTGCATCTCCTTCAAGGTGAATTTGCTTCATCATGTCCTTCAGGATCTTCGGGTAATCATGATCACTTGTCAGGGTCATGATCGTTTCTGGGCCCTTAAGGAAAGACTCATAAAGGGTCGTCATCTGCAGTTGTAAAACAAAAATGGTACTCAGAATAAGGTACATATCTCCTTGGGTACACATTCATATCATCCAAACAAAACTTCAAACTCAATTTCCAACATCCAGTTTGTGCATCACGACTCATTTTCTTCCATGTTCACCCAGAATATTAATTTCCAAGATCAAACATAACAACTCCTTAAAGCCTTTCGGCATATGACATATCAACTTTATTGAGTCATGAATTATTACAATCTCTAAGTAATCTATTACATAACTCAACCCCGCATTCTCATGAAAAAGTGTTTTCCATACTGCCCTTGTTACTGATATCAACATCTCCACTACTCAGCTCCAGCTTTCTCATGATTTGAAAAATCCCTAGCAAAATGTCCTGCTTCCTTGCAATGAAAACAAATAACTTCCGGCATGTCTCGAGGCTTCTTGGTGATGGTGTCTGCTCCTTGAGTTCTTTGCTTCCTTTCGAGACAATCATTGGCATAATTCCCGACGTCCTTACATTCAAAACAGGTAATATGAGTCTTGTCCCTCTTTGCAGAAATTGGGTTGTTCTGAGGGTGTCTTTGGTTTCTCTTCCTGGTTTTCTTCGTTCTGATCAAACATTCTATTCCATGTGGATCAAACTCCACTGCTTCTATCGGGAAGTATCCCAGATACTCTTTTGTTTCCTTGGTGCAATAGTGTGAAAAATGTCCTTCTTCTCCACATGAATAACATGCATTGGGGTAAAATGTGTTGATGCTTTCTCCATCAGGGTCTGCAACACTTTCCTTAATCACAGGGTCTTTCATAACTTCTCGGAGGGCTTCTTTCATTCCTTCTTCCTGCTTCTGAATAGTTTGTTGCACCGTGGGGTAAATGTAACACTGAGCTGGGTAGTGGGTGGTTCCTTCACACAAGAAACAAGTCACCTGACTAGTTGGCCATTCCTCAGCTGGGTGTTTCTCCTCACAATGAGGGCATCCATCCTTGTGTTCCTCCTGGGTGTGTCCTATTTCTCCGCAAATCTTGCAGGCACAAGGTTTTTTTCTTGGGGCATCATGGTGCTTCTGGATAAGACGGGATCTTGTCAGAGTCTTCTTGAATTCTTCCCAAGTCCTTGCTCCATTCCATCCCTGTATAGCTTGATGCATCTGCCACCATGTTGCAGCACTTCCTTCAAAGTACTGAAGAGCGTACGATACTTCATTCTTCCTTGAAACCAAATTGCTCCCGAAGTGATTCTCCATGTTCTGAATCCATAGCTCTGCCTCCGGCTGGGTTTTCGGTCCAAAGAATACCAGTCCAACTTCATTCATCATCTACTAGGTCCAAGGGTTTTAGGGTGAGATAAGAGAGAGGTGGGGAGGGATACACACAATACAAACAATAGTTTTGAAAATGGGTTTTATTTGTGGCTGTCGGAAAAGCATCAAACAAATGACAGCTCACAAATCGTCGCATCTAACGTAAGTATATAATAGGGGTTTGGTCTTCTAAAAGTCAAATAAATCTTTAGAGTCTTCAGATTCTTTGAGTCTCCGGAGTCTTCAACTGTTGTAGCTTCAACTATTTTAATGCATGGTGAAATCCTATTTACTCTGAAATGGTCATCGGTTGTCCGATATCTTGTCCTTCTTGGAGCGGCTTCAGTTGATCCTCCGTGTGGTCAAAAGGCAAAGGAGTATATTCTAACTATTTGAGGTAAGAGAGGATATTTGATAAAATTAGAAAAGATGAGAAGTAATGGATTCTTTTGAAAATAAAGTTTTAGAGATTTCCTGTCCTAGGGGCTTTCCGATTTCTAGGGTCACGTCCTACAGTCAACATGTGCTCTGATACCATATCTGTAGCGACCCGACCTCAGACGGTCAAGCCTCTGTGTATCTGTGCCATCCCTGGATCAGTATGCTGGCACACACAGTACATCAATGTATATATCAAAGTGCAATCACATGTGTAAATAACGTAAAACTGATATATACCTTATAAGTCTCATCGGAAACAATCAACGGGTGTGGAGTCCCATCAACGCCATCGGCAGGTTGAGTGTAGACCGTAACCCTATATCGGAACTCTTACTCGTCGAAGAAAAATATCTGCAACATGATACGTTGCAGCTGTGTAGGTCAGTACATTGAATGTACCGGCAAGATCACAATATGAGAAAACAGATGATAAAACTATTCTACATGCAATATGGCTTTGTGGCTCTGGGTTTGAGTTTTGTTTGCGTAAAAGCTGGTTTTATTTTCCCTACATCAAAGAAATATCAAGGGTCTGTACCATGGAGTTTCCTATCATGACATGGTTCCGCCAACCGATGTCTCATAGTCCAAATCATCATAAGTTGCCCACAATTAAATTTTGGATCCGGTGTTGAGAGTTCCGAGATAGATCCAAGTCCAGAGGCTCAAATTCTCCGTAACCAGGGACATGGCTAATCGATTAGGTTTTAACCCTCTGCGGAGGTTTGTACACTTTACCCGCAAGATTCGATCCCTCTTTTTACGTTCTCGCACTTTAGGGTGTTTGAGAACAAGACGACAGAAACATGGTCTTCCAAAGAGTTCCCCTGACCACTGTCCGGTGCTCATCCAATCCTACCATAGTTCTACATCTGCTAGCACCGTCCCAGCCAGAGTCACAACTAAGGTCAACCAAGCCAGAGCCCATAGTGACTTGCGGTTGCACAGGTAAGCTTCCGGGCCTGAAGTATTCTTCCGTCTCTTTGAGTTTGGGTGAAGCTTTCCGCAAGATGTCATGGCGCTTCTCCATGCATCCCAGCCATCCACTAGTTTCTCCAGGGTGCCCGTCAACCGTCCTTCACCCAGTAGTGTGTATTGAATTCTTGTCTCGAGTCTCGAAATCTTGAGGTCTTGAGGTCATGAAGATGCAGTCCTTGTCGATGCCATCATGAAGTTGTCGTCATTGACCTAGAGTCCTCCATTCTCACACCTCTCCCGAGCACTCATACCAACCCCGTCTACTATAGCGTAGCATTAAAATAAATAACGTCCCGGGCTTGGTAACAGGGTGATGGGTTCCTACCTCATGCATTCTACTCAACTACAAGAAATCAATATCACTACTGGAGGGATTGTTGAAAGGGTGCTACTACATGCAAATAAAACATAGGTATGAAAATCATGGTCAAAGTGAACTTGCCTGGTAAGTTGATGAAGATAACCACGCTCTCGAAAATAACTTGATAGAACTATACGCAACTCTCCGATGAAATCTATAATAACAAACATGACATTCACATAAGCAAGCATTCTAGCAAGCAACTCTAAAATCAAAAGAAAACTCAATAAGAAAACCCAATACCAAACAAATAACACATCAAAAGAACTAATAGAGGAAAACTAACCTGCTAGGAAAACCTTTTGCCCTAACTACAATATTTTTAACTACAAAAAAATATTTTTGTCCTAAGCAAAACTTAACAAAGAAAATACTAAACTAATAACTTTAACAGAAAATAAAATTTGAATCAACTAAGTTAACAGAAAGTATTTTTCATAAAGTTTTACTAGCAAAAGGAAACACATAAAAAGCTAAATTAAAACTCTAATTATGCTTAAAACAAAACTAGTAAGAAAAAGAAATAAAACATTTTATTTTTCTGTAAATAAAAGTTCACCCTCTAATACTACAGAAACCAATCTGAACTGAAATATAACAGAGGTGAAAATAAATTTTTAAAATAATTAAAACAGCACAAAACAGCAACAAGCTAACAAAACTAGAAAAGCTTGCTTTCGAGTAAAACTATTTTTAATAAAAAACTATAAATACCCAAATTAATCCTACAGCTAGGCAAGGTCAAAACAAAGCAGTGAAAAAAATAATCACAAAAAAATCCTAACTCAAATTATAGCAGAAATACTAATCTGACTAAAACTAATATAAAACTACTTTTATAAGCTTAAACATGGCCGAATCTATTTTCTATAAAACTACAAGAAATTTGTAAACTAACAAAAAGGGAATCAACTAAAAATATTAAACAACCTAAAAGATATAGACTTTACAAGAACAGAACTATTATGTTTTAAAAACAGAAACTAAAAAATTAACTAAAACAAAAAAACAAGCGCTACTGGGCCTATCTAACGCTCAGGCGAACACTAACTAAAGTGCGCCCGCAATCTCCGGGATACGGCGGCGGTGGCGGCGCGATCCTGCTGTGGCGGTTGCGTGTGGAGGAAGAAGAAGACGCGGGCGGGGCGATCGGGCAGTGGGACGCAGCGGTCAGCAGCACAAGACGAGCGCGGAGGGAGCGGGCGACCGAGGTGAAAGGGCTCCAGGCGTGCGCGTGGCTGCTGGGCCAGCCTGGCGCGTAGATGGGCCGAGTGAGAGATGTGGACCTGGTGGCAACAGAGGGCTTCGACCATTTTTTTAATAAGCACAAACAAGAAAACAAAATAAAGGAAAAACAATAAGACTTTTATATAGACATATATATCAATAAAATTAGAAAAATAAACCCTACAACGTGAAAATTTTTCCAGAGGCAAAAATCCAAACTAAAAAACATTTTTTTATAAATTCCAAATAAACTCCAATTTGAATTCAAAAACTTTTGGCATTAATTTCTCCTGACTTTTTGGAGTGTCATGTTAGCTCCTCTCATACTTTTAAACAACTATTTGTCAGGGTTATATGAAATAAATTTCGAATGCCAAGTTGAATCCAAATTCAAATAAAATTCATATGCCTCTAAAATTTCCAAATGCCACTCAATTTCACACAATCACTCACACAAAAATCAAACAAAAATAATAAATATTTATTTAATATAACATTCCAAAATTTAGAATTTTGGGATGTTACATCCCCTCTCTTTTCCCCTATAAATATAGCCCTTAAGGCATCGTTTAGACTGGGGTTTTATTTAGTTAAAAGTTATCCATAGCTGAAACTTCATGTACTTCTTTTATGTCCAACGACCAGACCAAGACTGCTTATGAAACCCCACTTTTATCAATACTTCATCCACATTCGAAATATTCAGATTGCTTCTTGCTTGTTCTTCGATTGCTTGCAGGAATAGACCTTTGTGGTCTGGTTGATCATGCTGCGGCGTATTCAATAACCTCTCGGAGTTGGTTTAGCGATTGCTAAGGAGCAATGTTGTGCACGTATAGTCGGATCATCAAAGTCGTCTCCACCAAATCGATAGTTATCATCTCACTGAAAGATCGGGACCCTTGCCTCTATCATTTCCGACCACCTATCTCGGTATGCCAATTAGTGACTCATGTATCCTGGAGAAGGAGCTACGCCCCTTGGTGAGCAAGGTTCTACATCGGGTCCAACCATGGCAAGGGCGCTGGCTCTCTAAGGCGGCTAGAGTGGTCTTGATCAACTCATCCATGATTTGCGTGCTAATGTACCTCATGGGATTCTATACTCTTAATGAATCCGTCCATCTGGAAATTGCAAAGTACCAATCTCGGTTCTTCTGGGCTGGGAAGGGCGATAAGTAGAAATACCATATGGTGTTGGTACAGCTAGCTGCTATACGAACGGTTTTTAACCCCTTTCCACGATGCCATTTTTAACCATCGCCTAGTGAGTGTGAGCTATAGGGGGTCCTTCCCACACGACCTAGAAACCATCGGGGATAGGCCCTCCGGTCACACACGCTGGGTAAAATGAGATCATGTGCGACGGGTGAGCGATCAAATACAATTATACAGACCCAATCGGTTTCGGTCGTAAGTACATGCCACACAGTCAGTCACAGACAAACGTTCCTGTATATTCCACATAGTCAATCCAAGGAATACGTTTTCGTTCGTATGTACACCCCACATAGTCAATCCAAGAAGCGCGTTTCCCTTCGTACCCAGCCCATCCAAGAAGTACGTTTCCTTTCGTATAGCCTCGTGTGTGATAGCCCAATGCCATACAGTTTTCTTCATCAAATGGTGTGTGATGTTGTTGAATAAAAGCAAAAGGTTAACGGAGGCAGAGCATATAGCCAGTTAACCTACATAAGAACAATATTAGAACAATATATTCATTTCCCTAATCGATCGATGCATGATCAGCCAGGTTTGTCTTCTCCACCTCTGCTTTCAGTTCAGTAAGAACTTGTTTTGCACTCACCAACCTGGAAAGTGCCTCCTCCATCGCCAACACCATCTTAGCAAAGTCTAATTTAAAACATCTGAGCTTATTCTCCATCTTGCTCTTTTTTTGCCACATCTTGAAATATTCTTCAGGGTTGAGAACACTTTCTCTAAGCCTATCCCTGTTCTCTTCTTCATACGTGATCCAGAGCTTTGCTGGGCACATCTTCAAAGACTGTGGCCACTCTTGATCAACCCACTCTAGGTAAGAACACTTCCATTCATCCTATAATATTTAAAACCAAATCAGTAACAATTGTAGGGGAATGGGTTTCTGGCAACATAGGAAATAACCAAATACATATTTTGAAAAACTGAAGAAGCAGGTTAATCATGATATATCTTCTCAAAAAGATCAATGTGCAAATGAACTAATTGCTACTAAGACAACAACCAAATTTTGAAACCTTAGAATCTATAATTAAATGTAACAACACTACAAGTTCTTAGTCTTGTACTATAAATAACAAATTGAACATTCACTACACCACGCACTAGATTTCCCTACTGATGTGTGTTGGGAAAAGACAATTTTACCAACACACTGTTTGATGCGGAGCATCCTATGGACATCACCATGTCAAGAGTCCGTTCGGCGAGTGACACGTGCGACATCTACTTCACATACATAAAGGTGACTCATCTCCTTTACACGTGCTCACTTGACCCCTTCGAGGATGATATACTACTTGACACACCACTCGTGTGCATGCATAGGTATTGTCGGAACACTATGGACGACGAGGAGGAGTGCGAGCGCCAAGGAACAACTACACCATCCGTGAGGGAAGCCTGGAAGTGACGACGGAAGAAGACGGAGCTGCTGAAGCTACAGCGGCCGGACATCCGGGCCAAAGGCCGGACATCCGGCGCCTGTGCAGCCGCCAAGGAGCTGCACCAACAGACGGCCAACAGCATCAGCGGCCGGACATCCAGCGCCAGCCCCGGACATCCGGTGCCTCGCCAAAGCCCGGACATTCGGCCCTTCCCCCGGAAATCCGGCATCGACGACAGAACGCACCTGAAGATTGGCCACTTCAGCCCGGACATCCGGCCCGAGCCCCGGACATCCGGCACCTCGCGAAGCCCCGGACATCCGGCGCCTGCCTGCGCGCAACCACGGGCTAGAGGCCCATGTATCTCTCTTTCCCACTTACCCCTTCGTGGCTTAGACTATGTATACTACTCCCCCTCCTCCTAGTTAGGGTTAGCAAAGGATTAACTCATATGTGAGATAGAGCTTTGCTCATCCATTATGGATCTACTCCACGAGAGAGACCGCGGCCCCTCTACGGAGAAGATCACCTTGGATTCAAGACCCCCTCTTGGGTGGCCCCCATCAAGACCTCCTCAAGGAGAAGAAGCGATTACCGTTTGTATCATCCGTTGTTGACTTTGGATCTTGTATCTTACCTTCGTGTTCATCGATCTAGTGCATGTGTGATCTATTCTTGTTGGTTGAGTGTTCCCCTCGTGTTTCCCTGGTGTTTCCCCTCGTGTTCATCGCGTTCTTCGTAGGGATACGCTCCTTTCGTGGAAGATCGGCCATCTAGGGTTCCACCCTACAGCATCTTGGTATCATGAGCCACCTTGATCACGATTTCGGAGCCTCCCCGTTGTGTTTTCTAGCCTAGTTTTGTTGATTTTGTCCCAAATTCGAAAATTGCCCCAAATTTTTTTGTGATTTGTTGGTTTGATAATATTTTGTTGATTTTGATCCATGAATTTGCTTGGTTTCGAGTGGATCTAACATTTCCCCAAGTTTCCCCACTTTCCATCCACGAAATCTCTCCAATTTTGACCTTGATATCATCAATTTCCGCCCCGAAATCGAGTTCCTCGAGTTCATCCTCGGATTTGGAGCCCGGACATCCGGCCCGACCCCGAACATCCGGCCAGCCCAGAAATCCGGCCATTAGCCCGGACATCCGGCTCCTGGAGCGCATTTTTGCGCAAGTTTCTGGACATCAGGTCCCGGATATCCGGCCCCGACCCCGGATGTCCGACCCCTCGGATTTCAGTTTTTCCTGTTTCACCGTTTTGTCCATAACTAATTCATCCGGAGTCCGTTTTTGACGTTCTTTAGCTCGTTTTGAAGCTATTGACATCCCCCATCACATAAAAATACTACCATCACCATTTGACTCCATCAATTTTTTGGAACTTTGGCATCTTTGCCTAGGGCTTCCACCATAACTTCCGCATTGCCACCACTGACTTCCGCAACCTAACCAATTTTGTTCCCCATAGCATTTGAGGTTGTTTGAGTTGTGACTTGAGTCTCCTAAGGTGTTTCGGCTACTTAGGGACGGTTGCATCTTCATCAACCACCACCACCATCATAACTTCCGCATAGGCTTACCCACCATACACTCCTGCCACCTCAACTTAACCCAATTTTGTTTGTGTTGAGAGTTGTGTCCCCTAAGGTGTTTCGGCTACTTAGGGACCGTGCTTCCAACTCCGACACCGTGTATAGTTCACCACCTTACCCTCGACTTCCGCATTGCGTCTCAAAACCCATCATTGCATTTCCGCAATCCCTTTGAGTTTCCGCAAAACCACCACCGCATTCCTGCTACCACCATTTAACATTTGACATTTGAGATTTTGAGTTCACCGTTTTTCCGTCTCCTAAGGTGTTTCGGCTACTTAGGGACGAGTCTCCATCATCTTGGTATCTACATCAAGAACACCGCCACTCATCATAGCCAAGGACGGTAACCTCGACGACACCATTGTATATTCCCCTTGCAATTGCATTGATAAACCCTTGCCCATTTTGCGTCACTTACCTATCGAGACTAGCCATTTGAGTATTGCCGGCAACGTTACTTGTGCACATTAGTGATCATTGGTCTACACCTTCCATTGCATACATACCATATCATATTGGTACCATCATATCATCTCTTGTGTCACAAAGATTGTTCCCGCATATACACAATTGCTATCTTGGTTTGTGCATTGTGCAAAAGTGGCCATACATATTAAAAAAAGCTTTTAAGCAAAAGAGAAAAGCAACGAAGCTTGTAAGCAAGTGCCATAGCATCATACCACATTGCATATAAGATTGTCATATCCGATCATCTTGGATCATCTTGAGAAACACCAGGTACCATACATATATAGCATACTTGGGATAGAAAGTTTATCCATTTTGCATCTTATAGGTTGTGCACAAGTGTCGTATCCGCCTATAGAGCAATCGTGCTAGCGTCTCTCTTGAGTTGTGCAACACGAGCGTTTTCCGTGGACTCCACATTTTGTGCTCATTCCTTGGTTGCATGATCCCATCTATCTATCCGTGTGTGTGTTTCCGTGTGCCATTCATTTCTATTGGTCTACTTGTTTTACTTGCGAATTTGTGAATCTCTTTCAACATTATTGACTCTTGCTAACATTTTGCATCAAATTTTTGTGCCACTATCCTCACCGAGCTCCACCATAAGCCTTACTAGTGTAGGTGTGAGAAACCGACAAGAATTGATACCAATTGTGCTATTTCCTTGTTACACATTGAGTGATCATTGATCCATCTTCAACATCGGTCAAGGTACATTTGTTATAAGTTCTTCTCTTTCTCCCACTCATATTTGCTCGAGTCTTGTGATGGATAGGCAAGGCATTTCACCCTCGGTCTACAACAACAACAACAACGAGTTTGATGCCACGAACAACTCCAACGACGCCAAGATGAATGCTCAAATGGAGGAGATCAAAGCCCTCATCAAGTCCTACAAGCGATCTTCCTCATCTTTGAGAAGACGCTCAAGAGCACATGCTTCCGAGCTACCATCTCCGGCAAGGTCACATCGGCATCGACACCATCACCACCACGAACGTGAAGGTCAAGAGCTCAACACCAACAACCGCTCAACGACTTCACCATCTCCCTTGGCATCTTCGCCAAGCGACTTCAAGGCATCTTCGCCTTCGGATATACGGCATCTTCGCCAACAAGCACCTCAAGACTACGCTCAAGAGAAGCTCCCCAATCTCAAGTCCGCGACCTCCACGAGCTACTACGACCTCGACACCGACCATGAGATTACTTTCTATGGGACTCTAGAACCCGAGGAGTATCTCGAGTGAGAGCGTTTGATGGACGACTACCTCAAGCTACATCAAATTCCTCCCGAAGATCAAGTGAAGTGTGCCACAAGAAACTTCCATGACTACGCCTCGACATGGTGGCTTCACACACCTTCGGAGAGCTACGACATGAGTTGGCCGAAGACGAAGAAAGCTTTGCGGCGAGAGTTTGTGCCTCCAACCTACACGGAACAACTTCTACGCCAATTGGAGAACACCACCCAAGGATCCAAGTCCATCGACGAGTACTTCAAGGAGATGAAAAGCCTTGCGACGAGCCAGTGTGGACGACCCCATGTCAATGAAGTTCCACTTCATGATGGGATTGAACAACGACATCTCCAAGACTATCTTCCTCGAGAACTACAAGTCCCTCGACGACAACTACATTGGTGCTCTCAAGGCGGAACAAGAACTCATGAAGGCCAAGGCTTATCCACCCCAAGCACACTTCTCGAAGACCAAACTCAAAGACGACGAGCATGAGGCTAGTACCACCAAGATGTCCAAGCCCGATGAGCTCCAAGACGAGGCTCCCAAGTTCGAATTCATCGCCATCCCTCTTTGTGGTATTGATGATGCCGAGTCCTCCACAACTCTTTTTCAAGATGGTGCGGCGACGAGTACGACTATGGAGACCTTCAAGGACCAAGCTTTGGAGGTGAGCGACTTGGTGACGAGTAAGGATGATGCTTCCATCTTAGGAGGCGGGAGTGATGATGTGCCATCTTCGGCCTTCATCCATGGCGACGATGACGAGATGATCGACCATGGGATTTTCCCTTCGGTCACGGAGGAGAGTGATGATGTGCCATCTTCAGCCTTCATCCATGGTGACGGCGATGAGATGGTTGAGTATTTCACCTCGACCACGGCGACCTATGATGACTTGAGTGACTTTTGCCACCATATCGAGAGTGAGAGTGACTTCACCCCTAGACCCATATATAATGTGTTGCCCCAATTCCCATGTGAGGAGAACCACAACCCCCACCACTTGAGTGAGATGAGTGACTCTACCATACGTGAGATTGAGTGCACCTACATTGAGAGAGTGAGTGAGCCACCACATAGAGAGAGTGAGGCCACTTCGATTTCTAACGACTTAACCTCTACCTCTATTGTGTCTTCTCATTTGGTGCTAGGTCCCATATATGATGACGTGCCGATTCGCGATGACTACGTCCTTCCTTTGGACAAGACGATGGCCATGGTGGAATATGATGCACCCCCCACATGGTAACATCAAGATGAAGATGACCACCATTTGGTCTTTGCCACCTCACCTACACCACTTGAGTGGAATGAACAAGGTAACATAGGTGAAGGTGATGCTCTAGTCCCACTATTGGACATTCTTGACATTGATTGGTTGCATGACGTTGATCAACCTATTACCATGCTTCATGCTAGTATGATTTCCCCATGCGATGATCTACCCATTTATGATGAGTTTGATGATTGTCATGTGGAGTCTATTGGTTGTGATGCCATGTTACATAGGATTTCTTGTGACAATTCTTTAGGTCACATCATGTTTGACAATCCGCTTGACTTGTCATATGCTATGCATGAGATCAATCATATGTCATATTTGCAATCTCTTCATAGTGGCTATGCATATGCCATTAACATTAACCCAATTTGCACTTATGGCATAGATGACAAGCCCATGGTTATTGGCATTTGTTTTTCTTGTGATGATATTGATATGCTCCCTTTGCATCATTTATCTCATATGCCATGCCATGACCAACTAGCTTCGGATATGCATTGTTTTGGATGTTGTCCATTTTCTCCATATGATGTTTCCAATATTGCTCATGAGGAGACCCGCATAGTTTCCTCATACATGTTAGGTTTGATTCATCCTATCCATTGCATGATCCCAATAATTATGTGCACAATATGCTCCCCATGAATCATAATGATATTGTTGTGCCATATAATAGTATGCTCAATTTGCATCCCCATCGTGGAACTATGCTTTCATGATGGATGACATGTTCTTATACCATGCATCTAATTTCTTTGAGCGATGCTTATTTTGACCTAACTCACACGTGCACATGCACATCATGATGGATGATGTGTACATTTACCACACGCACAATTTCTTTGGTTTGTGTCTCTTTTGTGTAGGTACCCATGAATACTTGTCAACCTCGCAATCCCATGAGTTGACAAAACGAGCTCTAGAGAGCAATGATGACTTGGGATCCCATGGATTGCCTTTCCCACCGCTCACTTCGCGCAAACACTTCGCGCATTTCTTTTACATGGCCCTCACATGGTTATGGGTTGTTGTCCATTATATATCCTTTGCCCATCTTGCCATGTTCACTTTGCATGATATGCCCATTCCTATGCCTTTGCCATGCATTTGTGACCCATGCTTTGCATTACACATGATGATTGATTCTAGTACTTGTATGTGTATTTGCAAGCGTGGTGGAGATATTGTATGTTATTGCCATGATTGCTTTGTGCCACATGCCTATGATGATACTATGATCTTGATTTGTGTTCGTGCTTGCGATATGTCATGTGCATTGCCTATGTCTATTCTTTGCTCACATGACATGATTGCCATGATTTCCTCTAGTGTGTTGCATCTTCGCTCCAGTAGTTTGCACAGCTTGATTACTATGATTGCTTGCCTTGTTGCATCACCGATGATTCATACTTGCTCACTTCATGCCGTTGATGACAACCATTTCCATGCTTTGCACATGATTGTTATTGCTTCTTGTCATTTATCTCCATGTGGTGCCTCTCTCATGCTAGATGATTTGACATGTATTGAGTGCAACAATGCCCTTAGTCTTGATAATGAGTTTGCCCCCATAGCATTCTCACATATAATTGGAGATTTTGACCTATTCCTTGTGAAGCATGCTTGTCTTACCTCTTTGCACCATATACCCCGCGCCATGAATATAGCCATTGTTGCATCATATTATTCATGCACTTGTGCTTCTAATGGTTATGTGCAAAATAAGAGAACCATCATGACGGATGATGTGTTTATCTACCATGCGCGTACGTTCTTTGTTTTGGTGTGTGCATGTGTAGGATACTTGGACTTTGTGTCGACTTCCACGTCACGTGAGTTGACCATTCGAGCTCTTGAGAGCGAACCACCTTCTACCACGATGATTCTACATCGCACTTGCTTGTGCTTCGGCATTGTGAAGGACGCACAAGGACACGCCTTCAAGGTGACATCTTTCTTGAGCATGGATATTGCGGATCATACTACTTGTGTTGCTTGCACGATGAGACTTATTGTTCATCTTGGATCACTTGATTGCACACTTGTTAGAGATCTTGCTTCGACTTGTCATTTTAACCATTCCATGCATCATGATATATATATGCCTTGTGTGTTGCATCCAATTCTTGGATTATTTGCTCCTCTCATATGTTTGGTTGCAACAATGTCATCACTTCACATATGCCATGTCCCATTGCTTGTCACATGATTGACTTGATTACCTCACACATGATGAACAATTGCTCTTTCTATTGTGTTGAGTGCCACACTATGTTCACTACAACCTATGCACATTATGCTTGGATTGTCTTGCACTTGACCCATGTATTTAGACACTTCATTTTATTTGGTGTTGTGAATGATTCATATGCCTACCATAGACCTTTCATTGAGCAATTTGTGAATGCTTGCTATGAACTTGAGGTAGATGCTTATTCTCTTGACACACATATTTGCATCTCTACCTCCCATTTACATGCTTGTCCCCATGATATATTTGATTGTGATCAATTGATATGCTTACATGCCATGTCACAATCCTTTGTCAAACCATATGCTTTGCATGATGGCGACACTTGTTTGGTGAATCACCTCTTAAATGCTTGGTTTTGCACTACGCTAACCACATTTGTTTTTCCAAGTGTTTGTTGTCCTTACTCCTTTTGAAGGAATCACAAGACGGTGCAGCATTGGAGAGTGCCCATTTCAAGCTTCAAGATGACAAGTACTTGGTGAACGCCCACTTCTACACGGCGAAGCCATCTCTTTCCCATGGTGATTTGGTTTTCGATCCGAGGTCGGATCTTTCCCAAGGGAGGGGAGATGATGCGGAGCATCCTATGGAAATCACCATGTTAGGAGTCCGTTCGGTGAGTGACACGTGCGACATCTACTTCACATACACAAAGGTGACTCATCTCCTTTACACGTGCTCACTTGACCCCTTCGAGGATGGTATACTACTTGACACTCCACTCGTGTGCATGCATAGGTATTGTCGGAACACTACGGACGACGAGGAGGAGTGCGACCGCCAAGGAACAACTACACCATCCGCGAGGGAAGCCTGGAAGCGACGACGGAAGAAGACGGAGCTGCTGAAGCTACAGCGGCCGGACATCCGGGCCAGAGGCCGGACATCCGGCGCATGTGCAGCCGCCAAGGAGCTGCACCAACAGACGGCCAACAACATCAGCGGCCGGACATCCGGCGCCTCGCCAAAGCCCGGACATCCGGCCCTTCCCCCGGAAATCCGGCATCGACGACAGAACGCACCCGAAGATTGGCCACTTCAGCCCGGACATCCGGCCCGAGCCCCGGACATCCGGCACCTCGCGAAGCCCAGGACATCCGGCCCCTAGCCCGGACATCCGGCGCCTACCTGCGCGCAGCCACGGGCCAGAGGCCCATGTATCTCTCTTTCCCACTTATTCCTTCGTGGCTTAGACTATATATACTACTCCCCCTCCTCCTAGTTAGGGTTAGCAAAGGATTAGCTCATATGTGAGATAGAGCTTTGCTCATCCATTACGGATCTACTCCACGAGAGAGACCACGGCCCCTCTACGGAGAAGATCACCTTGGATTCAAGACCCCCTCTTGGGTGGCCCCCATCAAGACCTCCTCACGGAGAAGAACCGGTTACCGTTTGTATCGTCCGTTGTTGACTTTGGATCTTGTATCTTACCTTTGTGTTCATCGATCTAGCGCATGTGTGATCTATTTTTGTTGGTTGAGTGATTTCTCTCGTGTTCCCCTCGTGTTTCCCTCATGTTTCCCCTCGTGTTCACCGCGTTCTTCGTAAGGATCCGCTCCTTTTGTGAAAGATCGGCCATCTAGGGCTCCACCCTACATCACTGTTGGTCGGGAAAACTTCTATCTAACTGTTGGCCGGTAATACTGATGTATAGTGTCCAATTAACGGTCGGCAATACTGCAATATTTCACGTTGGCCTATCGGTCGGGAAAGCCTGTATCTCCGTCAGACTGTTTGTCGGCGATTAATGCCGACCGACTGTTCATTACCAATTGGGTCGGCCCGCATTTGCGCGCGCATGGGCCAAAAACTTAGCGCCAAGCCTCCTTCATATTTTTTCCATTCGGCCTTCAACAGGTGCCACGACCAAATCCAAATCCCCCAAACCTAAATCCTCACACGCACTCCCTCCGCCGCCGCCCGCTAGCGAGTAGCCCACACGCCGCCGACCACCCACCGTCTCCGGCACGCCGTCACCTTTCTCCTTCATCCTCCTGCACCCCCACTGCTTAGGCCCCCCTACCTTGTGCGTTGGAGTTCGGGGAGAGGCCGAGGCGCGGTGGTGGACGTCGCCATCCCTTTGAGATCCGGGGCTGAGAGAGGGAGGGAGAGGTGGGTCACCTGCGAGAGAGAGCACTCGCACCCTCGCTCGTCAGTCGTCACCCAGGGGCCGCCACCACCACCGCCACGCCATGGGCTTCCTTCGATCTGCGCTCGCCGGTTCATTTGAAGAAGGATCTGGCTGTTGACTGCTGGTGCTTCCCCTCCCCGGGCGGTGAGTGTTCTTTTCACTCTCCTCTCCCTCTCCACCCATCCCCAATCGGTGTTGGCGTTAGTTGATTTATTTGCTTTTCCCTTTTCCGTTTAGATATACCATGACTTGGGATAGTACTTCTATCCAGCAAGCAGCGTTTTGGATGTGAGCTCCAGCTCAAGCAGAGCATAAAAAACAGGGGCTCTATCTGCTAATGGGGTAGCCGGCAACGCAGACTAAGAGCTACATCTCGTGTGATTTCTGGATATGAGAACTTGAGAAGAACAAGCTTGATGCTATTATTGAAAAAAAAATCTATGCTACAGGTATTCCTTTCAGTAGTGTTGAAGGAAACCTTAATAGTTACTCCCTCCGTTCGGAATTACTTGTCGCAGAAATGGATGTATCTAGACGTATTTTAGTTCTAGATACATCCATTTCTGAGACAAGTAATTCCGAACAGAGGGAGTACTATTTTTATGAACTGGTTGTGATCGATTTGTGAACTTTAGAGCTTGTGAGTTGTAATTTGGTGATGTTTGAACCTTTGCCAGACTATCAAATTATGCTATGTGTGCCTGAAGGTCAATACAAGGGTATTCATCATATGAAAGTTCATTACTTTATATATAGAAAAACGTATCCACATATATGTGCTTTGAGACGAGGGACAACCCTGAGAACTAGCTTCAGGACAAAAAGTCCAAATAATCATACTAATGTTTCATAATTTTATTTAAGCATTGTAGAATTCTGGCAAACATAGGACTATATTAAACTTAGTTCAGTTTTTCTGGAATGAAGATAAAGTACATATCCAGCAGTTTGTATTTATACAGTCATGCTTCTATAGATTTTATGGTTTTATTTTCTCCTTAAATTTGCTTCCAGAATAGTTCATGTATCCCATATTTTCCCAGGATTCTTCTATGCATCTCATACACTTAGGCAGCGGTGCTGGACTCGGAGCACAAGCCATCAGACGCCGCCAACAGGTTGCACCTCTTCGCGGAAATCACCACAACTGTGATATCTCTATAGAAAATCAGTATTTTCTTGGTTCATATCCTATCTGAAACTTGGAATGTTGATTGTTAGGCACAACTTGACTTTCACAGTAGCCTGCATATTCTTCTGCTCACAAACTGGGCAAAACATGCACCATAGAATGCTGGGAGAACATAGATTTATTTTTCTCTTCGTAGTTTTATTAGATAAGCCACATTGCAAGGAGAATATGGATTTATGTTGCTCTTCCTACTATTATTAGATAGGCCACATTCTTTTTGTTTCATTCATGCCTTTGTTGCTAACAGTATGGTTGTGTAAATTCAACATTGATGTTTAATGTTATTACATGATTTACACAAAACTGGTATTCATATTACATGAGATGTTGAATGTGCTGACAGTCTGATGCCTTCAGAATTGGCTCTCAAAACTTTCAACCAAGATTAGAGCCAGCATACAGTTTGCAGTTTATTGTCGTACTCATACTCAATGAGTCCCTACCTCGGCTTCTGGGCAAGATATTC
Source organism: Aegilops umbellulata (assembly GCA_032464435.1). Classification (NCBI taxonomy): domain Eukaryota; kingdom Viridiplantae; phylum Streptophyta; class Magnoliopsida; order Poales; family Poaceae; genus Aegilops; species Aegilops umbellulata. Next base: position 222,527,976 of record CP136054.1, on the reverse strand, counting down.
TTTAATTTTAGGTAAGCTCTACTTTGTAAAGCATTATTGTGGCATTTAGAAACTCCGAATCTCAGAATTATTGAGATATTGAAATCCCAGTTTGAGATTCATCGAGATAAGGAGATCTTATTCGACCATGTAATTTAAATATTATTCCAATGAGTATTGTTGATTGTCGTTTTTAACAATATTACTCAACTTATGGTCACTTCCCTTTGTTTAGTTCAGCACCATTCTTTTCTCTTATTCGTTTTGGTAAAAAGAAATCTCTCAATATCCTTTTTTGCTCAGCACCAGTAAATTTCATAGAGGTGATGTAATATGTAATGTCATTATTGCTTTAGAAGTTGCAGAAGTGCAATGCTGACTCTACTCGATGATGATTATCCCTACATGCATAACATATTATAAAGATATCTTCCTACGTGCCCCTTTTGTAAGGATGCATGCTCACGTGTGCGCGTCGTTTTCTAGCTTGTTTTGGTGCATCTTTTATCCTGCTTCAGCTGGTTAGCCTGAATCCTCTTTTCTCCTGTTTCAGTTGATTAACAACCACTATTGTTCAGGAATTTTGAGTGGCGCACATCTTGGTCTGGCAAGCCGATGACCGGACATCATTTATTAAGGTTTGTGCACATTCAAATCTCTTGCTGTGGATAGGAATGATGTTCATCGCGAACTGATGCAGCTTCTTAATAAGCGTACTATATTAGATTGATCCTTTTGAATTAAGTTGATGTAAAATTATTTATTCAACCCAAGCTCTCTCTGCCTCTTTTCTCTTTTTTTCATTGTAACTTATATATACATAGGGAGTTGACCTTCATGCACCACTCAGGCGCCACATCTGGGCACTAACTCACTCCCACTCACACAACTAACTCGATGCACTAAGTAATCTCTACATGCATGCATGTCCACTTGCGCAGCTCCAGTCAACGGCCACACACCTGGTCAGCGGCCATGTAGCTAACAAACAAACTAACTTGCCTATTCTCCTCTAGCTATTCCAGTTGTCAAGCGCCTTGCCGCTTCACCCGGCGTGCTGCATCACATAGCACCGCGGCTTCACGCCGCCATTGGCATCTCACCATGCTCGCCGCATCGCACGGCAGCCCGGTATCTCGCCTCCTCCGTGCACTCGATTTAAGCTTTAATGACTAGATACTCCTAGACCATCTATGTTACATGCATAATGAAAGCAAACTAAGTATGCAGATACAAAATATAAAGATTAGTGCGAACAATCTCAACCGAGGATCAACGTTAGTGTTAACACATGATTATTGAATTGTCTGTGTTTATCACTATTTATATTTTTGAGAATGCGATGATCCTGTATGTTGGCATTTTGGTACTGTAGTATAGTTTCTTATAGTGTATTATAATTGAGAATTGATTAACTTTTGTAGGAAGCAGAAAGGACTACACTCACAAGGAACCATGAAGCCAACGATCCACGTCAACTAGATGTTTTAGCTTTCATTTTGTACAACTGATGTCTCATACTTGCATCTTTTGGCTGTCCTTTTGTAAACCTGATGTATGGTTTCTCGGTGGTTTTGTTTAGAACAGATCAAAGTGTATGTGCCAATTAGTTAATGGAATAAAAAATGTTTAGTGCTCCCGATTTGAGACTAACATATGGTGTTTGGGTGATTATGCTTAGAACACATGAACTATATGTATGTGACAATCAGTACCATATGTTAATTAAAGTTGTGGTTGGCTAAACAAAATGATGATGAACTGTTGTTCGGTAAAAGAAAACCCCATCTGATTGTTGGTCGGCAAAACAAACACCGTCTTATAGTCGGTTGGGAAAGTGCTAGGCCCAATAGAATGTTGTTTGGGAAAGAATACCCTGTCCAATAGTCAGTCAGGAAAGGCCCGCTGCTGCCCTAACAGAGTGTTGGTCCGGAAAGGCCCATGGTAGGCCCAACAGGCTGTCGCCCGGGAAAGATATCCCATAGCCATCAAGCAGTCGGTCGGGAAAGATATCGCATAGCCATCAAGCAGTCGGTCGGGAAAGATATCGCATAGCCATCAAGCAGTCGGCCGGGAAAGCTATGTCGGTCGTGCAAGGGTTTTCCCGTGTGGACTTTCCCCAACAGACAAGGTTGGTCGGTCAACAATAGTTTTTCCCGACCGACTGTCTGTTGGAAGAAGTTGTATTCCCCACCAACCTGGTTGTTGGGGATGTAGTGTTGTGGTGTATTGATTTTATGAGGAAGCTAATTATAACTCCAACAGCATAGCGACAGTGTTTGGATGACATCAAATTGATACTAACAGGTGTGTACATGCACAAATTTAGTAACATATAACTAATTGCACTAAGGTCGTCCACTATGTTTGCCAGAATCGGTGTCAAGACAATTGTTGCTACATTTGGCACTGGTGCCCTGCACTGGCGAGCCGATGCAGAGGAAAAAATCAGGGACCCGGGCTCCGAAGCACCTAGTTGCTCTGATGCCTAGTTCCTAGTTCCTTCGTGCCATAAAGATTTAGTATTTTACGGCTTGGCTGCTCGGATGTGTGGACCAATGTTAGCTGCACAAACTGCTGAAGCGGTGCCAAATAATTTTCTAATGACACCGCTAATGAGATAGCAACAATTTTAGATACTAGGCGCAAACTGTGACATTGTCTTAACATCCAAAATAACATAGCACAGTGACAGTGTCTGAATCACATCTAACAAATGATTTGTAGCAAAGAAAGTGGCGCTAACCTTCACTGCATATGCCAGAAACTTTCCACCCACTATCCACATATTCAAATGCAACTAGCTTCACGCATGGAGATTGATGGTGACAGCGAGCAGACGGATCTTCAGCCACTGTCGGGGCTCAGGAGCGACACCTATGGGATCATAGGGAATCCCTACTACGGTTGGCATGGCCTGGGGCTGCGCAAAAAGCGGGTCGAGAAGATCAACACGGGGGAATTTTTACCCAGGTTCGGGCCACAAACGATGCGTAAAACCCTAGTCTTGCTTTGTGTGTATTTAGTGTTCTTGAGCTCTTGAACTAGTTGCAGTGCATGCCCAGTCCAAAAAGTCTGAATCCTCCCTCAGTACGCCTCGGGCCTCATTTTATATGTCAAAGGGGTTGCCACAGTGGCACACAGGAGGTGGAAAGTGTGTATAGTGTACAACTTTATCTCCTGACATCATAGGACAAACACATTTAATACGCCGCCTATGTGTCCTCTTGCTTTATCGGGGACGACAAAGAAGCTCGTCCCGTCTATCACCGCTTCGCCTTGCTTCGACGCGCGTCCAAGGTGATGAGGCATGCAGCGCCACGCTAGGTGGCTGGCTGCTGAGCTGGTACGGTGGCAGGGGCTTCACAAAGATCTGCATGCCACCACGCAGGTGCTTGGCTAGTTGGCCCAGAAGCTGCATATTGCCACGCAGGCGCTCGCTAGTTGGCAGGCTGGCCGCCATGTCGGAACGGGTGCGGGGCAGCGAAACTCTGGCAAGTGCGGGCCTGGCCTCAGCCCCGCAGATGTCCCCGACAAGGGTTTTGCTGGGGCCCCGACAAGGGCCTTGTCGGGGTCTTGTGGGCGTCCCTGGCAAGGATCTTGCCGGGGGTCTTCGTCTCCTGGTTCTCATCTAGTTTTGCAGGCCTTTGGTCCATACAAAGATCTGCATGCCACTACGCAAGGCACCCCTGAGTCTTGTCCTTGACGCTGTCGATGGTGCTAGAGCTCTCAGGCTCAAGGGTGGTGGCCTTGCTGGTGTTGGGCAGGTTGCCCTGGCGAGACTCTTGCCGGGGCTACGTAGGCCGCCCCGGCAGGGCTCTTGTCGGGGGAAGCCCATGTTGTCACTTTGCTCTTTATGCTTCTGGCTTGAGTGCTGCCTCGGCAGCCTTGTATCTTTGCTTCCTCTGCTTTGTCAAGCGTGGCCATAGGTGCGGCTATGACTGCCCGTGCACAAATAAAGGGGTACAGAAAGGCCCCTACTTTTATACACCGACAGGAGCCCCGGGGCCTGGGCCACACATAAGCACAGAGCGTTGTCCGGCCAGGCCCAGAACGGTGCGCGGGCACGCGTGGCAGAGTGTTAGCCGCATTAATCCCTTCGCTAGTTGCGCTTCCCCACGACTCGCATTGAGTGCGTGACATGGGGGTCGTGCATGGAATGACCGCAGCATGCTTGCGTCACCCCGCGGTGAATAGTAAAGAGGCGGCCTGTGTCTTCCCCATAAAAAAAGGGAAAACTGTAGGGCTGCTGCTCATTTACTCTCCTCGCCTTCCTCAATCTTGGAGCCACCGTTCCACGTTTCCCACCACGCCCGCCTTTTTCGCCACATACGCCGCATGCATGGCGCAGGGTAGGTGACGGATGTGTGGGATATGGGAAGGCGCGCCATGGCCGATACCCATGCGCCTTTGATTGGAGTGGGGAGGGTGGTCGATGACCTCGCTCGTTGCCAACGGCTTTAATGAGCCGGATTTGAGAGGGCTCTTTAGAGGCGTAGAGCCATTCTTCAGCCTTCCCTCCTTGGCTATAAAAAGGGGACTCAGGAGGAGGAGGAGAGGCATCTCCTCGCGTCACCTCCATTCTCCATCCACCACCATGCCGAGAGGTCGCGGCCGCAGCCATCCTTCTGCGGAGGTGACTAGATCTTCCTCTCATCAAAGAGCCACGGCGGCTAAGTAAGAGCCAGACGCCCAAGGTGGAGGCGTCAGACAAGGTCACGGTCGGCGAGGCTGTCGAGGCAGAGGTGGGCGCGGAAGGGGGACACCTACGACGTCACCATCTCCGCCACCATCTCCTCCCGCTTCGTCGAGCGGCCACGTCGGGGACACGACGCTGGAGTTCATCTTGAAGTTGTGAGAGCCGACGGGTAGCCGCCTTCACCTCCCCGAGGCGTTCGCGAGAGTGCTGGAGATCGACCAGCCGTTGAGGCTGAGGCTTCACATGAAGGGGTGTTGCAATGGCGACATATGGGCGAACACAAGGTTCCCTATCCCTCATGTAATGCTCCTTTGTCGGGGTTGGAAAACCTTCGCACGCGCCCACTACTTGATGAAGGGGCACGTTCTCCACTTCAAATTAGTGGAGAGCGACCTGCTCTCAGTTAAGGTCTTCGTGCGCTTGGGACACAGGTTAGGGTGCTGCGCAGAGAGCTCGACCGACGATGAAAGCTCCTCCTCGAGCGACGGTGACGAGGAGGGGACCGGTGGGGAGGACGACGGGGATGGGTCTAACTAGACATCGGATGCCCCGTCCCTAGGCGACGCCGGCAGCAGCACCATCTGCACGATTTATCGGGGGGGGGGGGGGGGGGGGGGTAGTTCTTGGCGGCGGCTCCTCGAGCCAGCTCCTTGAACTTCTCAGGGCCGTCGCTTCCGGCGGCTGGCACTGGAAGGCCGGAGAAGATGAAGAAGGCGGGTGGCGGGCCGTCAAATCGTAGTACGATAGCATCGACGCCTTCATCTCGTATTGCCGGCCCACTGCCTCATCTTCTGGCTTCTTCCCTGGCACCGTCATCACCAGCCCTCTTTTGGGCTGCCGCCGGGACGTTCTCTTGGTGTCTTCTGCTGCTCGTACCTCACCTAGGCCCTCCTTTTGCCCCCCTGCTACCCCGATTCGCTTCCGGAGGAGAGGGACAAGAAAGGGATTACGGGCACCTTATCTTTTCTTTCAAATCTTAAGCCCGTGGGCACTTGTTGAATTTAGACTTTGTAACCCCTTGCTCATGTTTACATTCCGTCTGAATTATACTTGTTTAATTAACGTATTAATGAAAAAGGGTGTTTGTTGGGTTCTTTTGTGTGTGAGTGAGGCCCACACTAAGGAGTGAGTCCTTGTTATTTTGAGCAAACAATGTCACCTGGCAACAAACCTTGCCGTCCTCCCGCTTTATACCATGATTATACCCACGCCCTTGGCGGGAGTAGGGGAAAAGTAGGATCAGGCCCTTCGTTTGTTTCCCTTCCACCGCAACTACAACCAAATTCCAGCCTGGAAGGGATTCGTATGTTCAAGTTTCATATAGAAACAAACTGCGGTGGAGAAAAGACTTATCTGAATCTGCAGCCCTCGGCAACCTTGTCTTGCCGGGGTCGGGGGTGTCAGTCCATCTTCTTTCCTCCAAACGGTTTTGCAGAAGCGCCTGTGCAGCCTGCGAACCAAAAAGGACTGGAAAAGACAGAAGACAAGCACTCGACCTCTATGCTAGGGGTTAGTTGGCGCTAAGCACTATCAACCCTACCAGAGAGGGAGACTCAACCGAGCATGCATGCTAAATCTTAGGGCGCTAGCACTTCATTTATTCATCTGTTGCGCAGGGTCTGCGCCTGGCTTTGTACAAAGGGTTACATGCCTTGCCGGCAAGGCTTGTACAAAAAGTGATCTGCCGGGGGTCCTGGCAACCGCGCCTTATGGGTAAAACTTGCGAAGATGTTTGATGTTCCAGGAGTTGCTCACTGGAATACCGTCTTCGGTCTCCAGGCGGACTGCGCTGGGCCTGGTGACTCATATTACTCGATAAGGGCCTTCCCACTTTGGCATCAACTTGTTGGAATTCTTGGTGGATTGAACTCGCCGAAGAACAAGGTCGCCTTCCTCAAAGCTTCGGGCACGAACCTCGTGGCTATGGTAGCGGCGCAAGGCTTGTTGGTAGCGAGCGGCTCGCACAGCAGCCCGAAGACGGTCTTCCTCAAGGAGCATCGCATAATCTTGGCGCAACTGCTCTTGCTCAAGCTCATGATAAGCGAGCACTCAAGGTGACCCGTATATGAGTTCTGTGGGGAGAACTGCTTCTGCCCCGTATACCAGGGCAAAGGGTGTCTGGCTAGTGGCTCGATTTGGCGTCATTCTGATCGACCAAAGAACCGTTGGCAACTCATCAATCCAGCGCCTTTCGTACTTGTGTAGCTTGTCAAAAGTCCTGGTCTTGAGGTCTCGCAACACCTCTGCGTTTGCTCTCTCAGACCGGCTGTTACTTCTGGGATGAGCTAAAGAAGCAAAACAAACCTTGCCGCCGAGGTCCTGGATATACTGCATAAAGGTGTGGCTTGTGAACCGCGTGTCGTTGTTGGTGATGACTCTATTCGGCACACCAAAACGGCAGACTAGTCCCTTGAAGAACTTGACGACAGATTGTGCTGTCACCTTTCTCATCGGTTCCACTTCTGGCCACTTTGTGAACTTGTCGATGGCAACGTACAAGTACTCAAAGCCCCCAACAACGCGGGGAAAGGGCCCAATATGTCGAGCCCCCAGACCGGAAATGGCCAGGAGAGAGGGATCGTCTGAAGAGCTTGAGCTGGCTGATGGAGCTTCTTTGAATGGAACTGACACGCCTCACACTTGGTTACTAGTGCAGTTGCATCGTGGAGGGCAGTGGGCTAAAAGAAACCTTGCCGGAATGCCTTGCCGGCAAGGGCCCTTGATCCTATGTGAGTGCCGCATATGCCTCCATGTATCTCTGCTAATAGCTCCAGTTCGTCCTCCCGAGGAATGCACTTCAATTTCACATCGTTCGGTCTCCTTCTGTATGGGGTATCATCCACAAATTGGTACATGCTGGACTGACGGGCTACTTTGTTTGCTTCTTCCTGTTCCTCGAGGAGTACCCCTGTTTGGAGGAAACGAACAGTGCGCTACACCCATGCCGAAGCCTGGGGCTCGACAGTGAGGACTAAAGGCTCATCTTCGGCCGTAGGGGCAGCTACCTCTACGGTTAGGGCTTGGGGCCCTGCCGGAGGTTGTTGCCCCTCGGCAAGCTTGGGGTACCCGGCAACTTCCTTACCGGCGGCTCCTGGGAGCTCAGTGGGAAAGTACTTGCCGGGGCCTGCCTTCCTTCGCTTGTTCTGTCCTGCCGATGGCTCAATGGATGGCTGGGTCAATTGAAGCACAAAGGTACCTGGTTCCACAGGCAACTTGAGGGCAGCGCATTTCGACAGGTCATCGGCAATGCTGTTCTCTGCTCAGGGAACATGCTCTGCTTGTAAACCGTCACAACGCTCTTCCAACTTCCTCACTTCATCCACATAGGCCTCCTTCAACGGGCTCTGGTAATCCTTGTTAACTTGCTTGACGACGAGCTGCGAATCACCTCTGATGATGAGCTTCCTGCTTCCGAGGTCTGCCACGATCCTAAGGCCGGCAAGCAATCCCTCGTACTCCGCCGTGTTGTTCATTGCTTTTTCCCGGGGAAAGTGCATCTGGACTACGTACTTGAGGCGCTCTCCGGTGGGTGCGACGAGTAGCACGCCGGCACCAACACCTTGCAGTGAGAAAGCTCCATCAAAGTACTTAATCCAATCGCGACACGTCTCCTTGCCGGGAAGGGTGGTCTCTTGAATCTCTTCGTCGGGCGTTGCGGTCCATTCTGCTATGAACTCTGCCAGGGCTCGACTCTTGATTGTTGAAGTACTTTCAAACTTGAGGCAAAAGCTCGACAGCTCCAACGCCCACTCCACAATCCTCCCAGTCGCATCTGGGTTATGCAAGATTCGTTGCAAAGGGAGGCGGGTGACGACAGTGATCTCATGTGCTTGGAAATAGTGGCGCAGCTTTCTCGAGGCCATGAGGAGGCCGAAAATTAGCTTCTGCATGCCAGAATATCTTGACCTAGCCCCCTGCAAGAGGGAACTGACAAAATAAACTAGGTGCTGCACCACCTTCTTCTTCTGTTCGACTTCGCCTACTTGCACAAACTCTGTCTTGCCGGATCGGGCCTCGCTGGGGGTCCCACCTTGTCGGCGTCAGGCCGTGCCGGGGAATGCCTCGGCCCATCATCTGATAGCTCGGCCGCTGCCGCTGTTTCTTCCTCAAGCTCCCTCTGCGCCACTAGCGCAACACTGACCACTTGATTTGTTGCCGCTAGATACAGCAGCAACGACTCTTGTGGCTTAGGCGCGACCAGTGTTGGCGTGGAGGAGAGGTACTTCTTCAGATCTTGCAGTGCTGCCTCTGCCTCTGGAGTCCATTTCATAGGACCCGCCTTTTTCAAAACTTTGAAAAAGAGGAGGGCCCGCTCAGCAGATTTGGATATGAACCTACTTAGAGCAGCAACGCAGCCGGCGATCCTACGGACGTCCTTGACCCGTCTTGGCGCCTCAATCTGCTCATTCACTCTGATCTTGTCGGGGTTTGCTTCGATTCTTGATGAGGACATCAATACCATTGTTACACCCACAGCCCATACTGTTACATATACTGGACCAATTACTAGAGCTCGCGCACGCCAATTAAATTACCAGGTACTTTCGTTTCTTGGTAATGATTCTAATGTTCATGAGAATATGATGCTGCCTAAATTGGATACATTTGTTTTGCTTACAAATGAAGGGCCTAGCTTGGAGAAGGATGAACATTGGAGCAAGAACAAGCATGGAGTTGATGGCATGCGCAACGGGAACAAGAATGGAGTTATAAGTGATGATTTCAGGACTTTGAAGCCACCATAAGGAGTGAATAAAGCCTTGGACGAAATATACAAGATGCCACTTCATAAATTTCGTCCAGATGCAATTCTAGGTGCTGCATCACCTTATTATTGGGCCAGGCCCATGTAATTTCGAAATACATAAGTATAGGCTGTTTTTAGAGTCCGTATGTGTGGGGAAACAAGAGATAGGGTTGGTTTCGGACCCCTTCCCCAAGGGCCACGAAATTCCCCCTCTCTTCCTCCATATATACAGCCCTTAGGGCACCATTTAGACCTTGGGTTTTGTTTAGATTAAAAGTTCGCCATAGCTGCAACTTTGCATACTTCGTTTGTGTTCAACAACCAGACCAAGGCGTCATAGAACCCCACCTTCCTTAATAAAGCTTTCCTCTTTTATTCGCAATATCCAGATTGCAATCTCAGTTTCTTGCTTGTTCTTCGTTTGCTCACAGGAAATAGACCCTCGTGGTCAGGTTGATCGTGCTCCGGCGTGGTCAATAACCCCTCGGAAGTTGGTTTAGCGATTGCTAAGGCGCGACGTCTTCGCACGTTCGTAGTCGGATCGTCAAATTCGAGTCCCGCAGAAAACGATTGCTATCTCATCAAAACATCAGGACACCTTTGCCTCTATCAAGTGGTATCAGATTTCCAGGTGGCTCGGTGAGATTTTACAGTTTTTCGTAGTTTAGATCGAGTCTGTTCTTCATACCTACAGTCCACGAAAAAGCCACAAAAAAAATTTAGGGTTAGTTCATAATATCCTAACCAATCTTAGCCTTTGCATAATCTTTTTAGGGTTTTTGCTTTGTTGAATTTGCGGTTGCATCGTCGCGTCAAGTTGCTGGTCTTAGAGTCTAGTCTTTTAGAGTTTCGAGTTCTGGTCATAAGTTGTCACGCCGCCGCCGCATCATCATCATCGCCTTGCCATCTACCACCATTGCTTATCCGCCACCGCTCTGAATCCGTATCCATATACCACCACCAATCCGTATCCATATAACACCACCGATCCGTATCCATATACCACCACCAATCCGTATCCATATAACACCATCGATCCGTATCCATATACCACCACCGCTACCATATACCACCACCGCTGCCATATCCTACCACCATATATCCACCACCAATCCGAGTTCTTTTCATAATAGGTTTGTTTTCGAGATCCATCTAAATTCCGATTCGTGTTTCCTTGCATGAGTTGGTTTCGGAAAAAAAAAAGTCTGGAGACCCCCGGGCAGTTTTTAGGCCAAAATTTCGGCGACCGAAAATATTTTTTCCCTATCCTATTTTTAGGTTGTTCTGAGTCTTTTGAGACACTCGCCATCATAGTGATTTTTTTTCGCACTTTTTCGTCGTCGCTGCCCTGATTTCTGAAAAAAAAATTGTCAAAAAAAATTTCGTGCCCATCCTGTCAGTTTGACCTGGGAAGAGTTTTGAGACACTCGCCATTATAGTGAATTTTCGCAAAAAAAAGAGGAGCGCAAAAAAAAAACAGAGCGATTTTTTTCCAGAGTGTGCTTTTCTCTTGTTTACGTGCAGCGCCATGATTTTGTTAGTGTTGACATCAATACCATTGTTACACCCACAACCCATACTATTACATATACTGGACCAATTACTAGAGCTCGCGCACGCCAATTAAATTACCAGGTACTTCCGTTTCTTGGTAATGATTCTAATGTTCATGAGAATATGATGCTACCTAAATTGGATACATTTGTTTTGCTTACAAATGAAGGGCCTAGCTTGGAGAAGGATGAACATTGGAGCAAGAACAAGAATGGAGTTGATGGCATGCGCAACGGGAACAAGAACGGAGTTATAAGTGATGATTTCAGGACTTTGAAGCCAACATAAGGAGTGAATGAAGCCTTGGTCGAAATATACAAGATGCCACTTCATAAATTTCGTCCAAAGGCTATTCTAGGTGCTGCGTCACCTTATTATTGGGCCAGGCCCATGTAATTTCGAAATACATAAGTATAGGCTGTTTTTAGAGTCCGTATGTGTGGGGAAACAAGAGATAGGGTTGGTTTCGGACCCCTTCCCCAAGGGCCACGAAATTCCCCCTCTCTTCCTCCATATATACAGCCCTTAGGGCACCGTTTAGACCTTGGGTTTTGTTTAGATTAAAAGTTCGCCATAGCTGCAACTTCGCGCACTTCGTTTGTGTTCAACGACCAGACCAAGGCGTCACAAAACCCCACCTTCATTAATAAAGCTTTCCTCTTTTATTCGCAATATCCAAATTGCAATCTCAGTTTCTTACCTGTTCTTCGTTTGCTCGCAGGAAATAGACCCTCGTGGTCAAGTTGATTGTGCTTCGGCATGGTCAATAACCCCTCAGAAGTTGGTTTAGCGATTGCTAAGGCACGACGTCTTCGCACGTTCGTAGTCGGATCGTCAAAGTCGACTCCCGCAGAAAACGATTGCTATCTCATCGAGACATCGGGACACCTTTGCCTCTATCAAGTGATGAGGACATCAATACCATTGTTACACCCACAGCCCCTACTGTTACATATACTGGACCAACTACTAGAGCTCGTGCACACCAATTAAATTACCAGGTACTTTCGTTTCTTGGTAATGATTCTAATGTTCATGAGAATATGATGCTGCCTAAATTGGATACATTTGTTTTGCTTACAAATGAAGGGCCTAGCTTGGAGAAGGATGAACATTGGAGCAAGAACACGCATGGAGTTTATGGCATGTGCAAAGGGATCAAGAACGGAGTTACAAGTGATGATTTCAGGACTTTGAAGCCAGCATAAGGAGTGCATGAAGCCTTGGACGAAATATACAAGATGCCACTTCATAAATTTCGTCTAGAGGATATTCTAGGTGCCGCGTCACCTTATTATTGGGCCAGGCCCATGTATTTTTGAAATACTTAAGTATAGGCTGTTTTTAGAGTCCGTATGTGTGGGAAAACAAGAGTTAGGGTTGGTTTCGGACCCCTCCTCCAAGGGCCACGAAATTCCCCCCTCTTCCTCCATATATACAGCCCTTAGGGCATCGTTTAGACTTTGGGTTTTGTTTAGATTAAAAGTTTGCCATAGCTGCAACTTCGCGTACTTCGTTTGTGTTCAACGACCAGACCAAGGCGTCACAGAACCCCACCTTCATTAATAAAGCTCTCCTCTTATATTCGCAATATCCAGATTGCAATCTTAGTTTCTTGCTTGTTCTTCGTTTGCTCGCAATAAACAGGCCCTCGTGGTCAGGTTGATCGTGCTCCGGCGTGGTCAATAACCCTCGGAAGTTGGTTTAGCGATTGCTAAGGCGCGACGTCTCGCACGTTCGTAGTCGGGTCGTCAAGGTCGACTCCCATAGAAAACGATAGCCACCATCTCATCGAAACATCGGGACACCTTTGCCTCCAGATGGCGACGCCGGGGAAAGAGGGGGAGAGCCAGATAGATGGGCAGCAGGTCGCTAGTACGAGACGAATGCATCGGTGCTATCGTACTCCGACTGGACGGCCTGCCTCCCGCCTTCTCCTTCTCCCCTGGCTTCATATTCATCGACACCGTCCATGGGGAACGCCGGCCTCGCGGTCCGACACCTTCCCCGGGGAAACGGCGAGCGACTAAGATGGCCAGGGGGCTCGGGGCACCGCTCCCCACCTTGGCGGGCAGGAAAGCGCGCCCCTCGTAGAGATCGGCCCCAAGACCTCTGATGAGGACATCAATACCATTGTCACACCCACAACCCCTAGTGTTACATATAATGGTCCAATTACTAGAGCTCGCGCACGCCAATTAAATTACCAGGTACTTTTGTTTCTTGGTAATGATTCTAATGTTCATGAGAATATGATGCTGCCTAAATTAGATACATTTGTTTTGCTTACAAATGAAGGGCCTAGCTTGGAGAAGGATGAACATTGGAGCAAGAACAAGCATGGAGTTGATGGCATGCGCAAGGGGAACAAGAACGGAGTTACAAGTGATGATTTCAGGACTTTGAAGCCACCATAAGGAGTGAATGAAGCCTTGGACGAAATATACAAGATGCCACTTCATAAATTTCGTCCAGAGGCTATTCTAGGTACTGCGTCACCTTATTATTGGGCCAGGCCCATGTAATTTCAGAATACATAAGTATAGGCTGTTTTTAGAGTCCGTATGTGTGGGGAAACAAGAGATAGGGTTGGTTTCGGACCCCTTCCCCAAGGGCCACGAAATTCCCCCCTCTTCCTCCATATATACAACCCTTAGGGCACCGTTTAGACTTTGGGTTTTCTTTAGATCAAAAGCTCTCCATAGCTGCAACTTCGCGTACTTCGTTTGTGTTCCACGACCAGACCAAGGCGAAACAGAACCCCACCTTCATTAATAAAGCTTTCCTATTATATTCGCAATATCCAGATTGCAATCTTAGTTCCTTGCTTGTTCTTCATTTGCTCGCAGGAAACAGGCCCTCGTGGTCAGGTTGATCGTGCTCCGGCATGGTCAATAACCCTCGGAAGTTGGTTTAGCGATTGCTAAGGCGCGACGTCTCACACGTTCGTAGTCGGATCGTCAAGGTCGACTCCCACAGAAAACGATAGCCACCATCTCATCGAAACATCGGGACACCTTTGCCTCTATCAAGTGGTATTAGATTTTTCAGGTTGCTCGGTGAGATTTTGCAGTTTTTCATAGTTTAGATCGAGTCCGTTTTGCATACCTACAGTCCACGAAAAAGCCAAAAAAATTAGGGTTAGTTCATCCTATCTGAACCAATCTGAGCCTTTGCATAATCTTTTTTGTATTTGCTTTGTTGAATTTGTGGTTGCATCGTCGTGTCAAGTTGCTGGTCTTAGCGTCTAGTCCTTTAGAGTTTCGAGTTCTGTTCACAGGTTGTCATGTCGCCGCTGCCATATATCACCACCGCATCATCATCGCTGCTGCCATAGCACCGCACCCACTTCATCACCGCTGCCATATACCACCACCACATATTCACCGCCAATCTGAGTCCATATACACCACCACATATCCGCCGCCATCACGCCAATCCGAGTCCACCTGCAACATATATCCGCCACCAGTCCGAGTTCCACCAGATTCATCTCCGCCACAAGTCCGAGATTCCACCAGATTCCTCTCCGCCACCAGTCCTAGTCCGAGTCCAGCAATTGTTGCTTTGGTTTGGATTTCCAGATCACACCATACTCCAAGTCGTGACAGAGAAGGACTCCCCAACTTCCGTGCTACCCGCAGTAGAAAAATAGTTCCAAACTAAAAAAAACTAAGTCTGGAAAATTCTGGCTAGGCAGTTTTTAGACCATTTGTAGACTTTTTCAAAAAATAATTGTTGTGGAGCAAAAAAAAGAGGAAAAAAAGAAAAAAAAGAGAAAAAAATTCAGAGCGTGCTCCTCCCTTGTTTACGTGCAGCGCCGTGATTTTGTTAGTGTTCTAGGCTCGCGACTCTAGCACGGTCTAGCCTAGGACCAGCACATCAATACCATTGTTACACCCACAGCCCCTACTGTTACATATAATGGACCAATTACTAGAGCTCGCGCACGCCAATTAAATTACCAGGTACTTTCGTTTCTTGGTAATGATTCTAATGTTCATGAGAATATGATGCTGCCTAAATTAGATACATTTGTTTTGCTTACAAATGAAGGGCCTAGCTTGGAGAAGGATGAACATTGGAGCAAGAACAAGCATGGAGTTGATGGCATGCGCAAGGGGAACAAGAACGGAGTTACAAGTGATGATTTCAGGACTTTGAAGCCACCATAAGGAGTGAATGAAGCCTTGGACGAAATATACAAGATGCCACTTCATAAATTTCGTCCAGAGGCTATTCTAGGTGTTGCGTCACCTTATTATTGGGCCAGACCCATGTAATTTCGAAATACATAAGTATAGGCTGTTTTTAGAGTCCGTATGTGTGGGGAAACAAGAGATAGGGTTGGTTTCGGACCCCTTCCCCAAGGTCCACGAAATCCCCCCCCCCTCTTCCTCCATATATACAGCCCTTAGGGCACCGTTTAGACTTTAGGTTTTGTTTAGATCAAAAGTTTGCCATAGTTGCAACTTCGCGTACTTCGTTTGTGTTCAACGACCAGACCAAGGCGTCACAGAACCCCACCTTCATTAATAAAGCTTTCCTCTTATATTCGCAATATCCAGATTGCAATCTTAGTTCCTTGCTTGTTCTTTGTTTGCTCGAAGGAAACAGGCCCTCGTGGTCAGGTTGATCGTGCTCTCGCGTGGTCAATAACCCTCGGAAGTTGGTTTAGCGATTGCTAAGGCGCGACGTCTCGCATGCTCGTAGTCGGATGGTCAAGGTCGACTCCCACAAAAAACGATAGCCACCAACTCATCGAAACATCGGGACACCTTTGCCTCTATCAACTCCCGGAGGGGCAGTGCTGGGATTACCAATGATCTTCAGCCTTGCCTCCCAGGCGAGCCCCGAAGGCACCAAGAGATCCACCACAGCAAGGACTAGGCTCACTCCCTGAGTACTAGCACCAACATTTAGCAACACCACCCTCAACCGACAGCTCGGGGCCTGGCCCCAGGCTCTTCCCTTCAGCATAACCAACAAGAAGCAGGAAACAGAGGCGGGGGAGCGCAAGGATGGATGACTCTGCCCTCCCATCGCCCCTCCTTTTATAGGCGAGACGGGGAGGGGAGCCGCTCCCTCAACGGGCGGCCATCGTCCTCCTCCGCCAATTCAAGACGACTGGGCCCTCGCCTTGATGCTCTCCCATGCCACGTGCCACCGGTACCTACCCTGCATGATGCATGCAACGTACGTGGCTAAGGATAAGGGCGTGGTGGGAAGAGTGAATTTGCAGTTTCTACCCCATGCGTTAAAGTCATTCACGGGCCATTACCAGGGTGGCCCCACCACTATTGGCTTTACACGACGCGTGGGGAAACCGAAAACTAGCTAGGACCCAAGATTAATGAAGAAGCAAAGAAGACCTCAAGACGCCATCCACTTCAGCGCCCCCGCTTGTGCACTTATTAGGCCCTACCCCGACGACGCTCGGCAGCGCGTTCGGGGCAGGCCCGCGGGCTTCTGTCAGTGCAACAAACCCTGGGTATGTTGCCCAGACTGTGCACAGGCACGGCAACAAGATTAATTCACCAACCCAAGTCGGAGTACAAGGAACCAAGAGTATCGAAGGACCAGCATGAAGATCAAGAAGGCCAATATCAAGCCAGAAGAACAAGATACCGCCAGGAGAAAATCCTCCCTTGCAGGCAGGTGAGCTCAGCAAAGACGGGGCCACCCCCGGAAGAAGACGTCCAAGATGTCCCGGCAGGGCCTACCGGGACTTGCGAGGGCTGAACCACCTCACCAACTACTCCGCCACAACCCACGTCGTCAATTAGTGATGTGTCAAGCCGCAAAGTGACTAAGTGGCAGCCATTCGCCACATGGCGGCCTCTTTCTATAGAAGATGCCTACAGATGACACCCGTCCTGCAACGTGTCAAGCGAGTAGGCGTGGAGCTGGCAAGATAGCCCGGCATGGCTTGTCGGGCGACCAATGACGTGACGTTGAGCGGTGCATTTAATGCGCCCTGTTAGCCTGCAGAGTTAGGTATGATAGCACTGTTTGCTATCTTTTTAGTGCATAGTGACTACTTTGCCATTGTGGTGACCCCTTAATCTATAAAAGGAGGCCCATGGCAATGATAGAAAGGGTTAGAAGGTTGGATAACTCACACCCCCATACATGCGTAGCCCCTGCCGCCCCTGCCGGGCAAGTGTACTACGCTCCACCACCTCTCTTCCACCATCAATCCACCAAAGCAGAGTAGGGTTTTATGCCTCACGGCGGCCCGAACCTGGGTAAAATTGTCAATGTGATCTTTGTCGTGCTGCCCCACGCTCGTCTGCTCTTTGTGCAATGCAACCTCCCTGTCATGGAATTGTCACGGCAGATGTCCTAGTGTGAGGACTTAGTCGTGGAGCCATCACAACAGGGTTAGCTTAAAGGGGTTAAGCAGGACAAAGGACACGGGGAGTTTATACTGGTTCGGCCCCTTGCGGTGAAGGTAAAGGCCTAATCCAGTTTGAGGTGGTATTGCTTATCTCTCGATTACCAGGGAGCAAAATATGCTTAACCTAGCTTTCGATCTGTTGTCTCTTGTCCTAAGTCTCCGTCAGTCGTCCCTTTATATACACAGGCCGATGCCCGGCGGCTTACAGAGTCCCGACCGGCTCATAAACAACGTGTCCGGCTCCGTGACTAACTGCACATGCCTTATAATACAAGTTACACATATATGGCGGTTTACACTTGTTTGGGCCTTAAGTCGCCTTTGGGCTTCAAGCCCTTGATGAGTCTGCGTAATGAGCTACCGTCTTAAGCATCTTCATGGGCTTTGTCTTGATGAACTGCTAGGGACTTAACCCAGCCCCTCCTGGGCGGGTTAACCCAATAGTTATATCCTCGAACATTAGGCCCCAGGTTGATCTGAACTTGTTCATATCAATCTTCAATACTTAGAAAAAATTCCTTCCTCATTACTCTTGCAAAAATTTATAACTCGTCGTGACGTCATCTTCCAGGATCTTGGTAACCTGCCGTGACATCATCTGTCATTAATATTGCACAAGGCTCAAATCTTAATAAATCTTCTTTTTAATGAATCTCCGAAAAACACACCATCTGCGCCTGTCATGTCCATTTTTTGGCCTCCTCGATTCCCGTGCATGTCACTTATCCATTTGCCTTATAAATAGGGTCGGGGGTCCCTTTCACTCCCCCCCATGCCTCTTTGTCTTTGTCTTCCACCTCACGACGCCCTAGCACCCGAGCTCTGCCGCCACCGTCGACCTTCGCCTCTGCTCCAACAACGGCCGCTGCATCAACCTGTTCAGATCAGATTTCATCCGCGCACATTCGTTGTTCAACAGCCCTGGTTAGTTCTCCTTCTTCCTCTCCTCATAGATCCGCTAGGGTTTCAACGAAGTTCATCCAAGGTCATACTTGTTCTTGGCTGTAGCATTCTTTTTTTATTCGAACTTGGTACTCCACCTATGCCGCGGCAGTCGTAGCAATCTCTTTTACTATTTAGAATATCTCCTTCGCATTAGAAAATTGATCTGGACCCATGAACTGCTCGAGTACTGATACTTTTAGGTCTAAATATTTTTGCATTTAACTAAAGTGCGGTAGATTCAAAATCATAGCATCAATCTGCGAAAACTGTTTTTCTCAACACTTAGCAATTTTTCATCCCCAGATCTGCTATTTCAATATCTGTATGGACGGCTTAACTCAGAAATAGTAACCCGCCAGGTATCATTAGTCCCCTTTTAAGCCGCCAATGGTTCCTGGTAACTTTGCGATGCCAATCTCCGGCTTAACGCCTACGCATGCTTCTTTATTGTTTCCCAGTTAACCATAGGCCGGCTTAACCATGTAATATTGAACCGGCATAACCTTTCTTTCAGATCATTCATAAGATGGCTAAGACATACACGTCTTGCAATTGGGTCAAATCCCGGGTTACCGAAGAAGATATGAACAACTTTGTCGCTACCGGTGCTTTAGCCAAGAAAGAGATCATCCATTGGAGAGCTCCTGGTGGGGAAATTTCCTCCTCAACCAATAGATGGAGAAATAATTGTTTTTGCTGACCACTTGGGCCGAGGATTCAGTCCACCCGGCTCAAAGTTTTTTCGTGATGTGCTGCATTTCCTTCAACTTCGCCCTCAAGACATCGGACCCAACTCCGTGTCCAACATCTGCAACTTCCAAGTATTTTGCGAAGCTTATCTTCAAGAGGAGCCCACAGTTGATTTATTCAGGGAATTTTATTACTTGAACCACCAAACAGAGTTCGTCGACGGGCCATGTCAAGAACTTGGTGGAGTCTCCATTCAGAAGAGGAAGGAAGTCAGCTTTCCCCATGCTAAACTGCATAGTCACCCCAAAGACTGGAACCAAACTTGGTTCTATTGTCAAGATACATCCCCAGTCGGTGAGAATCCTCTGCCGGGTTACCGTGAACACCCACTTAGCAACACGCATCCGCTCCCCCAATGGCTCAATGTGAGGGAACGAGCCAAATACGCACCAGCCTTTTCAAAGCTCAGAGCCTTTATGGCCAACGGCTTAACTGGCGTCAACTTTTCCCGGTGCTGGCTATCTTGGAGTATCTTGCCATTAAGCCGCCGCCCCGGCTTAATGTGTGAATATACCGGTAACGTAAACGATCCTCAACGCCATTGTAACATTCAGTTGTCTGATGCGGTAATCACTGAAGCCACCAAGAAACTGTTGAATGAATTTGTGAAGGAGTGCAGCGAAACCGGACTTAGTCCGTTCTGTACTTTCAACAAGCCGCCAGTTGTAAGAATTGCACATCTTATGCTTAATCCATATTTTGATGTCTACTTATGATCTTTTCAATCTTAACAGGCTAATGATCCATTTTGGAAGAGGAAAACACAGGATAAACCGGCAAAACCGGCTCGTGTGAAAACCAAGGCCATCAAGAAATCCACTAGGAAGAGTACTGAGTCCGCTGATGAAAATGAGGATAATGAGTCAGAGGTAGAACTTGACTCTCTTGGCTCCTTTTTTATACATCTCATTGACAATGATTGTTATCAGGACGACGCGAAGGCCAGCCGTGCAAGTGAGGCAGAGGTAATTACTCTTTATTCCGGCTTAGAACCTCTGCCAACACAGAAAGCCCGACAAACAAGCTGGAAAGTAAGCTTTTCTCACCCTCTATCTCACTTGGATCCCAACTTTCTTTTGAACAAACAGCAACACGAAGCTCGCCGAGTCACCCGGCATAGTGGTGGTCAGATCACTTCTTCCGGCTTACCAAACACGCCGGTTCGCAAACGCTGCGTAGAGGTCCTTCAAATTTCTGATATATTTTACCTCAAGGCAGGTCACTTCCGACAACCTCTTCTCGTCTAATTCAAACTATCAGGGAACTTCCCGTTCTTCTTCTGGCGAGTCATCAGGGACACAAATACCGGCTTTTAAAATCGTACCTGGGTAAGGATATCTTTTAACCATTCATACTTATGCTCTGTTAATTATACAGACCTCTTGACACTTCTCATTCTGCTGAAGATAAAGGCAAGTGGAAAACAGACATGGAAAGCTAACTCATTTCAGCACTCAAGATCTCCATTCGGGCTATTTAAATCATCTGTACACCAGCCGTGACTTTGAAGCCGGCTTAGTGAACCTTATGAAGGAGCGCTATGAGGTAAACATTTCAATTCCTTGTTACATGAATATCCTTCCCCTTAGCCGCCAAGTTTATTGGACATGATTAGAATAACATGTGATGTAAACTTTAATAGTTGGATAGATCAATTCCCGTAGCCCCCAAGGGCCGGTTTATTCTTGTAAGATAAACTGGGACTTTATAATATCAGCGCCTCAACTCTGCATCTGTAGCCCCCAAGTGCCGGCTTAACAAATATGTTGAGCCGGGAATTTAACTCAGCAAGATTTAACATTGCATCCGTAGTCGGCTTAACAAATATGTTAAGTCGAGACTAATCATCTTCTAAAAATCCATAGTCCCAGTCATAGCCTTCGTAAGCTGGATCATCATCATTTGTCCGGGTCAGCAAATAAAGCCATGTTTGAAGAGCAATACACATTAGCCCCCAAGTGCGAAGTAGAATACTTGTATTGTACTTGGGACTTCACAAATGTTTGAAGAAGCAATAGACATTAGCCCCCAAGTGCCAAGTAGAATACTTGTATTGTACTTGTTACTTCACAAATGTTTGAAGAAGCAATAGACATTAGCCCCCAAGTGCCAAGTACAATACTTGTATTGTGATTGGGACTTCAATTAGATTTATTGCCATCTTATGTATTGTGTACTTTTGTAGACTCAGCTTAGCAGCAAAGAATCTCAAGTCGTCGACCTTCAAGAAAACATCAAGTCTCAACAAGCAGAAACCTTCAAGGCCAAGGATGAACTGACTAGTGCCTTAGCAGTAATGGAGAAATGGAGAGAAAGCTTCAAGGCGAAACAAGCAGGTTGGGATATAGAAAGGGCAGCCCTGCTGAAGAGAGCTGAAGATGCTGAAGTGACCCTTGGACCGGTATCCACAGAGCTTGCCGGCTTAAAGCAGCAAATTAGCGCCATGACTACTGTCGTTTTTGGTAAAATAATTTCCTCTTAATCTTTGAACATATGTTTATCCAACCTGCTCCCGGCTTACAAACATCCTTAATGACGTAGGATCCCGGGTTACCCATCTTGGCTCAGACATGCGAAAGAAGCTGAAAGTTGCTTACACGCTCATAGAGCAGCTATACACTAGCGCACAACGAGTCATCTGTACATCTGCTCACAACAAACCGGATCCAACCCTTATCAAGGATACGTTGGACAAACTATCTATGCTTCCTGCACAGATTGAGGAGTTGAAAAAATCAGTTGCCAGAGCCGGCGCCCTTACTGCACTAACCCGGGCCAAAGCGTGGCTAGTTGATCTTGAACCGGCAGACTTGGCAAACGGCCGCCCAAGCATAAAATAAGACGGGTCACCCTTTACTGCAGACCTGACTCCTACGATCATATAAAATAAAGAGTCAATTTCTGATGCTCCAGACCTACACATTACCAACCGGTTTATGATGCCAACAATAAGAAGGTGAAGGCGCCGACTCATGATGCTCCAGACCTGACTCCTACGATCCGTAAGCACACTTATGCCCCTAATGTTGATCCATCCATACTTATAAGTGATGATGTATTCAGAGCGTTAACTCGGATCGACTGGTCGACCACTAACTTCCAGCCATTGGGTGAAGAGGAGGCAGATGAACCGATGCTGGACGAACCGCAACCTTCAACACAACATGGCCAAGAGTCGTAAGCCGTAGGCCGGCTTAGCGCATGCTTTGCTAAGACAATTACTCATGTGGGGCATTTGATGCCTTTGTAATAGGCTATAGTTTAAACTCTTAATCTGCCATGCCATCGTGCGTGTTTTGTTCTGCGTGACACTATTGATCTATCAAGTTGAAGATCTTCCACGTATGTTTATGATTTCATCAACTGTGTGTATCAGACTTTATTTATTGTACCTGCACACAAACACATGACAAGGATCCCGACGGTTTACCGCAGGATGGGTCATAATATCATATCAAAAACCACTGGTGGCTAAAGATAGTCCATAGCTAGGGCCGGTTTAATTATGACTTTTAATAAAAAAGCATCATACCTGTGATACCCTACCGGCTTAATTTACGAGCGGAAGAAGGGTGACAACCCAAAAGATTTGAGCCTACATAGCTCTGTGCAAGTTGACATGTACCGCCGGCTTAATACGCCATATACAGCAAGGGGTAATATCCCAAACTTAGTGTGTAGCGCTTCCAAGCATATAAAATCATTATATCCTGGTGACTTATAGTCTTAAAGCCAGACCGGGTTAATAAACACTGGGTAACTGCATGTAAAAGTCAGAAGGCATAGCCCTCCTTCGTTTTTAACCATGTATCAATATGTCATAAGAGAAGAATCTCAAAAGTGTTCAAATCAAAAATCAAAAAATCAAGGCTGTCACAGGTGGCCAGGCCTAAAACTCAAGTGCGTTCAAGGGCTGCACAGCCACTGAGTTAAACCTTCATACAAACCTTATAAGCCAGACCTCACATAACCAATCGTCATTTTAACTTTTTGACAAATTCAGGGTCTGTATAAGATTGACTTGTCAAAAGTACGGCGGGTCGTTCCAGGATTACCTGTGCAGTGTGGCAGACTTTAAAAGGCAGGACAACTCGGTTTTTAGGTGAATACACCTGGCGTCCAAACCTGGCTTTTAAGCCTGTTACAAGGGTCATAAAAACTCTTGTCCGTTGAACAAAGAGCCCCCAAGTAACATTATATTCCGGGCATGTAAGCCGGATCAACAAGGGTAGTCATAGCTATGCTCGATGAGCAGGAAGCCCCCAAGTGATATATTTGTGAGCTGTGCTCGCTGGGTACCAATCTTTGAGCCGTGTTGTGCAACAGACTCTCTTTGGTCCTTATTATTTGGCATCAAGCCTTTAAATGATCATATAAAATAAAGACTCAATTTCTGAGAAATGAAAATGACAGAGGCCCTGATTTATCAGGGATGCTGGCTTTATTATATTAATCATAATATATACATTGTCAAAAAATGTACATCAGGTGAGCCGGTGGCTCAGGTATAGTAAGGCCGAAGATAAGCAATATTCCACGGCCGGCGGGTTTCCTCCTTCGACGTGCATGAGTCCTTGCGGTCTCGA
Organism: Aegilops umbellulata; assembly: GCA_032464435.1. Lineage (NCBI taxonomy): Eukaryota > Viridiplantae > Streptophyta > Magnoliopsida > Poales > Poaceae > Aegilops > Aegilops umbellulata. Next base: position 222,504,316 of record CP136054.1, on the reverse strand, counting down.
ACATCGATAAGGTAGTATGACCCATTGTTCAGATTTTTGCTGACCACAAAGGGCCCTTCCCAAGGTGGGGATAGCTTGTGCATATCAGATTGATCCTGGATAAGCCGGAGCACCAAGTCACCTTCTTGAAAAGTTCTGGTTTTAACCCGGCGGCTGTGATAATGGCACAGATCTTGCTGGTAAATCGCTGAACGAGCCACTGCAAGGTCACGCTCCTCATCTAACAGGTCAAGGGCATCCTGAGGTGCTTTTTCATTGTCAACTTCAACATAAGCTGCCACGCGGGGCGAGTCATGACGGATGTCACTAGGGAGAACCGCCTCTGCCCCGTAAACCATGAAGAAAGGCGTGTAACCCGTAGATCTGTTGGAAGTAGTGTTGATACTTCGTAACACGGAAGGTAACTCCTCCCCAACAACCACGCGTCCTCTGCAAAGGAACCATAAGCCTGGGCTTGATGCCTCTCAGGATCTCTTGATTGGCTCTCTCAGCTTGACCATTAGACTGGGGGTGAGCCACTGATGATATATCAAGCCAGATATGCTCACGTTGACAAAACTCATCCATGGCACCCTTGGATAGATTAGTGCCATTATTAGTTGTGGGCAAAACCAAAACGGAAAATCACCTTTTTGATGAATTGAACCGTCGTCGCTGCATCACATTTACTAACTGGCTCTGCCTCAACCCACTTTGTAAACTTGTCAACCGCCACCAGCACGTGTGTCTTTTTATCTTTGGACCTTTTGAAAGACCCAACCATATCGAGCCCCCAGACTGCAAACGACCAAGTGATTGGAATCATCCTCAATTCTTGAGCCGGCGCATGAGCTCGGTGTGAAAACTTCTGACACCCATCACATTTACTGACTAGATCCTCATCATCAGTGTGAGCCATCAGCCAATAAAACCCATGATGGAAAGCCTTGGCCACAAGAGACTTAGAGCCGGCATGATGACCACAATCTCCTTCATGAATCTCTCGCAGAAATTCACAGCCTTCTTCAGGAGAAACACAATGTTGAAACGCCCCTGTAACACTGCGACGATGCAACTCTGCATTGACTTAGACCGCCGGGTTATCTGCCTGGCCAAAGTTTCATCCTCAGGTAAGTCGCCCCGGGTCATATAAGCCAAATATGGAACTGTCCAATCAGGAATAGCATGAAGCGCCGTCACTAGTTGTGCTTCTGGGTCAGGAATAGAAAGATCCTCCTATGTAGGCAATTTAACACAAGGGTTATGCAGAATATCCAGGAAAGTGTTAGGTGGCACTGGCTTACGCTGAGACCCTAACCGGCTTAAAGCATCAGCCGCCTCATTTTTCCTGCGATCAACATGTTCAACCTGATAACCCTTAAAGTGACCCGCAATAGCATCAACCTCTCGACGATAAGCCGCCATGAGTGGATACTTAGAATCCCAAGTGCCGGGAACTTGTTGAGCCACCAGATCTGAGTCACCGAAGCACCTCACCCGGCTTAAGCTCATCTCCTTAGCCATCCGAAGACCATGGAGCAAGGCCTCATACACAGTTGCATTGTTAGTACAAGGGAACATCAGCTGGAGAACATAAGAAAACTTATCACCTCGTGGGGAAGTTAATACAACTCCAGCCCCGAGCCTTCCAACTGCCTGGACCCATCAAAGTCAATAGTCCAATATGTGTTATCCAGCTTCTCCTCATGCATCTGCAATTATGTCCAATCATTGATAAAATCCACAAGTGCTTGAGACTTGATGGCTGTACGGGGCATATACTTTAAACCATGAGATCCAAGTTCAATGGCCCACTTGGCTACCTAACCTGTGGCTTCTCTGATTTGAATGATATCCCCTAAGGGGGCAGAACTAACCATAGTGATAGGATGACCCAGAAAATACTGCTTAAGCTTCCGGCTAGCCATAAAGACCCCATACACAAGCTTTTGCCAATGTGGATACCTTTGTTTGGACTCAATAAGGACCTCACTGATATAGTAAACCGGCCGTTGAACCGGATATTCTTTGCATGTTTCCTTCCTTTCCACCACAATGGCAACACTAACAGCTCGGCTATTGGCAGCCACATATAACAGCAAAGGCTCTTAATCAATGGGCGCAGCCAGAACGGGCGGCTCAGCCAACTGTTTCTTTAAGTCCTCAAATGCTTGCTTAGCAGCATAACTCTAGACAAAGTGATTTGTTTTCTTCATCATCAGGTACAGCGGTATAGCCTTTTCACCCAAACGGCTTATGAACCGGCTTAAGGCCGCAATACGACCTGCGAGACGTTGAACATCATTGACACATGCCGGCTTAGCCAAGGAAGTAATAGCCTTGATCTTCTCCGGGTTAGCTTCAACGCCTCTGTTGGAAACCAGAAAACCCAAAAGCTTACCAGCTGGTACACCAAAAACACACTTGGTCGGGTTAAGCATCATCTTATAAACCCGGAGATTATCAAAGGTCTCCCTCAAATCATCAATCAGGGTTTCCTTCTTTCTAGATTTCACCACAATATCATCCACATAAGCATGAACATTACTCCCGATTTGATTATGAAGGCAATTCTGCACACATCGTTGGTAAGTTGCCTGGGTGCTCTTGAGCCCAAAAGGCATAGACACATAGCAAAAGGCTCCAAACGGAGTGATGAAAGTTGTCTTCTCCTGGTCCTTAACTGCCATCTTGATCTGATGATAACCAGAGTAAGCATCCAAAAAACTTAGACACTCACAACCCGCCGTAGCATCAATAATTTGATCAATACGAGGGAGAGTGAAAAGATCACCCGTACAAGCTTTGTTTAAGTCCGTGTAGTCCACACACATATGCCAAGTGTCGTTCTTCTTAAGCACCAACACCGGGTTAGCCAACCACTCAGGATGAAAAACTTCAACAATAAACCCAGCCGCCAAGAGCCGGGCTACTTATTCACCGATGGCCTTACGCCTCTCTTCATTGAAACGACGAAGAAATTGCTTGACCGGTTTAAACTTTGGATCAATATTAAGAGTATGCTCAGCGAGTTCCCTCGGTACACCTGGCATGTCAGAAGGTTTCCATGCAAAGATGTCCCGGTTCTCATGGATGAACTCGATGAGCGTGCTTTCCTATTTCGGATCCGGATTAGCACTGATACTGAACTGCTTGGATGAATCGCCAGGAACCAAATCAACTAGCTTGGTGTCATCTGCCAACTTAAACTTCAAGACCGGATCATGCTCCGTAGTTGGCTTTTTCAAAGATGTCATGTCTGCCGGGTCAACATTGTCTTTATAAAATTTCAACTCCTCTATTGCGTAGATAGACTCAGCATAAGCAGCGTCACCTTCTTCACACTCTAAGGCTATCTTGCGACTCCCATGCACTATTATTGATGAGGACATCAATGCCATTGTTACATCCACAGCCCCTGCTGCTATACATACTGGACCAATTACTAGAGCTCGCGAACGCCAATTAAATTACCAGGTACTTTCGTTTCTTGGTAATGATTCTAATGTTCATGAGAATATGATACTGCCTAAATTGGATACATTTGTTTTGCTTACAAGTGAAGGGCCTAGCTTGGAGAAGGATGAACATTGGAGCAAGAACACGCATGGAGTTGATGGCATGCGCAAGGGGATCAAGAACGGAGTTACAAGTGATGATTTCAGGACTTTGAAGCCACCATAAGGAGTGAATGAAGCCTTGGACGAAATATACAAGATGCCACTTCATAATATTCGTCCATAGGCTATTCTAGGTGCTGCGTCACCTTATTTTTGGGCCAGGCCCATGTAATTTCGAAATACTTAAGTATAGGCTATTTTTAGAGTCCGTATGTGTGGGGAAACAAGAGTTAGGGTTGGTTTCGGACCCCACCATCAGGGGCCACGAAATTCCCTCCTCTTCCTCCATATATACAGCCCTTAGGGCGTCGTTTAGACTTTGGGTTTTGTTTAGATCAAAAGTTCGCCATAGCTGCAACTTCGCGTACTTCGTTTGTGTTCAACGACCAGACCAAGGCGTCACAGAACCCCACCTTCGTTAATAAAGCTTTCCTCTTTTATTCGCAATATCCAGATTGCAATCTTAGTTTCTTGCTTGTTCTTCGTTTGCTCGCAGGAAACAGGCCCTCGTGGTCAGGTTGATCGTGCTCCGGCGTGGTCAATAACCCTCGGAAGTTGGTTTAGCGATTGCTAAGGCGCGACGTCTCGCACGTTCGTAGTCGGATCGTCAAGGTCGACTCCCACAGAAACGATAGCGACCATCTCATCGAAACATCGGGACACCTTTGCCTCTATCAAGTGGTATCAGATTTTCAGGTTGCTCGGTGAGATTTTACAGTTTTTCGTAGTTTAGATCGAGTCTGTTCTTCATACCTATAGTCCACGAAAAAGCCAAAAAAAAATTTAGGGTTAGTTCATCATATCCGAACCAATCTGAGCCTTTGCATAATCTTTTCTGTATTTGCTTTGTTGAATTTGCGGTTGCATCGTCGTGTCAAGTTGCTGGTCTTAGCGTCTAGTCTTTTAGAGTTTCGAGTTCTGGTCATATTAGTCACGCCGCCGCCGCACCATCATCATTGTCCCTGCCATATACCACCACCGCTTATCCGCCACCGCTCCGAGTCCATATACCACCACCGCTCCGAGTCCATATACCACCACCGATCCGTATCCATATATCACCGTCACTTCGAGTCCATCTCATATTAGGTTTGCTTTCGAGATCCATCTGTTGCCAGATTCGTGTTTCCTTGGTTGAGTAGGTTTAGGATTCCATCAATCTTTTGCCGTACGTAGAAGAGGTTGGTTTCCAAAAAAAAAAGAGTCTGGAAACCACCCTCCGTTTAGGCCCAAAATTTTCCAAAAACGCACTTGACAAAAAAAATTCTGGCTATCCTATTTTTAGGTGTTTCTTAGCCTTTTGAGACAGTCGCCGTTATTGAAAGTTTTTTTTGAGCCGTTTCCAGTTTTTGGGTCCGGGCAGTCGAAAAAAAAAATCGCAAAAAAAAATTCGTGTCTATCCTGTCAGTTTGACCTGGGAAGAGTTTTGAGACACTCGCCATTATTGTGATTTTTCGCAAAAAAAAAAAAAAAAAAAAGAAGCAAAAAAAAAAAAGAGTGCCAAAAAAAAAACAGGGCGAAAAAAAAATCCAGAGTGTGCTTTTCCCTGTGTTTACGTGCAGCGCCGTGATTTTGTTGGTGTTCTAGGCTCGCGTCTCTAGCACGGTCTAGCCTAGGACCAGCACAGTACCGTCGTTGAGCGTTTATTCAACTTTGCATCTCTGAATTGATTATTGCTGACCCTTTTTGCTACCATACTATAAGCCTTCCCAGCTCCACATACATCTACTTCGTGCGTTTGACTCTCCCTGGCAATCGCTCTATCCAAGCTTTTGAGAGTTTTGACTACAACGGCTGCCGATCACCGCCTGCTGCTGGGTAAGAACTGGTAAGAATTTGAGATTTGCTTGACGGATTTGTGACACCACCACCACCTCTTGTTAGTACTCTGTAGGATCATATTCTTGTGTGTTTCTATTGCTGCTAACCATGCCAGGATCACAAGCCGACGAGACTGACTGGGAGAACTTGACGAACAAGGAGCTTCATGATAAGTTTCAGCAAATGATGAGTGGACAGGTGCAAGATGTGCTAAACAGATTTGAAGAGGCCATGGAGAAGATAGATGGCATGGAGAAGACGTTCGAAACAAAGCTCGATAACAGATTTAATGAACTGCTTGCGCGTCTTCCACTACCGGTTGCACCTGCCGCACCTCTGCAACAACAGCAACAACAACGAATACCTCCAGGTCGGGAAGCAGCCCTTCGCCGAGCGATCCGTGTCCCTCTTCAGCCTGGCCAAACTGCTGGTGCTGCTGTTGATACTTCTGTGGCTCCTGCTGCTGATGCGGAGGAGGATGATTATGTGGGAGATTATGAGGATGAGGTTGATGACAATCAGAACTACGTGCAACCACCAGCACCACAACCATCAGGTCGTCCACATGCAAATAATGGTAATGTTAGGGCTCCCCCTCAGGTACGAGATCATGACCATCTCCCTAAACTGAAATTGAATATTCCACCATTTGAGGGTAGATATGTTCCTGATATATATCTTACTTGGGAGTTAGAAACTGAACAACGATTTACATGTTTACAATATCCTGAGGAGAGACGTGTTCCTGCTGCTGTTTGTGCTTTCACTAGCTTTGCATGTGTTTGGTGGTCTGAATATTGTAGATTATATCCTGTTCCAGCTACTTGGGCGGCTTTGAAAACTGCTATGCGTACTCGTTGGGTTCCACCATATTATCAACGTGAATTACTTCAAAAATTGCAGCGGTTAAGACAAGGAAAAAATTCTGTAGAAGAATATTATCAGGAATTACAAACTGGCTTGATTAGATGTGGTATTGTTGAGGCGAATGAAGCTATGCTTGCACGTTTTCTGGGTGGATTAAATAGAGAGATTCAGACCATTCTAGACTATAAGGATTATAATAATATCACTCGTTTATTCCATCTTGCTTGTAAAGCTGAACGTGAAGTGCAGGATCGACAGGCATTGGCGCGGACTAACTTTTCTGCAGGTCGACCTTCATCATGGACACCACGTGCATCATCTACTTCCACACGTTCTGCTACACCGGCACCTCCGTCAGCTGCCACCTCCAACCGTGATACAAGAAAGCAGGCACAACCACCACTATCTGCCAAGAGCACACCTGCTGGGCCTGCACAGAGCTCTGCTTCTTCCATGGCGTCTACAGGGCACACAAGTGATATTATTTGTCGTCGTTGTAAGGGAAGAGGACATTTTGCGCGCGAATGCACATCTCAGCGTGTGATGATTGCTACTGAGGACGGTGGGTATGAGTCCGCTAGTGACTATGATGAGGAGACTTTGGCTCTTCTTACACATGAAGAACACGGTGGCGATGATTCTGATCATGAGACGCAATACATGGCTGCTGAAGATGCTGACAGGTATGAATGTTTAGTTGCTCAACGTGTTTTGAGTGTGCAGGTCACGCAAGCTGAGCAAAATCAGAGGCATAATTTGTTCCATACAAAGGGAGTTGTGAAGGAACGTTCTGTTCGCGTCATCATAGATGGAGGGAGCTGCAACAACTTGGCTAGCATGGAGATGGTGGAGAAGCTATCCCTCACCACAAGACCACATCCACATCCTTACTACATCCAATGGTTCAACAACAGCGGTAAGGTTAAGGTAACACGTACTGTTCGTGTGCATTTTAGTATCTCTACATATGCTGATTATGTTGATTGTGATGTGGTACCCATGCAAGCATGTTCCTTATTACTTGGTAGACCATGGCAATTTGATAAAAATTCTGTACACCATGGTAGAAACAATCAGTATACTCTCGTTCATAAGGACAAAAATATTACTTTGCTTCCTATGACTCCTGATTCCATTTTGAAAGATGATATTAATCGAGCTAATAAAGCAAAACAGGAGCAAAATAAGAGTGAAAATCAGATTGTGGCAAAAGAATTTCAGCAACAAATGAAGCCTAATAATAAACCATCTAGTGTTGCTTCTGAAATTAAATTGAAAAGTGCATGTTTATTTGCCACCAAATCTGATATTGATGATCTAGATGTTAGCAAATCTGTTTGCTATGCTTTTGTGTGCAAAGAGGTATTATTTTCATTTGAGGGCGTGCCTTCCTCTTTGCCTCCTGCTGTTACTAACATTTTGCAGGAGTTCGCTGACGTCTTTCCACAAGACGTGCCACCGGGATTACCACCTATTCGAGGGATTGAGCATCAGATTGACTTAATTCCCGGTGCATCATTACCCAACCGCGCACCATACCGTGCCAATCCAGAGGAGACGAAGGAGATTATGCGTCAAGTACAAGAGCTACTCGACAAAGGTTATATACGCGAATCCCTTAGTCCTTGTGCTGTTCCTATTATTCTAGTGCCGAAAAAGGATGGTACCTCGCGTATGTGTGTTGATTGTAGAGGCATTAATAATATTACTATTCGTTATCGTCATCATATTCCTAGGCTAGATGATATGCTTGATGAATTGAGTGGCTCTACAATATTCTCCAAAGTTGATTTGCGTAGTGGATACCATCAAATTCGTATGAAATTGGGAGATGAATGGAAAACAGCTTTTAAAACTAAGTTTGGTTTATATGAGTGGTTAGTCATGCCTTTTGGGTTAACTAATGCACCTAGTACTTTCATGCGACTAATGAACGAAGTTTTACGTGCTTTCATTGGACGATTTGTGGTAGTCTATTTTGATGATATACTGATTTATAGCAAATCTTTGGAAGAACATTTGGAACATTTACGTGCTGTTTTTAATGCTCTACGTGATGCATGTTTGTTTGGTAACCTTGGGAAGTGCACCTTTTGCACCGACCGAGTATCTTTTCTTGGCTATGTTGTTACTTCACAGGGAATTTAAGTTGATAAAGCCAAGATTGAAGCTATTGAGAGTTGGCCGCAGCCCAAAACGGTCACACAAGTGAGGAGTTTTCTTGGCCTTGCTGGTTTCTATAGGCGTTTTGTGAGAGATTTTAGCACCATTGCTGCACCTCTCAACGAGCTTACAAAGAAGGATGTGCCTTTTGTTTGGGGTACCGCACAGGAAGAAGCCTTCACGGTATTGAAAGATAAGTTGACACATGCTCCTTTACTTCAACTTCCTGATTTTAATAAGACTTTTGAGCTTGAATGTGATGCTAGTGGAATTGGATTAGGAGGTGTGTTATTACAAGATGGCAAACCTGTTGCATACTTTTCTGAAAAATTGAGTGGGCCTAGTCTGAACTATTCTACTTATGATAAAGAATTATATGCTCTTGTTCGGACTTTAGAAACATGGCAACATTATTTATGGCCCAAAGAATTTGTTATACATTCTGATCATGAATCTTTGAAACACATTAAAAGTCAAGCTAAACTGAACCGTAGACATGCTAAATGGGTTGAATTCATTGAGACTTTCCCTTATGTCATTAAACACAAGAAGGGTAAAGAAAATGTTATTGCTGATGCATTGTCTCGTCGTTATACTATGCTTTCACAACTTGACTTTAAAATATTTGGTTTGGAGACCATCAAAGATCAATATGTGCATGATGCTGAATTTAAAGATGTGTTGCAGAATTGTAAAGAAGGAAGAACATGGAACAAGTTCGTCGTTAACGATGGATTTGTGTTTCGTGCTAACAAGTTATGCATTCCAGCTAGCTCCGTTCGTCTTTTGTTGTTGCAGGAGGCGCATGGAGGAGGACTAATGGGACACTTTGGCGTGAAGAAGACAGAGGATATACTTGCTACACATTTCTTTTGGCCAAAGATGAGACGGGATGTTGAGCGTTTTGTTGCTCGCTGCACTACATGTCAAAAAGCTAAGTCACGACTCAATCCTCATGGTTTATATATGCCTTTTCCTGTACCTAGTGTTCCTTGGGAGGATATATCTATGGACTTTGTTTTAGGTTTACCTCGAACAAAGAAGGGGAGGGATAGCATATTTGTTGTCGTGGATAGATTCTCGAAAATGGCACACTTTATACCATGTCATAAAAGCGATGATGCTGTTAATGTTGCTGATTTGTTCTTTCGTGAAATTATTCGCTTGCATGGTGTGCCAAATACTATTGTTTCAGATCGTGATACTAAATTTCTTAGCCACTTTTGGAGATGTTTATGGGCTAAGTTGGGGACTAAACTGCTTTTTAGTACTACTTGTCACCCCCAAACTGATGGACAAACTGAAGTAGTCAATAGAACATTGTCTACTATGCTTAGGGCTGTTTTGAAGAATAATAAGAAAATGTGGGAAGAATGCTTGCCTCATATTGAATTTGCTTATAATCGTTCATTGCATTCTACTACTAAGATGTGCCCTTTTGAAATTGTGTATGGTTTCCTACCTCGTGCACCTATTGATTTGTTGCCTCTTCCATCTTCGGAGAAGGTTAATTTTGATGCTAAAGAACGTGCTGAATTGATTTTAAAAATGCATGAGTTAACTAAGGAAAACATTGAGCGTATGAATGCTAAATATAAACTTGCTGGAGATAAGGGTAGAAAACATGTTGTCTTTGCACCTGGTGATCTTGTTTGGTTACATTTGCGTAAGGATAGGTTTCCTAATTTGCGCAAATCAAAGCTAACGCCACGTGCTGATGGTCCATTTAAGGTGTTAGAGAAAATAAATGATAATGCATATAAACTTGAGCTGCCTGCAGATTTTGGGGTTAGTCCCACTTTTAACATTGCAGATTTGAAGCCTTATTTGGGTGAGGAAGATGAGCTTCCGTCGAGGACGACTTCATTTCAAGAAGGGGAGGATGATGAGGACATCAATGCCATTGTTACATCCACAGCCCCTGCTGCTATACATACTGGACCAATTACTAGAGCTCGCGAACGTCAATTAAATTACCAGGTACTTTCGTTTCTTGGTAATGATTCTAATGTTCATGAGAATATGATACTGCCTAAATTGGATACATTTGTTTTGCTTACAAGTGAAGGGCCTAGCTTGGAGAAGGATGAACATTGGAGCAAGAACACGCATGGAGTTGATGGCATGCGCAAGGGGATCAAGAACGGAGTTACAAGTGATGATTTCAGGACTTTGAAGCCACCATAAGGAGTGAATGAAGCCTTGGACGAAATATACAAGATGCCACTTCATAATATTCGTCCATAGGCTATTCTAGGTGCTGCGTCACCTTATTTTTGGGCCAGGCCCATGTAATTTCGAAATACTTAAGTATAGGCTATTTTTAGAGTCCGTATGTGTGGGGAAACAAGAGTTAGGGTTGGTTTCGGACCCCACCATCAGGGGCCACGAAATTCCCTCCTCTTCCTCCATATATACAGCCCTTAGGGCGTCGTTTAGACTTTGGGTTTTGTTTAGATCAAAAGTTCGCCATAGCTGCAACTTCGCGTACTTCGTTTGTGTTCAACGACCAGACCAAGGCGTCACAGAACCCCACCTTCGTTAATAAAGCTTTCCTCTTTTATTCGCAATATCCAGATTGCAATCTTAGTTTCTTGCTTGTTCTTCGTTTGCTCGCAGGAAACAGGCCCTCGTGGTCAGGTTGATCGTGCTCCGGCGTGGTCAATAACCCTCGGAAGTTGGTTTAGCGATTGCTAAGGCGCGACGTCTCGCACGTTCGTAGTCGGATCGTCAAGGTCGACTCCCACAGAAACGATAGCGACCATCTCATCGAAACATCGGGACACCTTTGCCTCTATCAATTATAGTGCCCTTGTGACCCGGCATCTTCAGCTGCAAATAAACATAACAAGGCCTTGCCATGAACTTAGCATAAGCCAGCCGCCCAAACAGAGCATGATAAGGGTTCTTGATTTTAACCACTTCAAAGGTTAATGTCTCAGATCTGGAACCATAGTCATCTCCAAAAGCAACCTCCAAAGATATTTTACCAACCGGATACGCCGACTTACCAGGCACTACATCGTGAAAAACAGTACTCGACGACTTAATATTTTTGTCAGTCAATCCCATGCGACGGAAAGTTTCATAATAAAGGATATTGATGTTGCTGCCTCCGTCCATGAGCACCTTGGTGAATTTGTATCCTCCCACCTGAGGCGCCACCACCAAAGCCAAGTGACCCGGATTATCAACCCGGGGCGGGTGATCCTCACGACTCCACACAATGGGCTGCTCAGACCATCGCAGGTAACGAGGAACCGCCGGCTCAACGGCATTTACTGCCCTTTTATGGAGCTTCTGATCCCTCTTGCATAAACTTGTGGTGAAGACGTGGTACTGCCCACCATTCAACTGCTTCGGGTTACTCTGATAACCATACTGCTGCTGCTGATTCCCCTGATTGTTCTGTTGATTGTAACCACCTTGACTACCTTGGCTTTGAAAGCCTGAATTAGAACCTCCAGCACCATAACCCGGGCCGTGAGAGCCAAAACCTGAGCCGCCGCCTGACCCATGATTTTTTTGAAAAAGATTAGAATTTCTGTACTCCTTCATAATGAAGCAATCCTTCCAGAGGTGAGTGGATGGCCTCTCCCGTGTACCATGCCTTGGACAGGGCATATTCAGCTGCCGCTCAAGATCGAAACCTGACCCCCAATCCGTGGAGGCAGCTTTCCCTTACGTCGTTGTCCATTATTCTGCGTATTGGTGTTATCCACAAAATCCAAATTATTATCAGCTTTGCGCTTACCGTTGCCTCCCTGACTCACCAGGTTATGCTGCTGCCGTGTGTTACCGCCGCTCTTCTTTCCCTTACCCGGCTTTTCCTCAGACTCGGGGTCCTTGGTACCGTCAGAGTCAGCATACTTAACCAGAGCCACCATTAGCTCCCCCATGTCATTGCAATGGCGCTTGATCCGCCCTAACTTCTACTTAAGGTGCATAAAACGACAATTCTTCTCTAACATCAAGACCGCTGAGCCGGCATTGATACGATCCGACGAATGCAGGATAGTCGAGACCCGGCGCACCCAATGGGTTGTTGATTCGCCTTCTTCTTGGATACAGGAATCCAGATCCACAATCGGCATAGGCTGCTTGCATGTATCTTTAAAATTTTGGATAAACCGGGCTTTTAACTCGGCCCACGATCTAATGGAGTTAGCAGGCAGCCCTTACAACCAGGTGCGAGCCGTCCCTTCCAACATCATCGTGAAGTACTTATCACATGCAGCATCGTCAACATCCAACACCTCCATTGCCATCTCATAACTCTCAATCCATGCTTCAGGGGGTAAGTTGGTTGTGTAGTTGGACACCTTACGATGACCCTTGAAATACTTGGGCAAACGTACGTTGCGTGAATGGCACTAAAATGGCACTCCCAAGGTTCTGGAGGTTACCCCCGTCTCCACCGAGGCTGTTGGATAAACCGGGGAGTGTTGATGAGCCCCTTGCTAAGCCGCCAGCTCAGCTTCCCAGCACTCTGCCCTGATCCACCAAATCCTGAGCAGTAGCACCACCGTGCGCCGGGTCGTGTCCACGGGGCGGGTTACGATGTCTCTCACTGCTTGAAACGGCCGGTGAGTCAATGTGTCTACTATAACTCCGGCTTGGGCGAGGGGTTGAATGAATCCTCTCACGACTGTAAGAATAAGCATCCTGCTGTACCAATGCTATCTGAAGAAGCTCCCTAGCCCTCCGCGTTACAACCATAGCTGGAGACTCGCCTTCCACCGGGAGAGCCGCCAGTCGTGATGTCGGAGCGATCATATTATCCAAAGTGTTAGAATAATGACCCGGTGGTGTTGGAACTTATTGCAGCGGAACATTGTTCAGACGAGGCGGATCCGTCATGCCTGGCTGAGTCGACGCTCCATCCCTAAGCATGGTTACCGCCCGGTTTACCTCCGGCGGGTCACTAGTCCCTGCACCAGGTGTTTTGAAGAGGTTCCTCGCCTCATAGACCGGAGGCAGATGACTCCGGTGCCTTCTCCTCATGACGTCATTCGAAGCGTTCTGATCCAACAGGAGCCGGAAGGAATCAGCTGGATCCATTGTGCCTGAGCATCCAGAGCAGCTCGTTTCGCCATCATCCTCGCGTCCTTAGCCGCCAGATCCTCCTTGGCTTGAGCTATCTGATCTCGCAGTTTTGCAACTTCCGCGTTATTCTGATCATGATCTGCCGGGTTAACGTCTGTTGTTACCAATGTTGTCAAGGTGTCCAGTTTGTCGGACAAGAACTGACACGGCGGGCGCGCAGGGCCTCCTGCCCTGGCCATTGTCGCCGTTGCTAACCAGGAAACCATTGCTGCTGCAGTCGAAGAATTCTGCCCTGGCTGTGTACCAGCCATGAAAATCAAAACCCGGTTTGGCGGCTCACAGGGGTCCGCAATACTATCGCCATCGGAACAGCCCCCAAGCATGCCGTCTTGCAGTTGATACAATGAAGTAGTCTCGCCTGTGGATGACTCACCATCAGAATAGATGGCCATCTCACCGCCAGACATAGATCCTTCCTCAAATTCCGCCCCAGGGACGAATCCAACAAAGGCGCGCTTCACGGCGGGTTGAACCCAGGGGGGTCATGCACGCTGAGCCATCTCGATGATGTCGGTGCAGATGTCCGGCTCAGGGCCCGGTTCGCCAATCTTACCGATGAAGACGTGGATTCCCCCGAAGAGGACCCGGTACCCATACTCGATTGAGCCGGCCTCGGGGCCCCAGCCTGCATCGTTGATGTAGAGCTTGCCGCGACGACTCTTGGTCATCCGGCCCACAGCGTATTGATACGTCTTCAACGTATCTATAATTTTTTATTGCTCCATGCTATATTATCTACTGTTTTGGACCATATTGGGCTTTATTTTCCACTTTTATATTACTTTTGGGACTAACCTATTAACCGGAGGCCCAACCCAGAATTGCTGTTTTTTGCATATTTCAGTGTTTGGAAGAAACGGAATATCAAACGGAGTCCAAACGCAATGAAACCTTCGGGAACGTGATTTTCTCGACAAATATGATCCAGGAGACTTGGACCCTCCGTCAAGAAAGGAGGGAGGCGGCAACGAGGGTGGAGGGCGCCCCCCTAGGGCGCGCCCCCCTACCTCGTGGGCCCCCTTTGCTCCACCGACGTACTCCTTCCTCCTATATATACATACGTACCCCCAAACGATTAGATACGGAGCCAAAAACCTAATTCCACCGCCGCAACCTTCTGTACCCACGAGATCCCATCTTGGGGCCTGTTCCGGAGCTCCGCCGGAAGGGGAATCCACCATGGAGGGCTTCTACATCATCACCATAGCCCCTCCGATGAAGTGTGAGTAGTTTACCTCGGACCTTCGGGTCCATAGTTAGTAGCTAGATGGCTTCTTCTCTCTTTTTGGATCTCAATACAATGTTCTCCCCCTCTCTCGTGGAGATCTATTCAATGTAATCTTCTTTTTGCGGTGTGTTTGTTGAGACCGATGAATTGTGGGTTTATGATCAAGATTATCTATGAGCAATATTTGAATCATCTCTGAATTCTTTTATGTATGATTGATTATCTTTGCAAGTCTCTTTGAATTATCAGTTTGGTTTGGCCTACTAGATTGGTTTTTCTTGCAATGGGAGAAGTGCTTAGCTTTGGGTTCAATCTTGCGGTGTCCTTTCCCAGTGACAGTAGGGGCAGCAAGGCACGTATTGTATTGTTGCCATCGAGGATAACAAGATGGGTTTTTATCATATTGCATGAATTTATCCCTCTACATCATGTCATCTTGCTTAAGGCGTTACTCTGTTTTCTTGAACTTAATACGTTAGATGCATGCTGGATAGCGGTCGATGAGTGGAGTAATAGTAGTAGATGCAGGCAGGAGTCGGTCTACTTGTCTCAGACGTGATTCCTATATACATGATCATACCTAGATACTCTCATAACTATGCTCAATTCCGTCAATTGCTCAACAGTAATTTGTTCACCCACCGTAGAATACTTATACTCTTGAGAGAAGCCACTAGTGAAATCTATGGCCCCCGGGTCTATTCTCATCATATTAATCTTGTGACGCCCGGATAAGTAGGCTACAGTAATCCCCCGTTAATGATGCCACGTCACCTCTGTCACTGTAGTTAATCTCGCGTAGTTCAAAACCGATTCAAATTCAAATTTGAAATTAAGTTGAACGATAAAAGTTTTCAAACATTAAAACAAAAATGTTCGTTTTGTGCCAAATATTATACAGTTAATTATGGTGAAGAAAACACATGTTTAGAAAATGCATAAATATTTTAAAATGAATTAAAAAAAGAAAAGGAATAAAAACAGAAAACAAACTAACAAAAAAATATAAAAGGAGAAGCCCCCTCCCCCGGGGCTCCGGCCCAGCAGGCCACTGGCCCAACTGGGCCACGACCCACCAACCGGGCAACCAAGCCGGCCCACGCCACTCCTCTCCATAACCCCCCTGAGGAAACCCTAGCCCAATCGAACCCCACCTTCCCCCATTCTCCCGTACTCCCCTCGATCCCCCAGGATCTGAATCGGGAGCACCCAGTGCTTGCTGCCCCCGACCCTGGCGCCCCGATGCCGCTCGTCGTCTCCGGCACCGCCCCGCCATCGCCTCCTCGTCCTCACCCATCTCCCCGATCCAGTGGATCGGGGCATGACATCAGCGCTGCCCGAACCGTCGTCGCCGAACGCCATTCGCCGGAGCTCCTCCGCCATCGCCGGACCTCCCCGACCGCTTCCCCGACGAGCTCCACCACGCCTAGCCGCCCCCTTCCCATCAACGTACGGTGAGGCCTCCCCTCGGCCTCTCATCCTCCCTCGCACGTCACGGCATCGTCCGCGCCCAGCCGCGGCCCCGCACAGCGGTCGCCACTACCGACTGCGCGCGCCGCGCGCCCCTCGCGCATCCAGGCCACGCGCCCGGCCGCGCCTCCCCCCCCGCTTCCCTGCCACTGGCCTCGCCCCGACCGCCCCGCGCCTCGCAGGCCGCGCGCTGCTCGCGCGCCCGCCCATGGCCTCGTTGCTGTCGCCTGCTACTCACCCGACCGAGCACGACGCGCCCCTCCACAGCCGTCCATGTGCTTTCGCCCGCCCCCACTGCCCATCGCGGCCCCACCCCTCCGCCGCCTCCCATGGCCCTGGCCGCCGGCGCCGGCGTGCGCCGTGTGTGCCCAGCGCCACCCGGGCATGCGCCCGTTCGGGTGGTGCCCGTGAGCCCGCACCGCTATGGTCCTGGCCAATGACAGCCAGGGCCCACCCGCAGAACGTTATGGAAAAATGAAAATAACAATAATAGCAAAATTAATTGATTAATTAAGTAATTAACTTAATTAGTTCGGTTGGTTCACTAATTAAACCTACTCAACCTACTAATAAATACTAACTGCTATTAATTAGCTAAACAGTCATTGACACATGGGACCCACCTATCAAGTCAGCGGTCAGAATTGACCGCTGACGTCATGCTACATCATGATGATGTCATAAAATGATTTTCGAATTAAATAAATTCTGTTAATTCTAAAATTGAGTTAAAACTTTAAAAATTAATATAAAATAATCCGTAACTCGGATGGAAAAACTTTGTACATGAAAGTTGATCAGAACGACGAGACGACTCCGAATACATAGGCCGTTCGTCCTCCACACATCCCTAGCATCGAGAACACGCAACTTTACCCCTCTGGTTCACCTGTCCGAAAACGTGAAACACCGGGAATACTTTCCCAGATGTTTTCCCCCTTCACCGGTATCACCTCCTGCCGCGTTAGATCACCTCTAGCACCGTGTATTGCAATGTTATGCTTTCTGATGTTTTGATTGCTCTGTTATTTATTATGTTCCCTCTCTGTTACTTCTTTCCGGTAGACCCCGAGACCGCTGCTGGTACCCCTGTAATCGGCTACATCGACGACGAACCCTTCTTGCCAGAGCAACCAGGCAAACCCCCCCTTGATCATCAGATATCGCCTATTCTTCTCTACTGCTTGCATTAGAGTAGTGTAGCATGTTACTGCTTTCAGTTAATCCTATACTGCTGCATAGCCTGTCCTTGCTACTACTGTTGTTAGCTTTACCTGCTATCCTACTGCTTGGTATAAGATGCTAGTGTTCCATCAGTGGCCCTACACTCTTGTCTGTCTGTCATGCTATACTACTGGGCCGTGATCACTTCGGGAGGTGATCACGGGCATATACTATATACTTTACACTGTTACATTACCTGTGATACTGTTCGGAGATGGGGGCTGAAGGGGCAGGTGGTTCCACCCAGGTAGTGGTGGGCCTGGGTTCCCGACGGCCCCCAACTGTTACTTTGTGGCGGAGCGACAGGGCAGGTTGAGACCACCTAGGATGGAGGTGAGCCTGTCCCTGGTCGGCGTTCGCGGATACTTAACATGCTTAACGAGATCTGGGTATTTGATCTGAGTCTGGCTACTGGCCTATACGCACTAACCAACTACGCGGGGACAGTTATAGGCACTCGACGTCGTGGTATCAGCCGAAGCCTTCGTGACGTCAGCGACTGAGTGGCGCGCGCCGCATTGGACCGTAAGCTCGCGCTTGTATTAAGGGGGCTAGATCTGCTTCCGGCCGCGTTTGCAACATGCAGGTGTGCTATGGGCGATGGGCCCAGACCCCTGTGCGCTTAGGATTAGACCGGCATGCTGACCGCTCTGTTGTGCCTAGGTGGGGCTGCGACGTGTTGATCTTCCGAGGCCGGGCATGACCCAGGAAAGTGTGTCCGCCAAATGGGATCAAGCGTGTTGGGTTATGTGGTGCACCCCTGCCGGGAAGTTAATCTATTCGAATAGCCGTGTCCCTCGGTAAAAGGACGACCCGGAGTTGTACCTTGACCTCATGACAACTAGAACCGGATACTTAATAAAACACACCCTTCCAAGTGCCAGATACAACCCAGTGATCGCTCTCTAACAGGGCACCGAGGAGGGGATCGCCGGGTAGGAATATGCCATGTGATGCTACTTGGAGGACTTTAGTCTACTCTCTTCTATATGCTGCAAGACGGAGGCTGCCAGAAGCGTAGTCTTCGACAGGATTAGATATCCCCCTCTTATTCTGGCATTCTGCAGTTCAGTCCACCGATATGCCCCTTTACACATATATCCATGCATATGTAGTGTAGCTCCTTGCTTGCGAGTACTTTGGATGAGTACTCACGGTTGCCTTGTTTCCCCTTTTTCCCCATCTCTCTACCCGATTGCTGCGACCAGACGATTGAGCCCCGGATCCAGACGCCACCGTCGACGACGACCCCTACTACTCTGGAGGTGCCTACTACTACGTGTAGCCCGCTGACGACGACCAGGAGTAGTTAGGAGGATCCCAGGCAGGAGGCATGCGCCTCGTTCGATCTGTATCCCTGTTTGTGCTAGCCTTCTTAAGGCAACTTGTTTAACTTATGTCTGCACTCAAATATTGTTGCTTCCGCTGACTCGTCTATGATCGAGCACTTGTATTCGAGCCCTCGAGGCCCCTGGCTTGTATTATGATGCTTGTATGACTTATTTTATTTGTAGAGTTGTGTTGTGATATCTTCCCGTGAGTCCCTGATCTTGATCGTACACATTTGCGTGCATGATTAGTGTACGATTGAATCGGGGGCGTCACAAGTTGGTATCAGAGCCGACTGCCTGTAGGAATACCCCTTCCACACTCCTTGGCCGAAGTTGAGTCTAGTCGGTGAAAATAGTTTTACTAACATGGCTGTGCGGGCCCATGGGCCCACGTCGCCATTGGGTGGTATTATGATCTTTTACTCCTCGATCTGTACTCTGGGAATCTGATCTCTCTTCTATTTGGGTTAAACGATTTTTACTAACTCTGACCCTAGGTTCTCGATAATACTTTCTCCCGGAGAGCCTCTTCAGTCCAGATGATTACTTTGTGCACCGAAGGATTCCGAAGATACCTTTCGATATTCTCTCGAGATTTTGTGTCCGTTGCTTTTGCAATTCCCTACCACCGAAATATCCCTATGGATAAATACTTACCCCTGTCGTTCTTGCTTTATTCCCAGTTGGTCTTGTTATTACAAGATACCCCGAAATACTCGTCGTTATTTTGATAATCCTTTGAGCTTACTGTCCTATTGTTCTTTGTCTCCTAAATACCCCTACGGATAATTCTCGCACTCATCGAGTATCCGCTCATCCCCCAGTTGTTCACGTGTTTCTTAATGGTCTTCGAAATACTATTCGATCCTCCAAAAATCCTTAGTAACTTATTGCTCTGCAATACTTGTCTGCTTGCATGATGGATGCTTTCCATATGTCTGGCAATATTCGTTAGTATCCTTAGGCACCGTCATTTTGATCCTATTGATTCAACATGAGTGCGAATGCACGCAATCATCAGTTGATCCTTTATATTATATTTCCGGCTCAGACGTCATTTTTAACATGAGCTGGTTCTCAACCAATCCAATTGCCGTCGATTGTACCCCTAAGGCTATTCAACTTATCCATCCCTAATCAGAACATCGCTTCCGATCCCTTGATTTAAAAATCATAATTCCTTTGCATTTGAGCTCTGGATTAGTCAGTTGTTTCTATAATCCAATGCCTTTGCATTGTTACTTCCTCTGGTTGTGTGCCGATGCTCACATCAACTCTGTTATGGACCGGCAGATCCTTAAATGGATTTTATCCGACATCGTCCTTCATATTCAATAACCTTGTGAGCCTTCCCTCGGATACATAATGCCTTTGGTAAATTGTATCATCTACTTCCTCAACCTTGATCTGCTTTCGAGCTAGTGATATTTACTCTTAAAGCTTATGGTATATGTTTCTAAGATGCCCCGATGGGTTGAACCTATACCTTCTCTAAGACCGTGTGAACCCGAAAGATTTCACGAGCCATACTCTTCTGGTGCTTCGCCAGATAAATTTCAATACTGCAACTTCTTCGAAGACGAGAAGTGAATGAAAAGTTATGCATTGGAGAAGTGGGAGTCGACCTTGAACTTTGTGTTCATGCCCATGGACCCGATGTGGAACTTATCATAGAAGCTTCTTGTAATAATAAATATTTCCTTGATTTGATACCATCTTATATCTATGAATTGATCCTTTGTAACCGTGGTTCTTACCATGATTGTTCTTCTTTGATCCCATTTTGCGGACAAGCTAAAGCACTTGTCTTCTGCAAATCAATATGCTTGTCCAACCTCTATACCGAACTACCTCGAGTATTGCCCCCTACTATCTCGAGGATATCATGCTATTGCACTACGTCTAATGAATTTCTGATGAAGTAGTACCTTCCATGTCATAGTGACTCCACGGGTTCTGGGTTGTCGTCAACCGAGAACACCGATAAGTGAATCGATTCAGCACTCCGGTTCAATAACTCTAAGTAATTTTCGTGGCTTATGAGTTTAATAATCCTTCAAGTCATTCCTAGCCTGATTGGCTATATCATTATCATGCTAAAATTTAACTGTGCCACCCGTTCCTTATTACCGTAGCACATCTTTCGATAATAAGCTAAGCTTACGTCGATTTCCTCGTCTTATCGTTTCACCTCGAACCACAAGCTGGATTATGAGCTTGTGTCGTACCCATGGTTCCAATAACCCTTCGCTTCATCATTCCTTTGACCTAATGTCATCGCTGATTGATTACTTCTTCATGAAATCTCTCGACAAATGTGTCGTGATCATCATCAACCTTATGAGCTCTTCCAGGATATCGATCGGATTCATGATGAGAAATACCACCCTTGCCCTCGATGATTTGTGTTATCATCGGCCACTTTATTGCCTTCCCTCCAACACAAATTTGTTCGTGTTCTGTGTAGTACCTTGAGTTCCTTGCTATCCAGCATTTGTTCTTCTTTACCTTGGAGTATTACCGTCTTTTATGTCAAGAATGTCATGAGGATTACTCCACCTCTTAAGAATTCTTGGTATAGTGATACTTCCCGCCATCATCATTCTCTCTTGGTCCCCGTGTTGATTCCAACAAGTGAACGGTGTTGTTTGGATTTTTCCTTCTAGCTACCCTATTGCTTTGAAGTTAATGGTCGGCCGTCATTCTTAGACTATTAACTATTGAATCACCATTCTGACATTGGTCGAGCAACCCAACCCATATTTCGGGCGCACCTTTCAACCAATGTTTAGTTGTGTATGTTTTCCTCGAGCATGCCTCATTACAACATTTGACCTGACAAATGTTATCTCCTGGTTCACATAGGTGTGAAAATCCATCTTTTGGATATCACGTTGAAATATTGCTGAGTCCATCAGCCACCTCCTCATCCTCTCCTTGGCTTAATGATGAACCCTTGTTCGGAACTCGCTCCCATAGTTAATTTCTCGAGAATCATATAATGTCATCTCGTCAATTGTGTTGCACCTTTTCTTCTCGGACATCTTGAGTCTGAGGTATCATGACACCAATCGGATCTGAATCTCGGTCAGATATGATGGTTCGGACAACTTTCAAGGAGTTATGATGTTGGTCCTTTGATAACCCGATAATGCAATGTCATGCCTAGCACCCCCTTGGACGAAGGACCTATTGTTATAGTTTCCTTTTTAAAAAGGTTAATCATTCTTCCATGAGGAATTTGTAAGACTTATTCTATAAGTTGATCATGATGGATCCTTTGAGTATCCAAGATCTGACCTTTGCTTGAAGACCATGCCAGTGCTATCTCGAAGCATGTCTATGGTACTCCGATT
Source organism: Aegilops umbellulata (assembly GCA_032464435.1). Lineage (NCBI taxonomy): Eukaryota > Viridiplantae > Streptophyta > Magnoliopsida > Poales > Poaceae > Aegilops > Aegilops umbellulata. The sequence goes on along the minus strand of CP136054.1, from coordinate 222,482,151 downwards.
TTCAATAAGAACATTTGAAGCACCATGCTAAATGTTCTTGTTGAAATTACCCAAACACCGTTGTATGGGTAATGTCATGAAAATTCTCTCCCCTACCTAAAGAGTTTTCTACATTATATCCTGTCATGGATATCATGCTTTGCTTTTCCTTGGGAAGGATATACGCTTGAAATATGTGTTTAAACACATTTTCCTTTCCATTGTTCTGTTTAATCTGATAATCGTATTTTCCTTTCCATTGGTTGGTTTAACGTTTCTTGTGATCTATATGATCTATGCAGTAATATTCTCCTGCTTATGTAAACACCTCGGTGTACAATTCTGTCAGTAAGACCCTGTTCCTTTTGTTGATGACATTCCGGTAACCACTGTCGGGGGAAATCGGCCTCCACGAGCACCTATGGGGACGGAGCCCCTTTTCGGTTCGGCGGGGGGCGGAGGTTGCACAAAGAGCAGATCGAGGCGACACACACACAACGATTTTACCCAGCTTCGGGCCGCACGGATGCGTAAAACCCTACTGCTGCTTGTCTGGTTGATTCGAGTTCTTGCTCTGGAGCGCAAGAAGCTACAGTAAGTTGGAGCTGGACGTAGACGAGGGTCTACTGGGTGTCCTCCTTCGGGCTTCTCTCCCCTGGGTCCCCCTTTCTACGTGCGCCTGGGCCTCCTTTTATATGCTAAGGGGTTTCCCACAGGTAGCGACGCAGGTGAGGGTAAAAATGGCAAGGAACTGTGCGAACAGTGGCCGCACAGTGCTATCGCACCTAACTCTGACGGCAGGGGGACAAAGGCATTAAATGCCCGTCTGGATCGCCCGAACAGTACCGAGGCGGACCGTTAGGGGCGCCTCCGTTTGCCACGGGGGCGACTCTGCCAACGTCGCATGCCACCACGCGCCCCAGGTTGCGCGGCGCCCCGCCACGTGCCTCTAGGGAAGCTCCAGAGTGACGCGTGGGCAGGTGAGCTGGAGCGCAGGCCTGAGGTGGTGATTTGCCGCGGCAAGTGGCTTGCCGCGGTGGTTGTCTTGCCGCACCTAAAAGCTTGCCGCTCGTCAGGCCTTGCCGGGGCGCGCGGCGCGCCGCGGCGGGCTTTTCTTGGGGTCCCTTGGCTTGGCCGTCCCGGCGAGCTCCTCCCGCCGGGGCCTTGGTGCTTCGGCTTAGTCATCCCGGCAAGCTCCTCTTGCCGGGGCCTTGTCGCCTTGCCCCGGCAAGCTCCTCTTGCCGGACCTCGCCTCCTTGGCCCGGCAAGCTCCGCTTGCGGGGGCCTGGTCTTCTAGGCTCGATCACTTGGCCTTCGTCCGGCCCAGAAAGGGCCGTGGAGGCTCTTGTCGCTCCCCTGGCAAGCCTTACCGCGGGACGCTACTACTGCCCGTGCACAAGTTCGGGGTACTAAGGTACCCCTACTTTTGTACACCGACAGGAGCCCCCGGGTCTGGGCCATACACGGTGCCGAGCGTTGTTGGGCCAGTCCCTAACAGTGCACGGGCACGCGTGGCCTGGGTTGCGCTGCTCCTTAACTCCGTGCCCGTCGCGCCCTCCCCAAGTGGCGCGCGCTTATCGCGGCGTCGTGGGGGGGGGGGCGAGGCGTGTGAGGCGTGCGTGACATGGGTGGTGCGCGCGGGGCTTGAGGCCCGCAGACATGCGTTACGTCGGGCACGATTCCTTTATTTGGAAAGGCGAAACGTCCGCCCCCACTTTCAAGTGGGGGGGGGGAGACATGGAGGCGCGGCTTGGTGAACGAACGGGGTCGAGGCGCGGCTTTCGGGGCGCCCGCCCCCCACGATCACGGGGTGGGGAGAGGTCGCCTCATCTGTCGCCTCGGCCGTGCTCGCCCGCCACGCGTCCTCCATGCGCTTGGGGTTGCGGTGGTGGAGGCAGGAAACCGGGCCGACGCGGGTCGAAGTAGAGGGTCGGCCCCGTCGCCTGCCCTTCCTCCGCTTTGATTGGTTGGGCGGGGCGGCCGAGCCCCCACTCCGCCCCTTTATAAGGAGCGGAAGGGGGTCATGAGGGTCCGCACTCCTTCCTTCTTTCTTCTCTTAGATCCCTGGTCCCCTCTCCCCAACTGTCATGGAGAAAGGGAACCCTGGTCCTTCTTCGGTGGCGGCAAGGGTTGCTGCCAGGCAGCGCGCCCCTCCTCCCCTTGCACCCGTGGTGACGGAGCCAACCGTAAGGGGAAGGGGGAGGGGGCAAGGTCGTGGATGAGGCCGTGGACGGGGCCGAGGCGCTCAAGGCGGGCGGGGCGGCGCGCCGGCCTCGCCTCCGCCGGCGGCTCCGTTTCTCCCGGCGGTTCATCTCGGGGATGACCCCTGCGAGTTCATCATCAGGCTGCGCCGGGCGCCTCGCCGTCGCCTTCGCCTCCCGGCTCCCTTCGCGGACGTCCTGGAAGCGGAGCAACACGAGACGCTGAGACTGCGCATGAGGGGTTGCGGGATCAGTGGTACGCGAGTCCACGTCGAACCCCGAGCCCCCGGCGTGATGTATCTCGGCCGAGGGTGGAAGTCGTTCGCCCGGATCCACAGCTTGATGGAGGGGTTCACCCTCCACTTTAAGCTGATGGAGGGTGATCTCCTCTCCGTCAAGGTCTTCGGGGACCTCGGCACCCGGGCCCGGTGCTGCGTGGATAGCTCCTCCGACAGCGAAGGCTCCTCCTCGAGCGAGAGTGACGAGGAGGGGAGCGACAACGACGACGAGGGGAGCGGTCGCCGGGATGACGGGTCCGACTAGGTGCGGGTCGCAGCTCCGCGTGGCACCGGCGACCCCCATCGTCCGTGTCGCTGGCGCCGTGAACTCCCCGGGGTCATCTCCTTGGGCGGCTGGCGTAGGGAGGCTGCGGAAGAGGAAGAGGGCGGGCGGCAAGGCCGCTGCCTCGTCTTCCAGCTTCGCCCCAGACGCCGTCAAGACCCCTGCTCGCGGCGACGACCACCGGGGTCTTCTCTCCAGCCCGGCAAGCTCCTCTTGCCGGGGCTTCGTCTTCTCGGGCGGTCGGAGTGGCGAGGCTGCGGAAGAGGCCGGCGGCAAGGCCGTCAACTCGGAGTACGAGGGCTAGATGCCCTCGACAGCGTGTTGACGTCCCGCAGCCTCCTTTTCGAGCTCCGCTTCCGGCGTCGCCGTCTCCATCCGGCCTCCGGAGCCCCCGGGCGGAGCCCCGGATGCTCTCTTGGCGTCTTCTGCCACCCGTAGCTCGTCTAGGCGTCCCTTTTGCCCTTCTCGCCTCCTTGCCCTACCTCCTGAGGAGAGAGACAAGAAAGGGATCACGGGCACCTTATCTCTTTTTATCTTGTAAGCCCTTGGGCCTTAATTGTGTTTAAATCTTATAATCCCATCTTTCATGTTTTTCATTCTCTCTGAGCTGTACCTGAGTGGAATGTTTTTAATGAAAAGGGAGTGTTTGCCGGACCATTTGTCTCGCGGGTACATCCCGCGGCAAGGAGCGAACCCTTTGCATCGTTAAGATAGACACTTCCCCGCCTGGCAACGGACCCTGCCGTCTCCCCGCGCCCCTTGGCCCTCCTCACGCTCTTGGCGGAGGCAGGGAGAAGGCGGGTTCTGGCCCTTCGCTTCCTCCTCTTGCCGCCGCGGCTACTATCAGAAGCGGGCCCCGGGAACGCGCTCCGGGGTTTGTCGCTTAAAAGAGCACGGCAGCTTTTAGGAGGAAGCAAGGTTTTCGCATTCCGCAGCTCACGAGAGAATGCATGATAAGGGATGTAAAGACTTATCTGAGGTTGCAACCCCCGGCAACTCTGGCTTGCCAGGGCGCGGGCGCTGGCTCGCCCTTCTCCCCTTCTTCGTCCTTGAGCGACTCGGCAAGGGTATGCAATTCCTGCGAGCCAAAGGGGAAGGACGGGAAAAAGACGCGGACTCGACCTCTAAGTTAGGGGTTAGCGACTGTTAGGCACTACCAACCCTAACCAAGGACGAGACTCAACTCGGCATGCATGCTAAAACTTGGGGGCGCCAGCGCTTCATCATCTGCTGCCAGGGTCTGCGCCTGGCTTTGTACAAAGGATTACATGCAACTGCGCCAAGACTTTTGTACAAAGAGTTGGTTGCCGGACGGGGTCCGACAACCGCGCCTTACGGGTAAAACTTGCGAAGATGCTCAATGTCCCAGGAATTGCTCACCGGAGTACCATCTTCGGTCTCGAGGCGGACGGCGCCGGGCCTCGTGACTCATTTCACCCGGTAAGGGCCTTCCCACTTCGGCGTCAACTTGTTATGTATCTTGGCCGACTGAACGCGCCGAAGAACAAGGTCGCCTTCCTCGAGGCTCCTGGCTTTAACTTTGCGGCTATGATAGCGACGCAGAGCTTGCTGGTAGCGAGCGGATCGCACAGCAGCCTGGAGACGATCCTCCTCTAGGAGCAGTGCGTCATCTTCACGCGACCGCTCTTGCTCAAGCTCATCATAAGCGAGCACTCGAGGTGACCCGTATACGAGTTCCGTGGGGGTAACTGCTTCTGCTCCATAGATTAGAGCAAATGGTGTCTGGCCGGTGGCTCGATTTGGCGTCGTTCTGACCGACCAAAGAACCGCCGACAGCTCCTCGATCCCGTTCCGTCCACGCTTGAGCAGCCTGTCAAAACTTCTGGTCTTGAGCCCGCGCAGTACCTCGGCGTTGGCCCTTTCCGCTTGACCGTTGCTCCGGGGATGAGCAATAGAAGCGAAGCAGACCTTGGTGCCGAGGTCTTGGGTGTACTGCATGAAAGCGTGGCTTGTGAACTGCGTACCGTTGTCGGTGATGATCTTGTTGGGGACCCCGAAGCGGCAAACAATTGACCTGAAGAATTTGATCGCGGACTGGGCTGTCACCTTCCTCACCGGCTCCACTTCTAGCCACTTTGTGAACTTGTCGATGGCAACGAACAAGTACTCAAAGCCCCCGACGGCTCGGGGGAAGGGGCCGAGGATATCGAGCCCCCAGACCGAGAAGGGCCAGGACAAAGGGATCGTCTGGAGAGCTTGAGCTGGCTGGTGTATCTTCTTGGAATGGAACTGGCACGCTTCACACTTGGTTACTTGTGCAGTTGCATCCTGGAGGGCTGTTGGCCAGAAGAAACCTTGCCGGAACGCTTTGCCGGCAAGTGCTATGGCGCCAATGTGGTGTCCACATATGCCTCCGTGTATCTCCGCCAACAGCTCCTGTCCGTCTTCCCGGTGAATGCACTTCAATTTCACCCCATTGCGTCCTCTTCTGTACAGTGCGCCGTCGACGAACTAGTACATACTGGACTGCCGGGCTACTCTTTCCGCTTCTTCTTGTTCTTCGGGAAGTCCTCCTGTCTGGAGGAAACGGACGATCTGCTGTGCCCACGTCGGAGCCTGTGGCTCGACGACGAGGACTAAAGGCATGTCGGCGGCTGCGGGAACATCAGCTTCTACGGCGAGGACTTGGGGCTCAGCCGGAGCTTGATGTTCCCCGGCAAGCTTGCCGGGGCATGGCTTGCCGGGAGCGCCTGCTTCGTCGGGACAAACCCTGGGGCTTGCCGGAGCGGGCAGCTCCTCAGCACTCTTGGCGTCGATCTTGGGGACTCTCTTGGCGGCGGCTTCGGGAAGCTCTGCCGGGAGATAGTCACCGGAGACCGATTTTCTCTTCTTGCTTGGCCTAGTCGATGGTGTCACGGATGGCTGAGTCAGCTTGAGCACAAAAGTCCCTGGTTCCACAGGTAGCTTTAGTGCGGCGCATTTTGACAGGCCGTCGGCGATGTCGTTCTCTGCTCTTGGAACGTATTCCATTTGCAGGCCGTCAAAGCGCTCTTCCAGCTTCCTCACTTCATCAACGTAAGCCTCCATCAACGGGCACTAGTAATCCTTGTTCACTTGGCGGACGACGAGCTGCGAGTCACCCCTGACAATGAGCTTCTTGATCCCAAGTTCCGCCGCGATCCTGAGACCGGTGAGCAAACCTTCATACTCTGCCGTATTGTTGGTTGCTTGCTCCTTGGGAAAGTGCATCTGGACGATGTACTTGAGGTGCTCTCCGGTGGGCGTGATGAGCAACACGCCGGCACCGGCGCCTTCCAGCGAAAAGGCACCATCAAAGTACATCAGCCACTCTTTGGTTGCTTCCTTGCCGGGGATGCTCGCCTCTGGAATTTCTTCGTCCGGTGTCGGCGTCCACTCTGCTATGAACTCTGCCAATGCTCTGCTCTGGATGGTCGATGTGCTCTCGAACTTGAGGCCAAAGCTTGACAGTTCTAGTGCCCACTCGACAATCCTGCCTGTAGCTTCGGGATTCTGCAGTATCCTCTTAAGCGGAAAGCGAGTGACCACTGTGATCTCGTGTGCTTGGAAGTAATGGCGCAGCTTTCTCGAGGCCATGAGGAGGCTGAAGAGCAATTTCTGCACACCAGAGTACCTCGACCTAGCCCCCTGCAGGAGGGAACTGACGAAGTAAACTGGGCGCTGCACCATCCTCTTCTTCTGCACTTCCCCTTGCGCTTGCGCGGATTCGCCTTTGCCGGGGCCAGAGCTTGTTGGGGAAGCCCCCTTCTTGTCGTCGGACGCGCTTGCCGTGGCTGCTGGCTCGTCATCAGCTTCCCTCTCCACTACTAACGCAGCACTAACCACTTGATTGGTTGCCGCTAGGTAGAGCAGCAACTTCTCTTGCGGTCTAGGCGCGACAAGTATAGGAGCGGAGGACAGGTATTTCTTCAAGTCTTGCAGCGCAGCCTCCGCTTCCGGAGTCCATTTTACTGGACCTGCCTTTTTCAAGATTTTGAAAAACGGCAGGGCGCGTTCCGCAGACCTGGAAATAAACCTGCTGAGAGCCGCCACGCAGCCGGCAAGTCTTCGCACGTCCTTGACACGCGTTGGTGCTTCAATCTGCTCGATGGCCTTGATCTTGTCGGGGTTGGCTTCGATCCCACGCTGAGACACGAACAACCCGAGAAGCTTGCCGGAGGGGACTCCGAACACGCACTTCTCGGGGTTGAGCTTGAGGCTGATCTTGCGCAAGTTCGCAAAGGTCTCTTCCAAGTCTTGAACCAAGGTTGCCTTGTCTCTGCTCTTGACCACAATGTCGTCCATGTAGGCCTCCACATTTATGTGGATCTGTGGCTCGAAAGCAGTGTGGACAACCCTCGCAAACGTCGAGCCTGCGTTCTTCAGTCCAAAAGGCATCCGCACAAAACAATACGTGCCGCATGGAGTGATGAACGCAGTCTTCTCTTCATCTTCTTTGGTCATGAAAATCTGGTGGTACCCGGAGTAGGCGTCGAGGAATGAAAGCAGGCCACATCCGGCCGTGGAGTCAACAATCTGGTCGATGCGCGGCAAGGGAAATGGATCTTTAGGGCAAGCTCTGTTGACATCGGTGAAATCGATGCAAAGCCTCCACTTCCCGTTTGCTTTGCGCACGACAACAGGATTAGCCAACCACGTCGGATGGAGCACGCCTCTGACGAGGCCTGCCGCTTCCAGCTTCCTGATCTCCTCTGCGATAAACTCTTGGCGCTCCACCGCTTGTTTCCTGACTTTTTGCTTGACGGGCCGCGCATGAGGACAGACGGCAAGGTGGTGCTCAATCACTTCCTGGGAACGCCGGGGATGTCAGATGGTTGCCAGGCAAACACATCGACATTCGCCCGCAGGAAAGCAACGAGCGCGCTTTCCTATTTGGGGTCGAGAGTGGCACTGATGGTGAAGGTACCACCAGTGCCGTCCTCCTTGGCGGGCACCTTCTTGGTCGCTGGTGGAGCAGCCATCGTCTTCTTGTGTTTACCGGAGGGGCTCGATGGTGCGTCCTCGACGGCAGCGCAGCGCTCCGAAGAGGCGCCCTTGCCGGAGTGGGCGCCAGAGCATTCGCCGGGCTTGGCCTTCTTGCCGGGAGAGCTCGATGGCACGTCCTCGACGGCAGCGCAGCACTCCGAGGAGGCGCGCTCGCCGGAGTGGGCGCCAGAGCACTTGCCGGGCTTGGTCTTCTTGCCGGCGGGGCTCGATGGCATGTCCTCGACGGCAGCGCAGCACTCCGAAGAGGCGCGCTTGCCGGAGTGGGCGCCAGAGCACTTGCCGGACTTCTTCTTTCACCCGGAAGCTCTAGCGGCAAGTGGGCCGCGGGCCGTTGCTGCTATTGCGTCCCGGTATATTTGGTCGGCGCAGATAAGGGCATCCTTCTTGTCGCCGGGGACAGAAATGACGCTTATCGGGCCAGGCATCTTGAGCATGTTATACGCGTAGTGAGAGGCCGCCATGAACTTGGCGAGCGCTGGTCGGCCGAGGATCCCGTTGTAAGGCAACGGAAAGTCGGCGATGTCAAAGGTGACCTTCTCAGTCCTGAAATTCAGCTCGCTGCCAAATGCTACCGGCAGCGTGATCTTTCCCTTCGGCTTGCTCCTTCCCGGGTTGATTCCTTGGAATGTGCCGGCTTCTTCGAGCTCGCTGTCGGGAACTTGGAGTCTCCGGAGAACAGCAGAGGAGATCAGATTCAAGCCGGCCCCGCCGTCAACTAGCATCTTAGTGACCTTGAGGTTGCGGACCGTTGGGGAAACCAACATCGGCAAGCACCCGACCGCGGTTGTGCGATCAGGGTGGTCCTTAATGTCGAAGATGATAGGCGTGCTGGACTATCTTAGGGGTCTGCGTGACTCGACGGGTGGCTCCGCTGCATTGACCTCCCGCACCCATCGTTTAAGCTGGTGGTGGGAAGCGTGCAGGGAGGCACCGCCGTCCACACACAAGACCTCAGTGGCTTTCTGAAACTCCTGCTCGCTAGTCTCGGGGTCTTCCATGTCTTCGTCGTCGTCATCGTCTTCGTCCTTGTCGCGTCCCCGGGGAGGTCTGTCTGCTTGCCGCTGCTTGTCCTTGCCGCGGCGCTCCCCCAGGCCGGGACGCTTCGTGCCGGATCCCCCGCCGCCTGCTTGGGCTCTCTCCTTGTCGCGTCGTGCGTACTCGGCCTTCTGCAGCTCGACGAGTCGCTCGACTTGCTTGCAACTCTGGAGGTCGTGGCCCCTGGTACGGTGGATCTTGCAGTACTTCTTGTCGGTACCGTCCCGCTTATCGGCAGCAGCCACCGCCCGGGCAGTTGGCGCACCCGACAACCTCCTTGCCGGGGCCTCCCGCCTGGGCTTTCTTGGCGGAGCCCTCGCTGCCGGACTTCTCGACAACCAGCACCTCTGGGTTTTTCTTCTTTTTGTTGTTCCGCCGCCGGCCTCTCCTTGCCGGGGCGGTACCTTCACTTTCGGATTCTCCTTCTCCAACACTTTCTCCGGGGAGCTTCCTCCCCTCCTCAGCGCGTGCACACTTGTCAGCCAGGGCGTAAAGCTCGCTGACCTCCTTGATTTTGCACATCGCCATCTTCTCCCGCATCCTGCGGTTGCGCACGTTCTGGTGGAACGCGCTGATCACCGCGGCGGGGTGGACGTCTGGGATGTTGTAGTGCACACGGCTGAACCTCTGGATGAACTTGCGCAAAGGCTCCCCCTCCCTCTGAACAAGCAGATGAAGGTCGCTTGCCTGGCCATGGGGTTTGTGGCCGCCCGTGAAGGCGCCAACGAACTGATGGCATAGATCTGGCCAGGAGGAGATGGAGCCGTCCGGCAAGTGCATGAGCCAGGATCTGACGTTGGGCTTGAGTACCAGCGGGAAGTAGTTGGCAAGGATCTTGTCGTCCCGTCCCCCGGCAGCCTGCACCGCAATGGTGTAGATGCTGAGGAACTCCGACGGGTGTGACTTGCCGTCATACTTCTCGGGCACGTCGGGCTTGAAGTTCTTCGTGCTGGGCCACTGGACTTGCCGCAGCTCGCGAGTGAACGCGGGGCAGCCTACCGAATACGGCAGTTCGCCTGGTTCCCCCGGTGCGTGCATGTTTCCTGAGGGCTCAACGCGCTGGTCTGATTGACGCCGCGCCTCTCTTCTGCGCTCGATGCGGGGTCGAGCGTCTTCTTCCCTTCGTTCGTGAAGGACTTGGCGTTGGTCGCGGCGAGTTCGCGGGTTCGACGACGCGGTGGAGTCGTTGTCGAGGTGAGCCCGACGAGTCGGCGACCGCGGCTTCTGGGGCGGGGAGTGCACGGTGGTCGCACCCCCGCCATCCTTGGCGCCATCGATTCTCGCCTGGGTGACTGATCGCGGCTGCGACGCGCTGTGCTGCCGCGGAGTGTCGCCGTTGGCGAAACTGATGAGGCTCTGGATGGTTGCCCTCCAGTCGTCGAGCTTGTCCGCCGCCGGAGGGTAATCTAGGAGTAGCTGAGCTCGCGCGAGAGCTTCCGCTGGGGTGGCGGGCAGAGGCGGCGAACGGCGCGAGGAGCGGGATGTACTCGAACTCCTAACTATGTTAGAAGGAGCAGCACCCGGTCCAGGCAGCCGCGCGACGCTCGTTCTGGCACGCTGGATCGCATGCTGGCCCTGAGCGCCTCGGGACCCACCAGCACGGTCTGGGTCCAGCGAGCGTATGGTACCATGGGTACCATGACGCTGCTGGTTTCGCGCCTCCTAAGAGGGGCGCGGGGCGAGCTCGGACGTCGCGGGACCAAGAACTGGTTCGACGGCGCCCGTTCCTCCGCCGGCGTCCTCCCCACCACCCGTCTGCTCCATGGGCGGTGGGTTCAACGCTGACGGACCGGTCACCTCCGGAGCTTTCTTCTTCGGCGCCATGCCGGCGCAAACAATGAGAGTCTGGCTCGCGCGGACGCTGGATCTGGTTCACACAACCTCGACGCACCCCCTACCTGGCGCGCCAAAGATGTCGGGGGAAATCGGCCTCCACAAGCACCTATGGGGACGGAGCCCCTTTTCGGTTCGGCGGGGGGCGGAGGTTGCACAAAGAGCAGATCGAGGCGACACACACACAACGATTTTACCCAGCTTCGGGCCGCACGGATGCGTAAAACCCTACTGCTGCTTGTCTGGTTGATTCGAGTTCTTGCTCTGGAGCGCAAGAAGCTACAGTAAGTTGGAGCTGGACGTAGACGAGGGTCTATTGGGTGTCCTCCTTCGGGCTTCTCTCCCCTGGGTCCCCCTTTCTACGTGCGCCTGGGCCTCCTTTTATACGCTAAGGGGTTTCCCACAGGTAGCGACACAGGTGAGGGTAAAAATGGCAAGGAACTGTGCGAACAGTAGCCGCACAGTGCTATCGCACCTAACTCTGACGGCAGGGGGACAAAGGCATTAAATGCCCGTCTGGATCGCCCGAACAGTACCGAGGCGGACCGTTAGGGGCGCCTCCACTTGCCACGGGGGCGACTCTGCCAACGTCGCATGCCACCGCGCGCCCCAGGTTGCGCGGCGCCCCGCCACGTGCCTCTGGGGAAGCTCCAGAGTGACGCGTGGGCAGGTGAGCTGGAGCGCAGGCCTGAGGTGGTGGTTTGCCGCGGCAAGTGGCTTGCCGCGGTGGTTGTCTTGCCGCACCTGAAAGCTTGCCGCTCGTCAGGACTTGCCGGGGCGCGCGGCGCGCCGCGGCGGGCTTTTCTTGGGGTCCCTTGGCTTGGCCGTCCCGGCGAGCTCCTCCCGCCGGGGCCTTGGTGCTTCGGCTTAGTCGTCCCGGCAAGCTCCTCTTGCCGGGGCCTTGTCGCCTTGGCCCGGCAAGCTCCTCTTGCCGGACCTCGCCTCCCTGGCCCGGCAAGCTCCTCTTGCCGGGGCCTGCTCTTCTAGGCTCGATCACTTGGCCTTCGTCCGGCCCAGAAAGGGCCGTGGAGGCTCTTGTCGCTCCCCTGGCAAGCCTTACCGCGGGACGCTACTACTGCCCGTGCACAAGTTCGGGGTACTAAGGTACCCCTACTTTAGTACACCGACAACCACCGATGGACGAGAACTTTGCCTATTGGCCCGCCTCGTTCAACGAGCAGGAAAATGGTTCTCTTCGTCCCTCGCCCTTGGTATCGATGTTGTTGTCGACATAACTGATAGGCTATCCTCTGACATGCCTTGCTTACATGATCGTGTAAGACGTCATCGCCTTCCTACTTTTAACCCACATGGTGGCCCCATAACCCACAGTTCCACAGGATCGAAACCTGACTCTCCTATACACCCTATTGTCGAAGTTATTCCTCGTGCTTGACTTCGTATGTGATTCACGGGCCACCTGCCTAGTGATCTATTCTGGTACCAGACGCAATACTTTCCCATTGCTCTGAACCCCTGTCACATTTCGTATCAGGCAACGAACGATTGTCTATGCGCTTGAAACTTCTATTTTGCACCTTCTTATTTGCTCTCGATAATGTCTTAAGTTTTAATTCGAGGGTTACTTCCCGCCACCTTCCCTGATGTTATCTACTAGATAAGCAAACATTGTAGCGGTCCATTCTTCCGTAATACCCCCTTATCCTTTCGTAAGTATGATGGAGTTCTTGTAGAAAGGACGACAATTTCATCATGATGCATTGATGCAGAGGAATGAAGACATCAATGTATTGGACCGGCCTCTTCGAGAAGAGCAAGCCAGGATGAGAAGACCCGCTAGATTCGTTACAAAACCTTCCCCCTTTCACTACCTCTTAAATCCTGGGACGAGATTTCTTGTAGTGGAGGAGAATTGTGACGCCCGGATAATTAGGCTACAGTAATCCCCCGTTAATGATGCCACGTCACCTCTGTCACTGTAGTTAATCTTGCGTAGTTCAAAACCGATTCAAATTTAAATTTGAAATTAAGTTGAACGATAAAAGTTTTCAAACATTAAAACAAAAATGTTCGTTTTGTGCCAAATATTTCACAGTTAATTATAGTGAAGAAAACACATGTTTAGAAAATGCATAAATATTTTAAAATGAATTAGAAAAAGAAAAGGAATAAAAAACAGAAAACAAACTAACAAAAAAATATAAAAGGAGAAGCCCCCTCCCCCGGGGCTCCGGCCCAGCAGGCCACTGGCCCAACTGGGCCACGACCCACCAACCGGGCCACCAGGCCGGCCCACGCCACTCCTCTCTTGAGGAAACCCTAGCCCAATCGAACCCCACCTTCCCCCATTCTCCCCTACTCCCCTCGATCCCCCAGGATCTGGATCGGGAGCACCCAGTGCTTGCTGCCCCCGACCCTGGCGCCCCGACGCCGCTCGTCGTCTCCGGCACCGCCCCGCCATCGCCACCTCGACCCCGCCGCTCGCCTCCTCGTCCTCACCCCTATCCCCGATCCAGTGGATCGGAGCACGACCTCAGCGCTGCCCCGAACCGTCGTCGCCGAACGCCATTCGCCGGAGCTCCTCCGCCGTCGCCGGACCTCCCCGACCGCTTCCCCGACGATCTCCACCACGCCTCGCCGCCCCCTTCCCATCAATGTACGGTGAGGCCTCCCCCCGGCCTCTCCTCCTCCCTCGCACGTCACGGCACCGTCCGCGCCCAGCCGCGGCCCCGCACAGCGGTCGCCACTCCCGACTGCGCACGTCGCGCGCCCCTCGCGCATCCAGGCCATGCGCCCGGTCGCGCCTCCCCCTGCTTCCCTGCCACTGGCCTCGCCCCGACCGCCCAGCGCCTCGCAGGCCGCGCGCTACTCGCGCGCTCGCCCATGGGCTCGTCGCTGTCACCTGCTACTCGCCCGACCGAGCGCGACGCGCCCCTCCACAGCCGTCCATGTGCTTTCGCCCGCCCCCACTGCCCGTCGCGGCCCCACCCCTCCGCCGCCTCCCATGGCCCTGGCCGCCGGCGCCGGCGTGCGCCGTGCGTGCCCAGCGCCACCCGGGCATGCGCCCGTTCGGGTGGTGCCCGTTAGCCCGCACCGCTATGGTCCTGGCCAATGACAGCCAGGGCCCACCCGCAGAACGTTATGTAAAAATAAAAATAACAATAATAGGAAAATTAATTAATTAAGTAAGTAATTAACTTAACTATATGGTTGGTTCACTAATTAAACCTACTTAACCTACTAATAAATACTAACTGCTATTAATTAGCTAAACAGTCATTGACACATGGGACCCACCTGTCAGGTCAGCGGTCAGAGTTGACCGCTGACGTCATGCTACATCATGATGACGTCATAAAATGATTTTCGAATTAAATAAATTATGTTAATTCTAAAATTGAGTTAAAACTTTAAAAATTAATATAAAATAATCCGTAACTTGGATGGAAAAACTTTGTACATGAAAGTTGATCAGAACGACGAGACGAATCCGAATACATAGCCCGTTCGTCCGCCACACATCCCTAGCATAGAGAACACGCAACTTTACCCCTCTGGTTCACCTGTCCGAAAACGCGAAACACCGGGAATACTTTCCCAAATGTTTTCCCCCTTCACCGGTATCACCTCCTGCCGCGTTAGATCACCTCTAGCACCGCGTATTACCATGTTATGCTTTGTGATGCTTTGATTGCTCTGTTATTTATTATGTTCCCCCTCCGTTACTTCTTTCCGGTAGACCCCGAGACCACTGCTGGTACCCCTGTAATCGACTACATCGACGACGAACCCTTCTTGCCAGAGCAACCAGGCAAGCCCCCCCTTGATCATCAGATATCGCCTATTCTTCTCTACTGCTTGCATTAGAGTAGTGTAGCTTGTTACTGCTTTCAGTTAATCCTATACTGTTGCATAGCCTGTCCTTGCTACTACTGTTGTTAGCTTTACCTGCTATCCTACTGCTTAGTATAGGATGCTAGTGTTCCATCAGTGGCCCTACACTCTTGTTTGTCTGCCATGCTATACTACTGGGCCGTGATCACTTAGGGAGGTGATCACGGGAATATACTATATACTTTACATTGTTACATTACTTGTGATACTGTTCGGAGATGGGGCTGAAGGGGCAGGTGGTTCCACCCAGGTAGTGGTGGGCCTGGGTTCCCGACGGCCCCCGACTGTTACTTTGTGGCGGAGCGACAGGGCAGGTTGAGACCACCTAGGAGAGAGGTGAGCCTGGCCCTGGTTGGCGTTCGCGGATACTTAACACACTTAACGAGATCTGGGTATTTGATCTGAGTCTGGCCACTGGCCTATACGCACTAACCAACTACGCAGGGACAGTTATGGGCACTCGACGTCGTGGTATCAGCCGAAGCCTTCGTGACGTCAGCGACTGAGTGGCGCGCGCCGCATTGGATCGTAAGCTCGCGCTTGTATTAAGGGGGCTAGATCTGCTTCCGGCCGCATTCACAACGTGCAGGTGTGCTATGGGCGATGGGCCTAGACCCCTGTGCGCTTAGGATTAGACCGGCGTGCTGACCGCTCTGTTGTGCCTAGGTGGGGTTGCGACGTGTTGATCTTCCGAAGCCGGGCATGACCCAGGAAAGTGTGTCCGGCCAAATGGGATCAAGCGTGTTGGGTTATGTGGTGCACCCCTGCAGGGAAGTTAATCTATTCGAATAGCCGTGTCCCTCGGTGAAAGGACGACCCGGAGTTGTACCTTGACCTTATAACAACTAGAACCGGATACTTAATAAAACACACCCTTCCAAGTGCCAGATACAACCCGGTGATCGCTCTCTAACAGGGCATCGAGGAGGGGATCTCCAGGTAGGATTATGCTATGCGATGCTACTTGGAGGACTTCAGCCTACTCTATTCTATATGCTGCAAGACAGAGGTTGCCAGAAGCGTAGTCTTCGACAGGATTAGATATCCCCCTCTTATTCTGGCATTCTGCAGTTCAGTCCACCGATATGCCCCTTTACACATATATCCATGCATATGTAGTGTAGCTCCTTGCTTGCGAGTACTTTGGATGAGTACTCACGATTGCCTTGTTTCCCCTTTTTCCCCATCTCTCTACCCGATTGCTGCGACCAGACGATGGAGCCCCGGATCCAGACGCCACCGTCGACGATGACTCCTGCTACTCTAGAGGTGCCTACTACTACGTGCAGCCCGTTGACGACGACCAGGAGTAGTTAGGAGGATCCCAGGCAGGAGGCCTGCGCCTCGTTCGATCTGTATCCCTGTTTGTGCTAGCCTTCTTAAGGCAACTTGTTTAACTTATGTTTGTACTCATATATTGTTGCTTCCGCTGACTCGTCTATGATCGAGCACTTGTATTCGAGCCCTCGAGGCCCCTGGCTTGTATTATGATGCTTGTATGACTTATTTTATTTGTAGAGTTATGTTGTGATATCTTCCCATGAGTCCCCGATCTTGATCGTACACATTTGCGTGCATGATTAGTGTACGATTGAATCGGGGGGGTCACAAATCTCCATCACTTTATTATTGCCTTGCTTTTTTACTTTGCTCTTTTATTTTACTTTGCATCTTTATACCAAAGATACCAAAAATATTATCTATCATCTCTATCAGATCTCACTCTGGTAAGTGACCGTGAAGGGATTGACAACCCCTAATCGCGTTGGTTGCGTTGAGCGATTTGTTTTGTGTAGGTACGAGGGACTCGTGCGTAGCCTCCTACTGGATTGATACCTTGGTTCTCAAAAACTGAGGGAAATACTTACTCTACTCTCCTGCATCACCCTTTCTTCTTCAAGGAAATCCAACGCAGTGCTCAACAGGTAGCAGTAAGATTTCTGGCGCCGTTGCGGGGGAGGCCTACGCAAAAGTCAACATACCAAGTACCCATCACAATCCCTTATCTCTCACATTATATTATTTGCCATTTGCCTCTCGTTTTCCTTTCCTCCACTTCACCCTTGTCGTTTTATTCGCCCTCTTTTTTCCGGTTGCCTTTTTCTCGCTTGCCTTGTCGTCATGGCTAGTCTTATATCTTATCCATTGTCTCCCGAGAATGAAGTTCTAAATTTTAAACAAAGGGAGGGGAAAATCTAAAAGACGCTTGGTATAGAATTTGCAATGCTCAAAATAGATCTACTAGAAAGCAATCTACTTCAGTTCTTCTCTGCAATTTTCATGTAGGTGCTAATCCTTGGTATAGATATATCCTCGATACCATTACCGGAGGGAATTTCTTGGGTAGCCATACTTTTGATTCTTATAATGCTATGATAGATTTATTTGGCTCTCCACCTCTTTTGGTTAATGGAACTATGTTAACTTTGGAGCATGTAATGCAAAGACTTGAAATTATTGAAAATAAAGTTGCCACCGTTGATTTAATTGAAAATTTAGATAAAACTATCCACAATCAAATTACCCAATATGGATCTAAGGTAGGAATAACTTTGAAAAATATTAAGGAAAAGGAACCCATAGTTAATGAGAGAATAAATCAGGATTCCACTAGAATCGATAAACTTGAGGGTATCATTACCAACTTGGGAACCGCTTTTTTCCGTGAAGAATACTCCAAGTCCTCCTACTAAAATTGCCAAGGTTATGTATGTCCCTAAAAATAAGGGTGAATCCTCTAGTAAGGAAACCGCGGATCTTAAATCTATAAGTATTCATCCCAATCTTTTTGCTATCATTAAGGAACCATTTGCTACAAATGAATTTTTCGATCTTGTGCCTAAAAGTTTGATTATTACTAGAAAGAAAGAAATTTCTAAGGAAGGTAGATGCCTCATTGAAGAATTGCCTACCAAAGATGGCAATACCTAGATCTATCCTTGCTTTTATGCCTAGCTAGGGGCGTTAAACGATAACGCTTGTTGGGAGGCAACCCAATTTTATTTTTAGTTTTTTGTTTTTTTGTTTATGTTTAGGAATAAATAATCCATCTACCTTCTGTTTATATGTGGTTTTATGTATTAATTAGTGTTTGTGCCAAGTTAAACCTATAGGGTCTTCTTGGATGATAGTTATTTGATCTTGCTGTAATTTCCAGAAACTTTCTGTTCACGAAAACAATTGTTAAAAATCACCAGAACGTGATAAAATAGTGATTCCGATTGCTGCTGGTCAATAAACAAATTTCTAGGTCGTCCTATTTTGGATGGTTTTTTGGAATTCCAGAAGTTTGCGTTAGTTACAGATTACTTCAAACTGTTCTGTTTTTGACAGATTCTGTTTTTCGTGTGTTGTTTGCTTATTTTGATGAATCTATGGCTAGTAAAATAGTTTATAAACCATAGAGAAGTTGGAATACAGTAGGCTTGACACCAATATAAATAAAGAATGAGTTCATTACAGTACCTTGAAGTGGTCTTTTGTTTTCTTTCGCTAACAGAGCTCACGAGATTTCTGTTGAGTTTTGTGTTGTGAAGTTTTCAAGTTTTGGGTGAATTTTTTTTGATGGATTATGGAACAAGGAGTGGCAAGAGCCTAAAATTGGGGATGCCCATGGCACCACCAAGATAATCCAAGTACACCAAAAATTCAAAGCTTGGGGATGCCCCGGAAGGCATCCCCTCTTTCGTCTACTTCCATCGGTAACTTTACTTGGAGCTATATTTTTATTCACCACATGATATGTGTTTTGCTTGGAGCGTCTTGTATGATTTGAGTCTCTGCTTTTTAGTTTACCACAATCATCTTTTCTGTACACACCTTTTGAGAGAGCCATACATGAATTGGAATTTGATAGAATACTCTATGTGCGTCACTTATATCTTTTGAGCTTTATAGTTTTGCTCTAGTGCTTCACTTATATCTTTTAGAGCACGGTGATGGATTTATTTTATAGAAACTATTGATCTCTCATGCTTCACTTACATTATTTTGAGAGTCTTAAATAGCATGGTAATTTTCTTAATAATAATAATAAGCTTGGTATTTAAGATTTGTGAAACTTTCTTTTGAGTGCGTTGAATACTAAGAAAAGTTTGATGCTTGATGATTGTTTTGAGATATGAAGATGGTGATATTAGAGTCATGCTAGTTGAGTAGTTGTGAATTTGAGAAATACTTGTGTTAAAGTTTGTGATTCCCGTAGCATGCACGTATGGTGAACCGTTATGTGATGAAGTCGGAGCATGATTTATTTATTGATTATCTTCCCTATGAATGGCGGTCAGGGACGAGCGATGGTCTTTTCCTACCAGTCTATCCCCCTAGGAGCATGCGTGTAATACTTTGCTTTGATAACTTGTAGATTTTTGCAATAAGTATATGAGTTCTTCATGACTAATGTTGAGTCCATGGATTATACACACTCTTCCCACTCTTCCACCGTTGCTAGCCTCTCTAATACCGCACACTTTTCACCGGTATCATACACCCACCATATACCTTCCTCAAAACAGCCATCATGCCTACCTATCATGGCGTTTCCATAGCCAGTTCGAGATATATTTCCATGCAACTTTTCACCGTTCCGTTTATTATGACACGCTCCATCATTGTCATATTGCTAGCATGATCATGTAGTTCACATCGTATTTGTGGCAAAGACACCATTCATAATTCTTTCATACATGTCACTCTTGATTCATTACATATCCCGGTACACCGCTGGAGGCATTCATATAGAGTCATATTTTGTTCTAAGTATCGAGTTGTAATTGTTGAGTTGTAAGAAAAATAAAAGTGTGATGATCATCATTTTTAGAGCATTGTCCCAAGTGAGGAAAGGATGATGGAGACTATGATTCCCCCACAAGTCGGGATGAGACTCCGGATGAAAAATAAAAAAAATGAAAAAAAAGAGGCCATAAAAAAAGAGAAAAGGCCCAAATAAAAAAATGAGAGAAAAAGAGAGAAGGGACAATGTTACTATCCTTTTACCACACTTGTGCTTCAAAGTAGCACCATGATCTTCATGATAGAGAGTCTCTCATTTTGTCACTTTCATATACTAGTGGGAATTTTTAATTATAGAACTTGGCTTGTATATTCCAATGATGGGCTTCCTCAAAATGCCCTAGGTCTTCGTGAGCAAGCGAGTTGGATGCACACCCACTTAGTTTCTTTTGTTGAGCTTTCATATACATATAGCTCTAGTGCATCCGTTGCATGGCAATCCCTACTCACTCACATTGATATCTATTGATGGGCATCTACATAGCCCGTTGATACGCCTAGTTGATGTGAGACTATCTTCCCCTCTTTTTGTCTTCTCCACAACCACCATTCTATTCCATATATAGTGCTATATCCATGGGTCACGCTCATGTATTGCGTGAAGATTGAAAAAGTTTTGAGAATGTCAAAAGTATGAAACAATTGCTTTGCTTGTCATCGGGGTTGTGCATGATTTAAAGACTTTGTGTGGTGAAGATAGAGCATAGCCAAACTATATGATTTTGTAGGGATAACTTTCTTTGGCCATGTTATTTCGAGAAGACATAATTGCTTTGATAGTATGCTTGAAGTATTATTATTTTTTATGTCAATAAGAACTTTTGTCTTGAATCTTTCGGATCTGAATATTCATACCACAATTAAGAATAATTACATTGAAATTATGCCAAGTAGCACTCCGCATCCAAAATTCTTTTTTTATCATGTACCTACTCGAGGACGAGCAAGAATTAAGCTTGGGGATGCCTGATACGTCTTCAACGTATCTACAACTTTTGATTGCTCCATGATATATTATCTACTGTTTTGGACCATATTGGGCTTTATTTTCCACTTTTATATTACTTTTGGGACTAACCTATTAACCAGAGGCCCAGCCTAGAATTGCTGTTTTTTGCCTATTTCAGTGTTTCGAAGAAACGGAATATCAAATGGAGTCCAAACGGAATGAAGCCTTCGGGAACATGATTTTCTCAACAAATATGATCCAGGAGAGTGGGACCCTCCGTCAATAAAGGAAGGAGGCGGCCACGAGGGTGGAGGGCGCCCCCTAGGGTGCGCCCACTGCCTCGTGGGCCCCCCTTTGCTCCACCGACGTACTCCTTAATCCTATATATACCTACGTACTCCCAAACGATCAGATACGGAGCCAAAAACCTAATTCCACCGCGGCAACCTTCTGTACCCACGAGATCCCATCTTGGGGCCTGTTCCGGAGCTCCGCCCGAAGGGGAATCCACCACGGAGGGCTTCTACATCATCATCATAGCCCCTCCGATGAAGTGTGAGTAGTTTACCTCAGACCTTCGGGTCCATAGTTAGTAGCTAGATGGCTTCTTCTCTCTTTTTGGATCTCAATACAATGTTCTCCCCCTTTCTCGTGGAGATCTATTCGATGTAATCTTCTTTTTGCGGTGTGTTTATTGAGACCGATGAATTGTGGGTTTATGATCAAGATTATCTATGAGCAATATTTGAATCTTCTCTGAATTCTTTTATGTATGATTGGTTATCTTTGCAAGTCCCTTCGAATTATCAGTTTGGTTTGGCCTACTAGATTGGTTTTTCTTGCAATGGGAGAAGTGCCTAGCTTTGGGTTCAATCTTGCGGTGTCCTTTCCCAGTGATAGTAGGGGCAGCAAGGCATGTATTGTATTGTTGCCATCGAGGATAACAAGATGGGGTTTTTATCATATTGCATGAATTTATCCCTCTACATCATGTCATCTTGCTTAAGGCGTTACTCTGTTTTCTTGAACTTAATACTCTAGATGCATGCTGGATAGCGGTCGATGAGTGGAGTAATAGTAGTAGATGCAGGCAGGAGTCGGTCTACTTGTCTCAGACGTGATGCCTATATACATGACCATACCTTGATACTCTCATAACTATGCTCAACTCTGTCAATTGCTCAACAATAATTTGTTCACCCACTGTAGAATACTTATGCTCTTGAGAGAAGCCACTAGTGAAATCTATGGCCCCCGGGTCTATTCTCATCATATTAATCTCCATCATTTTATTATTGCCTTGCTTTTTTACTTTGTTCTTTTATTTTACTTTGCATCTTTATACAAAAAATACCAAAAATATTATCTATCATCTCTATCAAATCTCACTCTCGTAAGTGACCGTGAAGGGATTGACAACCCCTAATCGCGTTGGTTGCGTTGAGCTATTTGTTTTGTGTAGGTACGAGGGACTCGCGCGTAGCCTCCTACTGGATTGATACCTTGGTTCTTCAAAACTGAGGGAAATACTTACTCTACTCTGCTGCATCACCCTTTCCTCTTCAAGGAAATCCAACGAAGTGCTCAAGAGGTAGCATGTATACCCTCATCCCTTTGAAGCTGCCCTGTAAGAACTCGAAACCACCGTGCGCTGGCCCCATGGTGGGCGCCAACTGTCGTGGAATTGTCACGGCAGATGTCCTAGTGTGAGGACTTAGTCGTGGAGCCATCGCAACAGGGTTAGCTTAAAGGGGTTTGAGGGAGTCCTGGATTAGGGGGTGTTTGTGACGCCCTCGATTCAATCGTACACTAATCATACACGCAAATGTGTACGATCAAGATCAAGGACTCACGGGAAGATATCACAACACAACTCTAGACACAAATAAAAACAAAACAAGCTTTATATTACAAGCCATGGGCCTCGAGGGCTCGAATACACAAGAGTCAGCGGAAGCAACAATATCTGAGTACAGACATGAGTTAGACAAGTTTGCCTTAATAAGGCTAGCACAAAAGCAGCAACGATCGAAAAGGCAAGGCCTCCTGCCTGGGAGCCTCCTAACTACTCCTGGTCGTCGGCGGCCTCCACGTAGTAGTAGGCACCCTCGGGGTAGTAGTAGTCATCGTTGGTGTCGTCTGGATCCTGGGCTCCACCATCTGGTTGCGACAACCAGAAAGAAGAAAGAAGGAGGAAAGGGGAAGCAAAGCAACCGTGAGTACTCATCCAAAGTACTCGCAAGCAAGGATCTACACTACATATGCAACATTATCAAAGGAAGGTTGTATATGTGGACTGGGCTGCAGAATGCCAGAAGGGAAGGGGGAAAGCCTAGCCTATCGAAGACTAGCATCTTCTGGAAACCACCATCTTGTAGCAACAGGAGGAAATAGAGTAGCATAAAGTAAAGTAGTAGTAGTAGTGTTATCAACCTCGGCCAGAGATCCTTTCTCGACTCCCTGCGAGAAAGTAATCCCAGAGCCATACTATCCAGTTATCATCACAATCCATTACTCATCACCATCCAGTTCTCATCACAAGTACCCAGTTCTAGTTGTATCGATCGGGATACAACTCCAAGTGTCCGTTACCGTAGGACAGGCTATCGATAGATGTTTTCTTTCCTGCAGGGGTGCACCAACTTACCCACCACGCTCGATTGACTCCGGCCGGACACACTTTCCTGGGTCATGCCCGGCCTCGGCCAAACAATACGCCGCAACCCGACCTAGGCTTAATAGAGAGGCCAGCACGCCGGACTAAACCTATGCCCCAGGGGTCATGGGCCATCTCCCCGGGAACTCCTGCACGTTGCGAGGGCGGCCGGTGAGCAGACCTAGCTACCTCCTTCAACAAGGTAGGCGCTTACGCAGTCCAACCCGGCGCGCGCCGCTCAGTCGCTGACGTCTATTAAGCTTCGGCTGATGTATACGACGCAGAACGCCCATACTATGCCCACGTGATGGTTAGTGCTATCAGGCCAGAGGCCCCTCGGATCAAATATCCAAATCATAGTGGATTAGGAACGCACGGTAACAAGCAGAGACTCACGAAAGATGTGACCCCATTGCCCCGTCTCGAGGACTTGCGACAAGGGTTAGGAATGCCCGGGCACGCCTCGTAATTATCTCGCGGGCACCCTACAGGTCAACCCGTCTCCACATCACTCGCAATTAAGCTCGCGCGGGTACCCCTCAGGGTCGACCCGTCTTTCCAAGTAACAGTGGTAAAGTACAAGTATCCGTGTGTCCAAACATCAAGGGGAAAACCCGAGGAATCACCCCCGATGAATTCCACTAGTTGTAATCATCAAGGTGAACGTAAGAGGAATCACCCTCGAGGTTCACACTTGAGGGGTTGCACGACAGAGTCGTATCGGAAGTGGTTAAGGAGGAAATCACCCTCGATGACCACGACTGAATGACTACACTACAGGGTTAACATCAGAAGTGCCGAAGAGGTTCATCCTCGGTACTCGATAGTAACCCAGTAGTGTCGAGCAACTAAGGGGAAGTGATGTGCGGTGTCGGGGCCTGGTCTTTAATCACGTAGATCGAGTCGTCGATGATGAAACAGGGGCAACAAGGACAAGTGGGGGTCACTGATGGATCACTAACCAACCTATACTAAGCAGTTTAGGATAAGCAGGTAAGGTACAACAGTAGATACAAAAGCAGGCTATGCATCAGAATAGGAGCAAACAATAACAATAGCAAAATCTAATGCAAGCATGAGAGAATGGAATAGGCGATATCGGGATGATCACAGGGGGGGCTTGCCTGGTTGCTCAGACAAGGAGGGTCGTTGGTGACGTAGTCGAACATAGTGGCATCGGCAGCCGTCTCGGGGTCTACCGGAAAGAAGTAACGGAGAGGGAACACAATGAATAACAGAGCAATCAAAGCATCATAAAGCATAACATGGTAAAACGCGATGCTAGGAGCGATCTAACGCGGTGCTAGGTGATACAGACGAAGAGGGAAAACATCCGGGAATGTTTTCCCGGTTCCGGACGTCCGTCAGACAGATGAACGGAAGGGGAAAGGTTCGAGGTTTGCTAATCTAGGGACATGTGGCGGACGAACGGACCGCGTATTCGGATTCGTCTCGTCGTTATGAGCAATTTTCATGTATAAAACTTTTTCATCCGAGCAACAGATTATTTTCTATTAATTTCAAAGTTCAGATTATTTTCTAAATTTCTTTAATTCGAATTATAAACAGTGAAATAATTTTGTCACCTGGTGCTATTCTAGCCAGAGAGTATGACAGTGGGGCCAGTGGGATTGGGTTGACCCCGTCAACCTTTGACTGGTCAACACATGAATAGTAGAGGTGCATCCCACATGTCATAGACTATTTACCTAAACAAATAAATAAACCTAACTTATTTAAAGGGGCTTACAAGTCATCTACTAGTATTAGACTAACTTAGCAGAACGCACGCACCTAGTAGTACTGATCTAAGAAAGGGCTTGGCCACTACTGGGCATAGCCCAGCCGGCCACACGCACGGCGCACTCACACACCACGCTGCACACACACACACAGAGAGACCACGCTGCTCACAGCACACACGGGCGCACACGGCCATGTCCAGCTGCACGGACACACACTATGCAGAACACACACACACTACACTCACAGCTCGGCCATGCCCGGCCGTAGCAGCGGCGGCAGCGAGCAGCGGCATCGACAGACAGTAGCGGCAGCAACAGGAGCGACGCAGCAGGCGGCGGCGGCAGCGGCAAACAACAGCGACGGCACAAGGGGCAGCCAGCAGCAGTACAAGTAGCAAGCAGTGGCAGTATAGGCGTAGGCGGGCACGGACGGCCAGGGGCGCGGCGGTAGAAGGAGCAGTAGCAGCTAGCGCGGGAAGAGGAGCAACGGCACAACAGCAACAACATCATAGCGGCAGTAGCATCAGCAAGCAACATAGCGGCAGTAGCATCAGCCAAGCAGCAGCATGAGCGCATACGCCGACGCCGAGATTCGGCCATGACGGAGTGTGGCGTGCACGGGTACAAATCGAAGCGGAGACATGGGGGAATCGAAGGGGATGCTCACCCTGGTGTTTGTGGTTGAGGTCAGCGAGCGCGGGGTGGCCGGGATGCGTCGAATTTGACGACGAGAGACGGCGGTCGTGGCGAGGAGATGACGGCGATGCAGAGCGTATGGGCCGCCCTGACTCGGTTTGGTGCTCAGGACGGACGAAGCAGGCCACACCGGACCTCCTTGATGTGCTGCCGAGCGACGGAAACGACGGTGGCCGCGATGATGATGGCGACGACGAGGTGGGGGCGGAGGAGGCCGACGAGGCCGAGCGCGAGGGAGGGAGATGGGGACGAGAGGAGGAGGGCGCTAGGGTTTCGGGGGGACGCCCGGGGGAGCTTTGTAGGCAGGGGCAGGGGACGGATGGCCGCCACGCACGGCCATCCCCGGCGGATGGCCTCCACGACCCCCCTTGTCCCCTGTAGCGAGAGGAACAGGACAAGCGGGGGTGGGCTGGGTCTTTTGTGTAGCTAGCTGGGCCAAATGCCCAGTAGCACCTCTCTCTCTTTTCTGCTTCCTATTTTTTTGTAAATCTGTTTTGCATATTAATTTGTTAGCAAAAGAGTTTTGTAAAAAGTGTAGATGGCCACATAATTAGTATTGCAATATTTTGAGACCACACACAATGTTTCGCATCGTTTGGAAAATTATAAATATTTGCTTATTTTGAAAAACCAATTTAAAAGCTTTGGACCACTTATTAATTTCCTAGGAATTTATTTGTGAGTCAAACCAAGTTGGTTTCAATATGATAAATATCTGGGGATTATTTGCAATATCACAAACATTTTTGTTTGTATGACAGAAGAAGTAAATATTCGACTTGTATTTCAAATGGAATTGGGTTTTGATTTTCATCAAGTGGCGATTTAGACTGAAAAACATGATGACATGGCATCATTAAAGGGAGATCACTGTAGCATGATTCTCGGGGTGTTACAGTGTTCGGATAGCCGGACTATACCTTCGGCCGGACTCCTGCACTATGAAGATACAAGATTGAAGACTTCGTCCCGTGTCCGGAAGGGACTTTCCTTGGCGTGGAAGGCAAGCTTGGCGATACGGATATGTAGATCTCCTACCATTGTAACTGACTCTGTGTAACCCTAACCCTCTCCGTGTCTATATAAACCGGAGGGTTTTAGTCTGTAGGACAACATATAACAATCATACCATAGGCTAGCTTCTAGGGTTTAGCCTCCTTGATCTCGTGGTAAATCTACTCTTGTACTACCCATATCATCAATATTAATCAAGCAGGAGTAGGGTTTTACCTCCATTGAGAGGGCCCGAACCTGGGTAAAAACATCGTGTCCCTTGTCTCCTGTTACCATTCGCCTAGACGCACAGTTCGGGACCCCCTACCCGAGATCTGCCGGTTTTGACACCGACATTGGTGCTTTCATTGAGAGTTCCTCTGTGTCGTCACTTTTTAGGCCCGATGGCTCCTCCGATCATCAACAGCGATGCGGTCTAGGGTGAGACTTTTCTCCCCAGATAGATCTTCGTATTCGGTGGCTTTGCACTGCGGGCCAATTCGCTTGGCCATCTGGAGCAGATTGAAAGCTACGCCCCTGGCCAACAGGTCAGATTTGGAAGTTTGAACTACACGGCTAACATCCGCGGGGATTTGATCTTCGACGAATTCGAGCCACAGCCGAGCACGCCGCACTGTCACGAAGGGCACGATTTAGCTCTGCCTCCGAACAGTGCTCTGGAGGCCGCGCCCGCATAGGCCCCGACCCTTAGTTCGGAGCCGATTGCGCCGATCGAGGACGGGTGGTTGGACGCCGCCTCGGAGGCCAAAATCTCTACGGCGATCGAGCCGAACACCAGCTCTGTCCCTTGCGAAGCCCATGACTCCAAGGTGCCGGACTCCTCTCCGGACTCCGAGCCCCCCGCGCCCCTGCTGATCGAATCCGATTGGGCGCCGATTATGGAGTTCACCGCCGCGGACATCTTTCAGCACTCGCCCTTCGGCGATATTCTGAATTCACTAAAGTCTCTCTCTTTATCAGGAGAGCCCTGGCCGGACTATGGTCAGCAAGGTTGGGATGCGGATGATGAAAAAAATTCAAAACCCACCCACCACCCACTTTGTAGCCACTGTCGATGATTTAACCGACATGCTCGACTACGACTCCGAAGACATCGACGGTTTGGACGCCGATGCAGGAGACGATCAGGAACTAGCGCCTATAGGGCACTTGAAAGCCACCTTGTCATATGAGATATACATGGTGGACACCCCAAAAGAGGGCGATGGCGATGGAATAGCGGAGGATGACCCCTCCAAGAAACAGCCTAAGCGCCGGCGTCAGCGGCGCCGCTCTAAATCCCGCCAAAGCAAAAACGGTGATTCCGGCACGGGAGATAATAACACTCCGGACAGTGCCGAAGAAACCCCCTCCAGCAAAACTCAGCACAAGAGGATGGAGAAGCCAGCCCTCATGAAAGAGCGGCGGACAGAGAGGTCGAGGATGATAATTACATGCCTCCCTCCGAAGACGAGGCAAGCCTCGACGACGACGAATTTGTCATGCCTGAGGATCCCGTCGAACAAGAGCGCTTCAAACGCAGGCTTATAGCCACGGCGAGCAGCCTCAAGAAAAAACAACTACAGCTTAGAGCTGATCAAGACTTGCTAGCCGACAAATGGATGGAAGTCCTAGCGGTCGAAGAGTATGAACTCGAACGCCCCTCCAAGAGCTACCTAAAACGCAGGTTGCTACCCCGATCAGAGGAAGAAGCACCTACATCACCAGCGCATGATGCGGCCAACCGGACACCACGTGGCCATGACAGAGAGGCCTCTTGGCCCTCCACTCAAGCCGCACCGCGATGCCGCTTTAAAAATACCAAGGCACGGGGGAATGCGCCAGACCTACGAGATATATTGGAGGACAAGGCAAAGCAAACAAGGTCGATCTACGGATCGCGTGGGCGCCCCACAGCACGAGACGGTAATCATGACGCCGGATACAGTAAATCCGGCCGGGCCGAACACAGTAGACAAAGCTCGTTCGAGCTACATCGGTATATAGCCCAATACAGAGGTGCCGCACACCCACTATGCTTCACAGATGAAGTAATGGATCATCAAATCCCAGAGGGTTTCAAACCCGTAAACATCGAATCATATGACGGCACAACAGATCCCGCGGTATGGATCGAGGATTATCTCCTCCATATCCACATGGCCCGCGGTGACGACTTACACGCCATCAAATACCTCCCACTCAAGCTTAAAGGACCAGCTCGGCATTGGCTTAACAGCTTGCCAGCTGAATCAATTGGTTGTTGGGAGGACCTAGAAGCCGCATTCCTCGACAATTTCCAGGGCACTTATGTGCGACCACCAGACGTCGACGACCTAAGCCACATAATTCTGGACACGGTTCCTAACCAAGAAAAATCAAATCGCCGATTGTCCGTACGCAGAGGCCCTAGCGGCCTTCAAGCATAATATCCGCGACGAGTGGCTTGCCCGGCACCTTGGACAGGAGAAGCCGAAATCTATGGCAGCCCTCACGACACTCATGACCCGCTTTTGTGCGGGAGAAGGCAGCTGGCTGGCTCGTAGCAATAACATAACCAAGAGCCCTGGTAATTCGGATACCAAGGACAACAGTGCTAGGTCGTGTCGCAACAAGCACAAGCGCCGCATTAACGGCGACAATGCTGAGGATACGGCAGTTAATGCCGGATTCAGAGGCTCTAAACCCGATCAGCGGAAAAAGCCATTCAAGAGAAATAGTTCGGGCCCGTCCAGTTTGGACCGAATACTCGACCGCTCATGCCAGATACATGGCACCCCCGAAAAGCCAGCCAATCACACCAACAGGGATTGTTGGGTTTTCAAGCAGGCCGACAAATTAAATGCCAAAAATAGAGACCAGGGGCTACATAGCGACGACGAGGAGGAGCCCCGGCCGCCGAACAGTAGTGGACAGAAGGGATTCCCCCCACAAGTGCGGACGGTGAACACGAAATACGCGACCCACATCCCCAAGAGGGAGCGGAAGCGTGCATTAAGGGACGTATACGCGATGGAGCCAGTCGCCCCGAAGTTCAACCCATGGTCCTCCTGCCCGATCACTTTTGATCGAAGGGACCACCCCACTAGCATTCGTCACGGCGGATTCGCCGCACTGGTTCTAGACCCAATTGTTGACGGATTTCACCTCACTAGAGTCCTCATGGACGGTGGCAGCAGCCTAAACCTGCTTTATCATGACACAGTGCGGAAAATGGGCATCGATCCTTCGAGGATTAAACCCACTAAGACGACCTTTAAAGGCGTCATACCAGGTGTAGAGGCCAACTGTACAGGCTCAGTCACACTTGAAGTGGTCTTCGGATCTCCGGATAATTTCTGAAGCGAGGAGTTAATCTTCGACATAGTCCCGTTTCGCAGTGGTTATCACGCACTGCTCGGGCGAACCGCATTTGCCAAATTCAATGCGGTACCACATTACGCATACCTCAAGCTCAAGATGCCAGGCCCTCGAGGAGTCATTACGGTCAATGGAAACACTGAACGCTCTCTCCGTACGGAGGAGCATACGGCGGCTCTCACAACGGAAGTACAAAGCAGCCTCTCAAGGCAATTCTCAAGTCCGGCCATTAAACGTCTGGACACCGTTAAGCGCGCCCAGAGTAACCTACAGCAAGACCGCCTGGCACGTTTCGAGCAGGCGTAGCAATGCCGCCACAACCCCAGCCCTCGCGAAATTGCGAAACCAGTGCTGCACGTACATGACTACGCTCTGGAAATACCATGGGCACAGGGGGAGGGGCACCATCATGACACGCCCAAAACACGGCTTAAACCGCACTAGCGGCTGCCGATTTTTTACTTTTATCTTATTTGCAGGACTCCATTCTTTGGAAGGCCTAACCGGCAGTACAATTGCCGCACAAACGATGCAAGAACCAGGGAAGAAGACAACCACGCCGCACTATGGAACTCTAAGGTGGTCTCTATAACGAGCAGTATACCTGTTTTGCATATCATTACGCAGCCCGCCCCAGGAAGGGACATGTTAAATAGTCCCACCTTTTGCTTATCGCACCATTTGTATCGTTCTGCCTTGATCGCATCCTTTTAAATAAACAATGCATAGCTCTTGTCTATTATTGTATTACTCATTTTTAAGAATATATGTTCATTAATAACATGTCGCACCCGTACACTTTGGTACGACCAATACACCAGGGGCTTAAGTACCCCACAACACGGTGTGAGAAATCCGAACACTTTCACAAGTGCGGCACCCCGAACTTATAACATTATATGCATCGGCTCCGAATCATGTCTTGGGTCAAATGTTGGGTTTGCCTGGCTCCTATGTTTTGGTACCTTACGTTCCATTGTATCGGCTAAGGTAGCGCTAGGAGAACTACTGCGATTGTGCCCCAGTTGAGCTGGGCTAAAGCACCTCAGTAGAGAAAGCTAAAACTGACCATCATGATGAGGCGAGAGCTGGTCGCTGTTCGAGAGGTTTTCGAGTCCCTAAAGACTTATGCCGCTTAGAGCGAGGAGTCGGCTTTGTCCGGCCTAGGCGTGGATAGCGCCCCGAACTCGGTCTTCCGAACACTAGGGGTTTCGCCGAAATTTAAAATTATAGAATTCTATGGCTAAGTGAGAGTGTTCAAGCATTATAGTCCGATTGCCTTGTTCGTTGTGTTGAGCGCCTCCCTCGAAGGACCCAAGAATGGGAAAAAAGAGCGCTCAAGTTTATCCCGAACACCCCAGCACTCGTGGCATGGGGGCAGAAGCCGACGACTCGCCATCTCTCAAAATTTGATAAACGGCCGCACAGAAGGTAATATTTTAATTCAAAAAACATTGCTTAGCGCGCATGAACAAGTTTTCAGCGCACAGGACAAAATAAACAAGTTTTACTAAAAAATTACATCTTTCGAGCATTCGTACGCCATAAGGCGGGCACCCTTCAGAACGCCCTTATAGTACATCTCGAGGTGGCGATGCTCCTTGCCCGACGGCGGCCCGTCCTTCACAAGCTTCTCCGCATCTAGCTTGCCCCAGTGCACCTTAGCACGGGCAAGCGCCCTACGGCACCTTTGATGCAGACGGAGCGCTTGATGACTTCGAGCCTTGGACAGGCCTTCACCAGCCGCCGCACCAGCCCGAAGTAGCTCCCAGGCAGAGCCTCTCCAGGCCACAGCCGAACTATGAGGCCCTTCATGGCCTGTTCAACCACCTTGTGGAGCTCGACCAGTTGCTTCAGCTGGTCGCTCAAGGGCGCATGGAGTCCGGCCTCAACATACTGAGACCAGAACACCTTCTCTGTCGAGCTGCCCTCCTCGGCTCGGTAGAATGCGGCGGCATCAGACACGCTGTGGGGCAAATTTGCGAACGCTCCTGGAGAGCTCCGGATTCGGGTAAGTAACAAGTAATTCACTTTCACAAGCTTGCTTTGCATAAAGAAAGCCTTACCCGCCGCTATCTGTTTCATCGCCTCAACCTCCTGAAGGGCCTTCTGGGCTTCGGCTTTGGCAGACTTGGCATTCTCAATGGCCGCCGTGAGCTCGGACTCTCGCGTCTTCGAGTCAAGCTCCAAACTCTCATGTTTTTTCACAAGATCCTGGAGCACTTGCCGCACCTCGCCAACCTGCACCTCATATTTCTCCCGCTCGGTGCGCTCTGTGGCCGCCCTCTTCTCGGCCTCGGACAACGCTTGCTTTAGGGTCGCCACCTCCGTTGTGGCCCCTACAATAGCCACGTTAATCATGTCAATTTTTGCAATTGCACCTTTTTATATTTAAATAAGGTATTTCTTACCTTCCTTGTCCTCGAGCTGCTTCTTGGCAAGCCCGAGCTCCCGCTCGGACTGCTCGAGGTTCTACTTCAACGTGTCCACCTCCGCAGTCAGTGCAGCGGACGCCAGCAGCGAAGCCTGCATATGCATATGGACTTAATTATGTTAGACTCCTGCGAATATTATTAGATCCTCTATTCGGCTTTTCTTCCCGAACACCGAACAGAGCATCAGGGGCTACTGTCTATGCAATAATATTTTTAATATCCTTTACTTACCTCAAAGCCTGTTAGAAGGCTGACACAGGCTTCAGTCAGTCCACTCTTGGCGGACTGAACCTTCTGGACCACCGTACCCATCATAGTACAGTGCTCCTCGTCGATGGAGGCGCCTTTAAGCACCTCCAGCAGATTGTCCGGCGCCTCCGGTTGGACGGGGGCCACCGGCTCAGTAGGCTTGCTCCTCTTGGAAGGAGGTCGCCTGCCGGACTCTGGAACCTTTGAAGGTTCCGGAGCGGTGTCCGGCCTAGGGCCGGACTTAGAGCCCTTAAGGGTTCTATCCCCTTGGCGCCTGGAGTCCGGAAGGTCACCTTGCGGCGCCTCCAGGACCACTTCCTCCTGGCTTGGAACCTCCTGGGACGCCACCTCAGCGTCATCCGTAGGGCGGGGGGAGGTAGCCGTCGGAAGAGAGTTTACATCCGATGAGTCCAGGGAACCGCTCGACGACACGTCGAGCCGTTCTTTCGGTGGACTGCATAATCATATTCGACGTAAGGAAAAGCCGTGCAGTGAGGGAATACTATGACTTACTCTGGTATCCAGATATTTACGACTTCGCCAGGGGCTTGGACGTGTGCGGCCACTCCTCTTCGCCGTCGTCAGCGTTGGTGGAGTAGTCCGGGAGTAGGGTTTTCCCCTTCTTGGACCCTCCGGCCTCCCCAGTTGGGGCGGCCTTCCTTTTCTTTCCTTCCCCCGCTGGAGGGGGAGAGGTCTCTTCTTCCTCCTAATCGTCTTCACGGGAGGATTGTGTCTCGGAGTCGTCAGACGACGAATCCGACACCACCACACGCCGGGCACTCTTTATAATCCCCGTGGCCTTCTTCGTGGCCTTCTTCTCCGACACCACATAGGGTGCTGGAACCAGCAGCTTCGCCAAGCGAGCATCTGTTGGGTCTTCGAGCAAAGGAGCCGGACAGTTGATCTGTCCGGACTTCGCCTGCCAATCCTGTCAAAGGAAAGGGAGCTTAGATCCCGCACAGACTCAAACTATGAAAAGCTAATACCCTGTAAAAGGTAAAAATGGCTTACCGCACTAGCGTGACGCTGTGTGCTGAATCCGCGATCCTCGGTAGCGGATGCGGGAGCCTCGGCGCCCTTGAATAGCACCTTCCAGGCATCTCCGTACGTCGTGTCGAAGAGCCTGCTTAGAGTCTGGTGTTGCGCCGGGTCGAACTCCCACAGGTTGAAGGCCCGTTGTTGACACGGGAGGATCCGGCGGACAAACATAACCTGGACTATGTTGACAAGTTAAAGCTTCTTGTTCACCAGGGTTTGGCTGCATGTTTGCAGTCCAGTCACCTCTCCTTTGTTGCCCCACGACAGGTCCGTCTCCTTCCATGACGTGAGCCGCGTAGGGGGTCCGGATCGAAACTCGGGGGCTGCGACCCATTCAGGGTCACGCGGCTCGGCGATGTAGAACCACCCCGATTGCCACCCCTTCAGGGTCTCCACGAAGGAGCCCTCGAGCCATAGGACGTTGGGCATCTTGCCCACCATGGCACCTCCGCACTCCGCCTGGTTGCCGCGCACCACCTTTGGCTTGACATTGAAATTCTTGAGCCATAGGCCGAAATGGGAGCGGATGCAGAGGAAGGCCTCGCACACGACGATAAACACCGAGATATTCAGGACAAAGTTTGGGGCCAGATCGTGGAAATCTAGGCCATAGTAGAACATGAGCCCCCGGACAAATGGGTGGAGAGGGAAGCCCAGTCCGCGGAGGAAATGGGGGAGGAACACCACCCTCTCATGGGGCCTTGGGGTGGGGACGAACTGCCCCTCTTCGGGAAGCCGGTGCGCGATGTCGTTAGACAAGTATCCGGCCTTCCTCAATTTTTTGACGTGTCCCTCCATGACGGAGGAGACCATCCACTTGCCTCCCGCTCCGGACATGGCTGGAGAAGGTTGAGGTGGGGAGAGCGGACTTGGGCGCTGGAGCTCGAGTGCGCGGAAATGGATAGGCAAAGTAGGAAGAAGGCGTGGATGAGAAAGGTGGATCCTTATCTCCTTATATGGGCAGACGCAACTACGCGTCCCCACCCGCCTGGTAAAACTCACTTATCTCCCAAGCGCCCTAATCAATGGCCGGTTGGGTTACCCACGCCCGTATTAATGAGAATCCCGGAATAAGGGGACACGATCTCTGCTTTGACAAGACGTGCCAAGGAAACCGCCTCGCATACCACGCTGAGGTGGGATAATGAAACGATTCGAATAAAGGCTTGGCCGTGGTGTGATGTTACGCTACGGAATACGTCAGCAGATTAGATTTGTGTAAATATTATTCTCTCTATGGCAGTATGTGGAAACTTATTTTGCAGAGCCGGACACTACCCTTGTGTTTAAAATCTTCTATGAAGTACGTGGAGGAGGAACCCGCCTTGCAATGCCGAAGACAATATGCGTGCCGGACTCGTCGTCATTGAAGCCTAGTTCAGGGGCTACTGAGGGAGTCCTGGATTAGGGGGTGTTCGGATAGCCGGACTATACCTTCGGCCGGACTCCTGGACTATGAAGATACAAGATTGAAGACTTCGTCCCGTGTCCGGAAGGGACTTTCCTTGGCGTGGAAGGCAAGCTTGGCGATACGGATATGTAGATCTCCTACCATTGTAACCGACTCTGCGTAACCCTAGCCCTCTCCGGTGTCTATATAAACCGGAGGGTTTTAGTCTGTAGGACGACAACAAGAACAATAGTCATACCATAGGCTAGCTTCTAGGGTTTAGCCTCCTTGATCTCGTGGTAGATCTACTCTTGTACTACCCATATCATCAATATTAATCAAGCAGGAGTAGGGTTTTACCTCCATCGAGAGGGCCCGAACCTGGGTAAAAACATCGTGTCCCTTGTCTCCTGTTACCATCCACCTAGACACATAGTTCGGGACCCCCTACCCGAGATCTACCGTTTTGACACCAACAGGGTCAAACAGGACAAAGGACACGAGGAGTTTATACTAGTTCGGCCCCTTGCGGTGAAGGTAAAGGCCTAATCCAGTTTGAGGTGGTATTGCTTATCTCTCGATTACCAGGGAGCGAAATACGCTTAACCTAGCTTTCGATCTATTGTCTCTTGTCCTAAGTCGTCATCGTGTCGTCCCTTTATATACATAGGTCGAAGCCCAGCGGCTTACAGAGTCCCAGCCGGCTCATAAACAATATGTCCGGCTCGGTGACTAACTGCACATGCCTTATAATACAAGTTATACGTATATGGCGGTTTACACTTGTTTGGGCCTTAAGTCGCCTTTGGGCTTCAGGCCCTTGATGAGTCAGCGTAATGAGCTACTGTCTTAAGCATCTTCATGGGCTTTGTCTTGATGAACCGCTAGGGACTTAACCCGGCCCCTCCTGGGCGGGTTAACCCAATAGTTATATCCCCAACACTCCCTCTGCCGAACCAGCAAGGGGCCCTCCGGTCCCATAGGTGGCCATGGTTTCCCACGACAACTGGACAATAGGTTAATAGATTAGTCCTAGAAAATGATATAAAGTTGCTTATAAATGTATATAAAACATCCAAGATTGATACTTTAATAGCATGGAACAATAAAAAATTATAGATACATTGGAGCCGTATTAACATCTTAGACCCACCAGCAATATCTTCGCGTGCAATGAAGTGCCTCCTTATCCTCCCTAATAACTGGGACCCACCCGGTCAAAGCGTACCTAGCGTTGTCTGTCTGGTCGCAAATGTGTATGTAGTGTTGTTTGTCTGCCATGATGAACTATGGTCGGGTAAGGAGTGATAGCAGTTCAGGTAGTCCCATCTGAATCGTGTACACAATCATATAGCCACGCTGGAAAAAAGACGGCCATGTATGTACATACAGGCATGCTCTCAAACACGTACAACGACGGTGTCATGTTCATCGGCAGCCAACCGGCTTGGTCGGAATGGGGAAATTGAGTCGTATTCATCGGGAGGCAACCAACTAGTTCATAATGCATCATGTTCAAAGGGACCCAACCGCCTTGGACGGAATAGCCAAAATGGGGTCTGGTGTATCATAGAACAAAGAAACAACTTTCTATTCGACCACATATAGTCGAAATGGGATCATGTTCATCTTGAGGGGTCTGGCGTACCGTAACATGGAGGAAAGGGACTTCAGTTCAACTGCCTACGGTCGAAATGGGGTCATGTTCATCGTGAGGGGTGTGGCGTACCGCTAAATGGAGGAAACAGACTTCTCTTCAAGCTCCTACGATCGAAACGGGGTCCTGCTCATTGGGTGGGGTGTGGCATACGCAAAACGGGACTTCACGGGCTACTGTTCATCCCGCCGACTTCATACAGCCTCCACCTGGTACTGCTCATCCATCGCGACTTCCTCCAGCCTCCACCAGCTACTGTTCATTCACGAGCTACTGTACATCCAACCTCCACTGGTATAGTTCGTCTAGTCTCCACGGGGTCCTGTTCATCCACCCCCAACTGGCTCGGGTGTGTGGTGGCCTCCTCGGGGTCCTGTTCATCCAGCGGCAACCACCTACGACCACGGGGTCCTGTTCATCCAGCGGCAACCGCCTACACATGGTCCGGGTCCTATTCATCCAACCCCCACCAGGAACTGTTCATCCACGGCCAACCAACCAGCTGGATTCACCACACATCTCGAATCATTCTACGTATCGCACACGCGGCAGCAACGGGCACTGTTCATCCACAGGAAACCCAACACACCGGCTGCCTATGTCTCGCACCGGGGCTCGATCAGCTTCAATGAGCATAATTGGAGGATTAATCGGGTTTAGTTAGCAGCTGCGAAGGAATCGGTCAGGTTCAGTTAGCAGGGAAGGAATTGCTCGAGTTCAGTAAGCCGTGAAGGGATCGATAAATCGGCTTCAGTATGTAGTGGGTTTGATCGCTCGTGTTCAGTACGTAGCTAGTGCAATCGCTCGGGTTCAGTAAGCAAATGCCTGGCAAGGGTTCGGTAGCGCATTGAATGTCTCGCACACACATGCACGTACGAGAGAAATGTGCAAACCATGTTGCATCGCTCGGCCGCGACCACCCATCGTAACCGAGAACTCCCTGAAAATTTCCTCGCCCTCACTTCTACCACGATTTTTTACGTCATGGACAACCAAAAGAATGTCATGCAGGTGAGTCTCCGGCCGGCCTAGGACGAAAAGCCCATTTTCTGTCATGATTTTTTGTCATGGACGTAGGAGGCCACCACATCTATGATGATACATGTTTTTGTCACAATTATCATCATAGAAGTGTCATAACCATGACAGTAAAAGTTTTCGTTCACGCCATAATGTTAGGGATGTGTCCTTTTTTTTGTAGTGGTGGTACCCACGAGCTCAGGTGGTGCCCCCCCCCCCCGAGGCGTGCCGTGTGAGCTCGTGGCTCTCCCGTAAGTCTCCTGGCTTCCTCTCAAACCTTCTAGGGTCCCTTCTGGTCCATAAAAAAATCACCGTAAAAGTTCATCGTGTTTGGACTTCATTTGGTACTGATTTTGTGAAAAGCCAAAAACATGCAAAAAACAGCAACTAGCACTAGGTACTAGGTTAATAGGTTAGTCCAAAAAATGATAGAAAATTGATTATAAAGCATCTAAGATTGATAATATAATAGCATGAAACAATCAAAAATTATAGATACGTTGGACATGTATCAGCATCCCCAAGTTTAATTCTTGCTCGTCCTTGAGTAGGTAAATGAACGGATTTTTTTATGTTGAATGCTACCTAACATGTCTATCATGTAATCTCTTTACGGTATAAATATTGACAAACGATGAAGTAATTGATATCAAAATAATAATATCCATGAATATAAGAATATAATCATTACTTCTTCACAATATACGATGCTCAACAAATGATATCCCTACTCATTGAATTATGTAAGCATGGCATGACTCTGCCTTCGCCACATAAATATAAATCATGAGCACCCCAGTTTCAAACCAAGCAATTGGATCATACCTTTTAAAGTGCTTCGGCATTTTCAACTCCACTCAATACATGAGCGTGAGCCATGGACATTAGCACTATAGGTGGAATAGAATGATGTGGTAGAGGTATATAAGGGAAATCAAAAAAGGAAGAATGTCTTGCATCAACTCGGCAGTTTGTTAGGCAATGGAGATGCCTTTCAATTGATACCAATGCGAGGAGTAGGGATTGCCATGCAATGGATGCACTAGAGCTATACGTGTATGAAAGCTCAATATGGAACTAAGTGGGCGTGGATCCAACTTGATTGCTCATGAAGACCTCAGGCATATTTGGAAGCCCATCATCAGAGTACACAAGTTCTATAATAAAAAATTCCCACAAGTATATGAAAGTGACAACTCAGGAGACTCTCTATATGAAGAACATGGTGCTACTTTGAAGCACAAGTGTGGTAAACGGATAGTAACATTGCCCGTTCTCTCTTTA
Source organism: Aegilops umbellulata (assembly GCA_032464435.1). Taxonomy (NCBI): domain Eukaryota; kingdom Viridiplantae; phylum Streptophyta; class Magnoliopsida; order Poales; family Poaceae; genus Aegilops; species Aegilops umbellulata. The sequence goes on along the minus strand of CP136054.1, from coordinate 222,443,438 downwards.
TCTCTCATTTTTTAGAACAATATCATGAACCTCATCCCCGCATTTTGGAGGACTCATCAGTCTCCATCATTCTTTATCTCACTAGGACAATGCTCTAATAATGATAATCATCACGCTTTTATTTACTTACAACTCGATATTGGAACTCGATATACTGAAACAACATGACTCTATATGAATGCCTCTGGAAGTGTACAAGGATGTGCAATGATCTAGCGTAGCAGGTATAACAGTGATGAATCAAGGCTTTGCCACAAATACCATGCCAATTCTATATGATAATGCAAAGCAATATGATGATGAGCACACATGTCATAAGACGGAACAGTGGAAGTTGCAGGGCAATATATCTTAGAGTGACTATGGAAATGCCATGATAGGTAGGTATGGTGGCTGTTTTGAGGAACATATATGGAGGCTTATGTGTGGTAGAGCGAATCATACCACGGGTTTGGATGCACCGACAACACCAACTCTTGAGGTGACAAAGGGCAATGCACGGTACCGAACAGGCTAGCAATATGCGGAAAGGTGGGAGTGCGCAATTGTCCATGGACTCACATTATTCATAAAGAACTCATATACTTATTGTGAAAGTTCAGTTAGCCCTCGAAGCAATGTACTACTCGCATGCCCCTAGGGAGGAGGTTGGTAGGAGTTAACCATCACACACACACACACACACCGATTTAGACAGCACTCAAGGATTTCAATCAGACATAAAAATGCTCAAACATCTCCACCATGCACTACAAAAAAACACTTCCGTGATGATGCGTGTTTGTCACAGTATGTCACGTTTTCTGTCATGCATGTACATCCATGACAACTTTATGATAGAATCAAGATAGTCATACCCGTGTTTTCGTAGAAGTGTTCCATGACATTACCAAAATTATCATCACGGAAGTGTCCACTTCCATGACGATAAATCGCGCGTCATAGAATTGCTTTCGTCAAGGGTAACCGACATGTGGCATCCATCATAACGGGTCACCGTTATGCTATCAGGTTCCGGTTGGGATCTGATAACCCGTTCACAGCTCGGACCAATGGGGACTTTCCATGTGTAAAATTCTTAATGGCCAGAGGAGCCACGTGTCGGCTCATCGTTGGGACAGATGTCATCCACTCATTAGACCGAAGGCGCCTATGATATGTCGACACATGGCACAGCCCAACGGAGGCCCATTTCGGTGAAAAGCCGGCCTGTTTGACTTGGTCAAAAGGTAGCGGGCCGGTCCACGGAAAGCCTGTTAACGGCCTGTTCGCATATAGCCCATTTACAGCCCGCTAAGTCACGCCCCGTTATGGCCTATCTGAATTAGGCCCAGTAGCGTCAACTGGGCCGTCCAATATGATTCTAGCCCGTTGTAACTTCCGGCCCATGTATGGCCCATGATGTCTTTCGGCCCATATGAGGCCCTTTGTAACTCTTTGCCCATTAATGGCCCATTAGTCCGTCGGTCCGTTTCCAGCCTATGTTAACTTTCGGCCTTCTAAGGGCCCATTTATTCTTGGGCTCATTTCCAGAATTCGATTACTTATGGTCCGTTACTGGCATGTTCCGCTTGTGGGCCAAATTCAGCCCGTGGTTACAATCGGCCTGTTTGTGGCCCGTTAACCATTGGGTTGTTTTCATAGCGTCATCAAATACGGCCTATTAACGGCCTGTTATAGTCGGGCCAAAAAACAGACGATTTCCACTGTAGCCGTTTACGACCCATTTTTCGGTCCGTTATTGGTCCACGAATAGTATGGTCCATGTTTGGCAAAATGATTATACGGCCCGTAGAAGGCCCATAGATGAGACAACCCAAGGATCCTACGGCCCGTAGAAGGCCCATGGATCCTACGGCCTGTAGAAGGCCCATGGATCCTATGGCCCGTAGAAGGCCCATGGATCATACAACCCATGGAGGGCCATGGTCACTACAGCAAGTAGCAGGACCATGGTTGCAAAAGTCCATGTGTTGCCATGGTTATTGTGGCCTAGTCATAAAAATAGGTTGTTGTGGCCACTAGAAAAACGCGGAAAAATAGTTGCAGTGATTGCAAGCAAACAACTAAACAAGACAATAAGGAAATAAATAAGCAAGCAACTAATGCTAGGATATTACGGCTATTACACATATTACATCCACTGGGCATCAAAGTTCACCACCAATGTAAATATAGGGAACAAAGCAGCATATTACATACACTGGATGTCTAAATTGGCCCCTAGTGCAAATAAACGCGGCAGCAAAATAAGTCCATAACTGAAGCAACTTCAGAAGAGCTCAAGAAACGTTATCCTGGGTATCCACCATGCTGGCAATAAGCTTAGCAATCTTATTAGCTTTGTCCTGTTTGGCGCTAAAATCCTCCAACGCTTGCTATTGCACCAGAAAGTATGCATCTGGATGCTCCAGGGACTTCTGCAATCCTTCGGCTTCTTGTCGCAGCACAGCTCGTCGATGTCTTTCAGCTTGCAGTTGAGACTCAAGAAACTGAACGAATTCAGATAGTGAGTTTGAATAGCTTGTGCCAGCGGTAGTGGGCAGTATCTCGAACACTAAACCAAGACAGGACTTTGGGGTTGTCTCACTGTCTTCAAGATAGTTTTCCTTAGTTGTTTTATTAGCCTTGTTGGAGACCAACAAGGATGTCTCACTATCCTGAACCTTATCTGCATTACTTCATTTACCATTGCTTAATAACGCACTCTTCCCCAATATTCTGTTAGCATTCTAAAAGAAGAAACAAGCAGACGCATAACAGGTTTAGCATGTACTAGTATATGAAACTCATTTCGGTGAACCATATCATTAGTAAGGTGGGGAGGATTAAACTACCAAGTCTTCTATTGTCAAGTAGTACATAATAAAAGCATCAAACAAACATGTATCTATGTCCTATGGTCACTGCACTGTCTTGCCAAATCAAAATAGAGACATAGTTCAAATCATATCAGTTTAAGACAAAGCAGCACTGAAAGAATACAAAGCGTGGGAAACTACACGGCACAACAAGATTTCAGATGGGTACCACGGGTCTACATGTACAACAACACTATTGGCTCTGTTGTGATGCTAGTAATGTGCATGATATGACAAGTCAACTGTATACACAATTGAAATTGAAATCTACAGAGCTATTTATAAGAGCAAACATGTTAAAGAAACATGCGTAAACATACCTGTTGTGCCATTGGAGTTTCGACTGGATCCTTCAATTTAAAAATAAGTTTGTATGAGTAAATACAGTGATACAAGAGCAAAGCAGTATGCACGATAGCAATGGAATCTTAAATGAGAACAGTTGTTCTTCAGGTTTAAGCATTGTTCTACATGAACAGAGTAAGTAAGATGCAAGAATATAGTACTTAAAAATAGAAAATGAGCTCATAGACCTTACCACATTCTTGGTTCGGGACCAGTACAGAACAAGGCGTTCCCAGTCATCGTCCAGTAAATGTGTCTCACAAGAACGTAAGGGAATTTGATGGGTTTCTTTGCCAGTGAAGTACGTTTTCTTCGGGTAATTTCGATACTGCCACCAAGCATTCTTGAAGATAGCAGAGGTATTAGCACAGGTTACCTCATCCTGAGTTTCCAAATCGGTCCTTCTCTATTGAGAAAAATGGGAAAATTTGCTATATTATAACCATCATGGAGGTAGAATGTATGGGACAAAGCAAAGTAATTTCCATGAATAACATTACTTACACAAACTCTTGGACAAACACCTGCAACTGGCTCCTTCATCTTCGGTATAATATTTCCATGATGGGAAGATACGCATATAGGATTTAACAACTCAAATGCGATAGATGCTAAACTATGAGTAGCTAGTTGTGCTTCCTCCACAGGAATATGTGTACTAATTGGTGGAGTTGGGGTTCGCCGTGGTAGTACTGGCGCTTTGGGCACTAGATCTGCCTTACTAACTACTCTTGTTTGGGAGCTTTGTGGTGGAGATGGTGTTGTGTCAACAAGAATTGGGTTACTATCTGCTGGGGTTGAGGTTAGATTGGGTGAAACTGGTTCTCTGTCCATCGCAACAGGGGTACAATCTGCGAGAGTATGGGGTATGTGTGGTAGGGCTGGTTCTCGTGCATGTACAACCGAGGTGCTATCTCCACCAAGAGGTAGCACTGTTTTATTTGAAGACCGTGTTTTTACTTCGCTAGATACTCCCATCACCCGCTCCAATTCAAATGGCTGATAAACAGGAAACATAGTTGAATGTACAGACATTGTATGAGAGACAGATGCAATAGATAATGTGGAAAAAGAGGGCATGAAATAGTTGACATGTATATTGTTTAACAAAAAAGGATAGCATGACATAATTTCACATATATGATGTCTATGTAAACTAGATAGCATAGCATGACATAATCCAAAGAAATGATGACTAACTAAACAGGATGGCATGAGATAATTATATGATGTCTTTAGTAAACAGGTCCACATGACATAATTCACATACATGTTATCTAAGTAATCAGGATCGCATGATTTAATTCACATATGTGATTTATATGCTAAGTAGAGGGCATTCGCATACATGATGTCTGAACTAAGAACATCGTGTTGAATATTGTGTATATGATGTCTAAACTATGCAATGCAAGACATCATATGCATGATATGAGCAATATAACCATGCCAAGTTAGAGCATACACCTCGGTGGGGGAATAGGACTGGTCATCTGTCTTTAAATCCATCTCTGAGGAGCTATCGGGACCCAACAAGAGATCTGCTTCGACAGGTAGCATTGTCTGCTCTGAACATTACCCACTCAAATGGCTGATTCACAGGAAGAGTAGTTTAATGAACAAACATTGTCGACAAATGGAAATGTAATGAAGAAAAGGATGCGCAAGATATCATTGAAATATATGATGCCTGTTGAACAGGATGGCATTGCATATTTCACATATACTATGGCTGGCTAAAAGAGATGAGACTACGTAATTCCCATATATGATATAGAAACTAAATAGGTGGCATTACAGAACATGTCTAAACTAAGCAGATGACATATATGATGTCGAAAGTAGGCACTGCAAGACAACATATGCATGATATGACCAACATCATCATGCCAAGTTAGAGCAAACACCTTGGGGGGTAAATAGGAGTGGTCAGCTGCATCTGAATTAGCTGGATTACAATCTGGAGAGGGGGAGGGTTTGCCATTGAACCCACCATGGAGCGATGTCTGCATGACATTGTATTGCCGCGCAAAACTCTTCTCTTTTTCTCTACATGCTCGGCATGACTATGTACAATATATGACATGCATATGAAAAAATATAGTGAGATTATGTAAGGAGAGCATGTAAAAAATCTAGAGTGATTGTAACAACTAGTGGATGGATCCAAAAATAATGATAGCAGGCTGATGATAGCTTTAATTTGATAAAAAGACAGATGATGATTGCTTTACTATTTGTTTCCCACCCAAGATGAGCAACATAGGCATACCATAGGTGAACCAAATAATAGACAGAGATACTATTCATTGCTTCCTCGATATGTGCCTCACAAGTAATTTTAAAACTCAAGTTTGAATATTAATTTGGACCTGACTTGGAGTCTAAGAGGTGAATAGGATGATAAAGTAGCAGGTAATATAAAGCAATGCATAACATAAGCAGAAACAAAAGAGTGCGATCTCTCTTGTGGACCCGTGTACTCCTCAGGTTCATCTGCTGAGTCGATGATGGTGATGCAATTGTGGTGGGTGCCGGTGGTAGGGAAGAAGATCTAAGGTGGTGAAAGACGGTCAGGAGTCGTGATGTCTGGTTTGGTGGATGCTTCTGTCGATGGAGCAGCTCAGGTGAGGTGGACGACTTCGCGACAGGAGCAGGACAAACCACACAAAGTTTTCTTTGACACCTACCTGTAATTGAAGTAATTCTGTAAGGGATCCTTTGGCTTGCAAGATTCTAAAAACACAGGGATAGGAAAAATAACAGAGTAGGATAGGAATGCACGTGGGAAATAGAGCATTTGTAAACACTGGATTTCTGTCAACTTGGGTGTTTGGTTCACAGGAATGGGAAGAGTGGAGGAATGGAAAGAAATATGGACAAATTAAAGTGAAACCATATGAAAGCGTGTACAGTTAGAATGTTATTCTGCCACTAATGCACTTGGTCTTGTTTTCATGCATAGGATTTTGAAAAGTAGGTCCAGGTGGATGTTTTGCTCCATTCCTTTCAACAAAATGCATGAATAATTGAATAGTAGAGTGCCATAGGAAAATTTCCTATTGTTGTGTTTTTCCTTAAGTTTTTACTTTGACCCAAAATAGCCCTAATGGATCGACATGAATGTAGAGTAATTAGTGATGCGACAAGTGTACAACCTCTTTGTCATAGTCATGTCGACCTCAACATCATTAGGTTGATCGCTGAAGAAGTTGAGGCGGAGGTGGTTGTCGGAGGTGTGGAGGAAGATCTAAGGAATCTGTAAACGACATACAGGGCACTGCTCTGTTGTGATGGATGGTTCCATCGTTGGAGCAGCTCCGACGAGCCATAAGACGTCGAGGCTGAAGCAGTACAAGACAGACATCGTTAATCTCAAGTGGGATTCTAATAGCATCTCCAATAGATGATGTAAAATACATTACCAAAAAGTGATAGATGTAAAATTTACATCACCAAAAAACACCTGACTACAACAGAAGAGGTAAAATTTGTTGACTGTGAACTTAACTGTTGAAACTGAAACTTACTGTGGAGTCTAAATGTTACTGTCGAAACTAAACGCAATGGTAGCAGAGAGGCACTTCACATGTAGTTTAGGTCGCTCAAGCACTAGTAGTAGAGAAACAGTGATCTAAATCAGCATGCGATCGACGAGGAACACAGTAGCAAATCGCAGCTGGAGTAGTAGCCCCTAGAGGAGCAGCAACTAGTGGCAGAGTAGCAACTCGTGTAGCTGCAGCCCATGTATAAACGATTCCCTAAGGGTTGTATATAAGGAGGAAGAGGGGGAATTTCGTGGCCCCTTGTAGGAGGGGTCCGAAATCAACCCTAACTCTATTTTTCCACATATACGCACTCTAAAAATAGACTATACTTCTATATTTTGAAATTATAGGGGCCTGGCCCAATAAAGGTAACGCAGCACCTATAATAGCCTCTGGACGAAATTTGTGAAGTGGCATCTTGTATATTTCATCCAAGCCTTCATGCACTCATTATGGTGGCTCTAAGGTCTTGAAATCATCACTTGAAACTCCGTTCTTGTTTCCCTTGCGCATGCCATCATCTCCATGCTTGTTCTTGCTCCTATGTTCATCCTTCTCCAAGCTAGGCCCATCATTTGTAAGCAAAACAAATGTATCCAATTTAGGCAGCATCATATTCTCATGAACATTAGAATCATTACCAAGAAACATGAGTACCTGGTAATTTAATTGGCGTGCGCGAGCTCTAGTAATTGGTCCAGTATGTATAGTAGCAGGGGTTGCGGGTGTAACAATGGTATTGATGTCCTCATCATCCTCCCCTTCTTGAAATGAAGTCGTCCTCGACGGAAGATCATCTTCCTCAACGAAATAAGGCTTCAAATCTGCAATGTTAAAAGTGGGACTAACCCCAAAATCTGCAGGCAGCTCAAGTTTATATGCATTATCATTTATTTTCTCTAACACCTTAAAAGGACCATCAGCACGTGGCATTAGCTTTGATTTGTGCAAATCAGGAAATCTATCCTTACGCAAATGTAACCAAACAAGACCTCCAGGTGCAAACACAACATGTTTTCTACCCTTATCTCCAGCAAGTTTATATTTAGCATTCATACGCTCAATGTTTTACTTAGTTAACTCATGCATTTTTAAGATCAATTCAACACGTTGTTTAGCATCAAAATTAACCTTCCCCGAAGATGGAAGATGCAACAAATCAATAGGTGCACGAGGTAGGAAACCATACACAATTGCAAAAGGGCGCATCTTAGTAGTAGAATGCAGCGACCTATTATAAGCAAATTCAATATAAGTCAAGCATTCTTCCCACATTTTCTTGTTATTTTTCAAAACAGCCCTAAGCATGGTAGACAATGTTCTATTGACTACTTCAGTTTATCCATCAGTTTGGGGATGACATGTAGTACTAAAAAGCAGTTTAGTCCCCAACTTGGCCCATAAAGAATTATCATAAGGTCCATAAAAATAGCACGTAAATGTTCCAAATGTTCTTCCAAAGATTTGCTATAAATCAGTATATCATCAAAATAGACTACCACAAATCGTCCAATGAAAGCACGTAAAACTTCGTTCATTAATCTCATGAAAGTACTAGGTGCATTAGTTAACCCAAAAGGCATGACAAACCACTCATATAAACCAAACTTAGTTTGAAATGCTGTTTTCCATTCATCTCCCAATTTTATACGAAATTTGATGGTATCCACTATGCAAATCAGCTTTGGAGAATATTGTAGAGCCACTCAGTTCATCAAGCATATCATCTAGCCTAGGAATAGGATGATAATAACGAATGGTAATATTATTAATGCATCTACAATCAACACACATACGCTATGTACCATCCTTTTTGGCACTAGAATAATACGAACATCACAAGGACTAAGGGATTCACGTATATAACCTTTGTCGAGCAACTCCTGGACTTGACGCATAATCTCCTTCGTCTCCTCTGGATTGGTACGGTATGGTGCACAGTTGGGTAGCGATGCACCGGGAATTAAGTCAATCTGATGCTCAATCCCTCGAATAGGTGGTAATCCGGTGGCATGTCTTGTGGAAAGACGTCAGCAAACTCCTACAAAATGTTAGTAACAGCAGGAGGCAAAGAGGAAGGCACGTCCTCGAATGAAAATAATGCCTCAAATAGATTTGCTAAAATCTAGCTCCTCAATATCAGATTTGGTGGCAAGTAAACATGCACTTTTCAATTTAATTTCAGAAGAAACACTAGATGGTTTATTATCAGGCTTCATTTGTTGCTCAAATTCTTTTGCCACAATCTGATTTTCACTCTTATTTTTCTCCTATTTTGCTTTATTAGCTCTATTAATATCATCTTTCAAAATGGAATTGGGAGACATAGAAAGCAAAGTAATATGTTTATCCTTATGAACAAGAGTATATTGATTGTTTCTACCATGGTGTACAGAATTTTTATCAAAATGCCATGGTCTACCAACTAATAAGGAACATGCTTGCACAGGTACCACATCACAATCAACATAATCAGCATATGTAGAGACACTAAAATGCACACGAATAGTATGTGTTACCTTAACGTTGCCGCTGTTGTTAAACCATTGGATGTAGTAAGGATGTGGATGTGGTCTTGTGGTGAGAGATAGCTTCTCCACCATCTCCATTCTAGCCAAGTTGTTGCAGCTCCCTCCATCTATGATGACGCGAATAGAACGTTCCTTCACTACTCCCTTTGTATGGAACACATTATGCCTCTGATTTTGCTCAGCTTGTGTGACCTGCACACTCAAAACAGGTTGAGAAACTAAACATTCATACCTGTCAGCGTCTTCAGGAGCCATGTATTGCGTCTCATGATCAGAATCATCTCCACCGTGTTCTTCACATGTAATAAGAGCAAAAGTCTCCTCATCATAGTCACTAGCGGACTCATACCCACCATCCTCAGTAGCAATCATCACACACTGAGATTTGCATTCTCTCGCATAATGACCTCATCCCTCACAACGACGATGAATAATATCACTTGTGTGCCCTGTTGATGCCATGGAAGAAGAAGAACTCTGTGCAGGCCCAACAGGTGTGCTCTTGGCAGATAGTGGTGGTTGTGCCTGCTTTCTTGTATCACGGCTGGAGGTGGCACCTGATGGAGATGCTGGTGCAGTGGATGTAGAGGATGCACGTGGTGTCCATGATGAAGGTCGGCCTGTAAAAATGTTAGTTCGCACCAATGCCTGTCGATCCTGCACTTCACGTTCAGCTTTACAAGCAAGATGGAATAAACGAGTGATATTATTATACTCCTTATACTCTAGAATGGTCTGAATCTCTATATTTAATCCACCCATAAAACATGCAAGCATAGCTTCATTGTCCTCAACAATACCACATCTAATCATGCTAGTTTGTAATTCCTGATAATATTCTTATACAGAATTTTTTCCTTGTCTTAAGCGCTGCAATTTTTGAAGTAATTCACGTTGGTAATAAGGTGGAACCCAACGAGTACGCATAGTAGTTTTCAAAGCAGCCCAAGTAGCTGGAATGGGATATGATCTACAATGTTCAGACGACCAAACACATGCAAAACTAGTAAAAGCACAAACAGCAGCAGGAACACGTCTCTCCTTAGGATATTGTAAACATGTAAACCGTTGTTCAGTTTCTAACTCCCAAATAAGATATATATATATATATATATATATATATATATATATATATATATATATATATATATATATATATATATATATATGGAACATATCTACCCTCAAATGGTGGAATATTCAATTTTCGTTTAGGAAGATGGTCATGATCTCGTACCTCAGGTGGTGGTGCAGCCCTACTGTTGCGATGATATGCATGAGGACGACCTGGTGGTGGTGGTGTTGGTGGTTGCACGTAGTTCTAATTTTGATCAACCTCATCCTCGTAATGGTCCTCCACCTCTGCAGTAGCAGCAGGAGCTATAGAGGCATCAACAGTAGGTACACCGGCACCAGAAATTTGACCAGGCTCAAGGGGAATGCATTGTGCTCGTCCCACTTGATTTGGAAGGCGATGTTGTTATTGTTGTTGTGGTAGAGGTGTGGCAGGTGCAGCGGGTGGTGGTTGTGGAGGACGCGTGAGCAATTCATTAAACTTGTTATCGAGCTTTGTTTCGAACGCCTTCTCAATGCCATCTATCTTCTCCATGGCTTCTTCAAATCTGTTTAGCACATCTTCCACATGTCCACTCATCATTTGCTGAAACTTATCATGAAGCTCCTTGTTCGTCAAGTTCTCCCAGTCAGTCTCATCGGCTTGTGATCCTGCCATGGTTAGCAGCAAGAGAAACACACAAGAATATGATCCTACAGACTACTAACAAGTGGTGGTGGTGGGTATCGGTGTCAAAACCGGCGGATCTCGGGTAGGGGGTCCCGAACTGTGTGTCAAGGTCGGATGGTAACAGGAGACAAGGGACACTTTATTTTACCCAGGTTCGAGCCCTCTCGATGGAGGTAAAAGCCTACTCCTGCTGGATTAATATTGATGATATGGGTAGTACAAGAGTGGATCTACCATGAGATCAAGGAGGCTAAACCCTAGAAGCTAGCCTATGGTATGATTGTGTATGATGATGGTTGTCCTACGGACTACAACCCTCCGGTTTATATAGACACCGGATAGGGTTAGGGTTACACAGAGTCGGTTACAATGGTAGGAGATCTCGAATATCCGCACACCTAGCTTGCCTTCCACGCCAAGAAAAGATCCTTCCGGACACGGGACGAAGTCTTCAACTTTGTATCTTCATAGTCCTGGAGTCCGGCTGAAGGTATAGTTCGGCTATCCGAACACCCCCTAATCCAGGACTCCCTCAGTAGCCCCCGAACCAGGCTTCAATCACGACGAGTCCGGCGCGCAAATCGTCTTCGGCATTGCAAGGCGGGTTCCTCCTCCGAATCCTGTGTACCTGTACGAATAATGTCCGCTTTTTGTAATGTAGCACTCCTCGGCTTCAGTGCCCAATAATGGCCGTCTTCCACGTGCTGAACGAATGCGAAGAGCTTGGGGTGTTTTTTACATCCACACCCTTAGTCATATAAGCAAGCCGCCTATTTAACGGGATGGGGATTTAGATCTAAACCACATCACCTCCTCTCTGCGAGTTATCATCAGAGCGTCTCCAGCAAAGGTCCATTCCAACATGGCCAGTCGTCGCAGCTCCTCCCCTCGCCCCTCCAGTCCTAAACCCAGAGACTGGGAGAGATGCACCATCCCACACAGCGAGTTAGTGTCGCTCCAAGCCAAGGGATTTCTCCCTCAAGCCTATATGGTCTCGGTCCGAGCCGGACTCGCCACTTATCAAGGCGGGAAACAAGCGGAGAACTCACCTAGTCCCTCTAAAGGGGAGCGGGTGTGCCTGGCCTCTTATCTAATAAGGGGACTGGGATTTCCAATTCATCCCTTTCTCCGCAGGCTTTTGGAATTCTATGGTCTCCAGCTGCACCATCTTACGCCCGGTTCCGTGTTACACATTGCGGGCTTCGTTGCTCTGTGCGAGCTATTTTTAGGCGTCGAGGCTCATTTTGCGCTATGGAAGAAGATATTCTGCCTGGTGCCCCGTTCTCAAAAGGGGTCTATATATCAAGTGGGCGGAGCCGAAGTATGGCGCATCGCCGGGACCGGATACCTGTCCGGAACCCCGAAGAAGGCGTCCGAGGACTGGCCTTCAGAATGGTTCTATATAGACGACGTCCCCCTGCCGGACCCTATCCGGGCCGGTCTCCCTGAGTTCAACAACGCTCCCCTGAAGAAACGCCTGAGCTGGCGCCCTTGGAGCTCTCAGAGAGAGAATGACAGAGACGTCCTTTACTTAATGGGCCGGATTAAGCTACTGGCTCATTCCGGACTAACCATGATTAAAGTCATGGCCATATGCATTATGCGAGGGGTGCAGCCGCTCCAATACAGAAGCCACCCCATGTGGGATTTTAACGGAGAGGATGATGCCACCCGTTACGGCCGTAAGGGGCCGGACTCGCCTGCCGCTCTAGTGAAGATCTTATCCTCTCTGTACAAGGGATAAGAAGAGGAATTCCTCCACGTCGATCCGCAGGGCGGATTTTCCATGTATAGTCCTCCGAATTGGGTAAGCGGACAGTCGTACTTCCCTGTTCATTTTACATTCCCATGATTAAATAGGCAGTCTAACGACTTCAATGCAGGACCTGCGTCAGGAGGTAAAAAACATAAACAGCCGTCCTCCACAGCCAGAGGACCCAGACCGGTCCCTCGATCCGGACTCCGAAGAGGATCCGGACTTAGCGGTGGACTTCATTGACGGAGTGTTTCATCAGCTAAGCAAGGACAATACCTTGGTAGCTATTATGGCTGATTACCCAGGATTAATCCCGGCCTCCCAGGTGACAAATACCGAAGCTTTACCCCCTTAAGAGGGGTTCAGTTTTCATGGGCTTGGTTGTTCTGACAACAACCGTGCTTTGTAGGGGAGATTCCCGAGGGGGGAAGCCGACCCTGCTGCAGCTAGCTGGCGGGGGGCCGCAGGGCCCCATGGGGCGAAAAGGAACATAGTCCGGTCTGAGGTGCCAGAGCAAAGGTATGGCGTACCCTCTCTTTTTCCCTAGTGTTTTACTCCTCCAGGGTATATTAACATCCGTGCTATCTTCAGGACGAAGAGACCTCGCCGGACTATATCCGGAGAGGTTGCCAATCGGGCCTCCACCAGCCAGACTCCAACGCCCGGCCCGGAGGCGGAGGTCAGCACAAGGCACGCACCGGACGCTCCTCCATCAGAGGATGCGGACAGGCTGTCTGCCACCAATTCCGAGGTGGAGAGTGCCATGAACCACAGGCGTCGCCGGACAGTTCTTCGCGACACCTGTTTCTCCCAGGAGGCTTTAAATGCCTTTAATTCAGGAGACGCGTACCTCCGTGCCGCTCGAAATGGTTTAGCCAGAGCCACGGAGCAGTATGTAAAAGACATACGGGTAAGAAAATTTTGGTAAATATAGATATGCCAGTAGCTCCCGAGAATTGAAGCAGTGGAAATAACTGATTCGAGAATCATATAACATGCAGTTTCTTACCGAGAAGAATACCGCGTTGTCCCAGGAGCTGGAAAGGTGCAAAGCCCAACTAGAGGCCGCACGAACAGCAGCAGGAGGGTCTAAAGAGACCCCTGCAGGTAAACAATACTCTAGAATATTTAGTATTGTACGGATTTAAGTGCCAATCTGACAAATTGTATTGTAGATGGCGCCAGACTCGATCCGGACAGGCAACAGCTTCAACACCGGTTAGAGTCTGGTGAAAGCGTGCTAACAAAGGTGAGGCGGGAGAAGAATGATCTCCAGGATGCCAACACCAGGCTGGATGTCGAACTAAAAGATGTTCGTGGCCAGCTGTCGGACTCCAATAAGGAGAATCAGCGACTTCGACGTGGCATTTTTAGTAAGTGCTTAAGCGAACTCTTGAAAAAGGAGTTCGGCGAGGAAGACGACTAACAGAGTTATGTCTGTAGGTATGCTGACAGGTCGTCCTGCAGAGGAGATGCCCAGTTCAACGGGCGATCTTCTTCCCGAACTCTTGCAACTGCACGAACGAGTTCGGCAGGCGATGCGAGGTATTGCCCAAGCCTTGTGGCCTGCCCACTCCATACCCGAGGGCCTTGGAGAACTTGCGGAGAAGTTGAAGGGAGCTCGGCGGCGCTTCCGGTTGTGGGAGATATCGGCCTGCCGGCAGGGCGCTAGGGAGGCTTGGGCCATGGTGAAGACCCGCTTTACGAAGTCTGACCCCAATCACATGGCCGAGGTTGGACCGGTGGGGCCTGACGGGAAGGAGATCCCTGTGAGCTTAGTGTATGGCCAGGTAGAATTGGCCGCAAAGTATTCCCAGCAGGACTATAAATTAGACAGCCTGTTAGATGGTATAGAAGAGGAATACAATCAGTCCTGATGACTATGTAATTTATAATTGACATGTGTAATGCCTTCTAGCCGAATTGTAGATCGTTTGTCGTTGCCGACCTTTTCGCTTCGACCTCGGGACCTGACGGTCCGGAGTGTGTCCGAATACCATAACGGTTATATAAGAACCGAGGTATGCGTGGAGACCAGGCGTAGGGGTCATTAGTGCTTTATTAGACAAGTGCCCAACTAGTTATGTTATATTACATGGTTAGTAAGAAACATCTTCCAGAGAGAATAGTTCCGTTAAGGGTTCCTTTCGCTGGGGTGGCGTGCCCTGAAGTGCACGTCCGGACTGCAAGTGCAGGAAAACATCTGGGGGCATGTATAAGTAAAAAAAGGTTCATCTTTAGTTCACCGACCGAATATTCCCTTAAGAACGCTAGCTTTCGGCTTCACCCAGTCTGAGGTACACATCCGGCTTATCTGGCAGTAACAATCGCAGAGGTGCTCCCTTTACCGCCTAGCCGAACAATCGGGGACGTAGGGGTAAGCACAGGAGCTAGGCAACCCAGCTTGGCCAAAACTTAAGTCATATCGATGCATATAATGGTGAAGAAAAGGTGCATGCGGAAGTCTGACGCATGCGTTGGGCGTGAAACCCATATAAACAAGCTTCTGTTAGAGAAGCCCCCAGGTTTAAGGAGCGCGAGTGGCGCGTCACATGATGAGCCTTTAAGGGCTATAAAAGGAAAGAGTGGGGGGAGACGAAAACAGAAAAATATATACAAAAGTGGACAGAGGAAGGAGACAAACCCCGAGTCCGGCGCTAGGCATAGAATCTTCGGAGACATGCGGCATTCCATGGGTTCGGCTCGAGTCGGTTATCCTACGCATCTCGCAGGCGGTACGCTCCACCAGTCAGGACTTGGTCAATTATGAAGGGACCTTCCCATTTGGGCTTGAGTTTGTCCTTTTTCTTATCCGGCAGGCGTAGGACTAGTTCGCCAACGTTGTAATTTTTGGCTCGTACTTCTCTGCTTTGATATCTTTGAGCCTGCTGTTGATAAAATGCGGAACGGGCTTTAGCCACGTCGCGCTCCTCCTCTAAGGCGTCCAGGTTGTCCTGCCGATCAAGCTTGGCTTCTCTTTCTTCATACATGCGCACTCGAGGTGAGTCATGAATTATATCGCAGGGCAGAACCGCCTCTGCGCCGTATACCATAAAGAATGATGTGAATCCGGTGGTACGATTCGGCGTGGTTCGCAGCCCCCAGAGTACGGAGTCGAGCTCCTCTACCCAGTGCGTATTGGATTCCTTTAGGGACCGCACTAGTCTGGGTTTGATACCGCTCATGATGATACCATTTGCACGTTCGACCTGACCGTTAGTTTGTGGGTGATAGACAGAAGCAAAATCGAGCTTAATGCCCATGTTTTTGCACCACAGCTTTACTTCGTCAGAGGTGAAGTTTGTGCCGTTATCGGTGATAATGCTGTGGGGGACACCGTAACGGTGTACGACCCCGGATATGAAGTCTATCACGGGTCCGGATTCGGCCATCTTAACAGGCTTGGCTTCTATCCATTTGGTGAATTTATCCACCATGACCAACAGGTATTTTTTCTTGTGGGCTCCACCCTTAAGGGGTCCCACCATATCAAGCCCCCAGACTGCAGAAGGCCAAGTGATGGGGATGGTTCGGAGGGCGTTGGGCGGCATATGGCTTTGATTTGCAAAGAGCTGGCAACCGACGCATCCTTTGACTAAGTCATGAGTGTCTGCTCGGGCCGTCGGCCAATAAAAGCCCGTACGGAAAGCCTTGCTTACAAGGGACCGAGCTGCAGCGTGGTGGCCACCGAGTCCAGCATGAATTTCAGCCAACAGACTCCGCCCTTCCTCCTCGGAGATACATCTTTGAAGGACTCCTGTAGTGCTTTTCTTATATAGCTCTCCCTCGTGGATTTTATAGGATTTAGATCGCCGCACAATGCAGCGTGCCTCGTTTTGGTCCTCTGGGAGTTCCCGCCTAGTAAGGTAGGCTAGGAATGGTTATTTCCACAGGGCGATGACCGCCATTATTACGTGGGTTGAAGGTGTGATTTCAGTGGCAGGGCCTCCGATTATGTCGGATTGTTCGGCTTCGGGTTGTACGGTTATGTCCGGACTGTTGTCCGAGGGCTCCCCCTCCCATGCTACAGATGGCTTGAATAATCTTTCTAAGAAGATGTTGGGGGGACCGCATCTCGTTTTGCTCCGATGCGTGCCAAGACGTCTGCTGCCTGATTGTTTTCTCGGGCTATATGGTGAAACTCCAGTCCCTCGAACCGAACTGACATTTTTAGGACGGCATTGCGATAAGCTGCCATTTTTGGGTCTTTGGCGTCGAAGTCACCATTTATTTGGGATATCGCGAGGTTTGAGTCCCCGCGTACTTCCAGGCGTTGAATGCCCATGGATACTGCCATCCGGAGACCATGTAGAAGGGCCTCGTATTCGGCTGCATTGTTGGAGTCTGTGTACATAATTTGGAGTACATATTGGACTGTGTCCCTGTAGGGGACGTCAAAACGACGCCAGCCCCTAGTCCGGCCAACATTTTGGAGACGTCGAAATGCATGATCCAGTTTGAATATGTGCCGTACTCTTTAGGGAGTTCGGCCTCTGTCCATTCGGCGACGAAGTCGGCTAGGACTTGCGATTTAATGGCTCGCCGTGGTTTGTAGGTTATGTCGAACGGGAGGAGCTCTATGGCCCATTTTGCTATCCGTCCCATTGCATCGCGGTTGTTGATAATATCGTTGAGTGGAACTTCCGAGGCTACTGTTATAGAACACTCTTGAAAGTAGTGTCGTAGCTTCCGGGATGCCATAAACACCGCGTACGCGATCTTTTGGTAATGCGGGTACCGGGATTTGCATGGTGTGAGGACAGTGGACACGTAGTAAACCGGCCTTTGAAGGGGGAGTTTGTGTCCGTCCGTTGCCCGCTCGACGATGAGTACTGCGCTAACAACTTGATGGGTTGCGGCAATGTACAATAGCATGGGTTCGCCGGTGTTCGGCGCGGCCAGGACTGGGTTTGTTGCCAAGATGGCCTTTATTTCCTCGAGTCCGGCTGTGGCAGCGTCTGTCCACTCGAAGTGTTCGGTGCACCTAAGGAGGCGGTAAAGGGGCAATGCCTTTTCTCCCAGGCGGGAGATAAAGCGGCTTAAAGCCGCCACGCATCCGGTGAGTTTCTGTATTTGTTTGAGGTCTTTTGGGACATCCAATTGTGACAGAGCTCGGATTTTAGCTGGATTTGCTTCAATTCCTCTACCGGATACAATGAAGCCCAGGAGCTTTTCGGCTGGAACGCCGAAAACACATTTTTCCGGATTGAGCTTAATGTTGTATTTTCGGAGGTTGTCGAATGTGAGCCTCAAGTCATCTACTAGAGATTCGACATGTCTTGATTTAACGACCACATCATCTACATACGCCTCCACTGTTTTGCCGATCTAGTTTGCCAGACATGTTTGAGTCATGCGCTGATAAGTTGCGCCGGCGTTTTTTAGCCCAAAGGGCATTGTGTTGAAGCATAATGGGCCGTATGGTGTGATGAATGCTGTTGCGGCTTGGTCTGATTCTGCCATCTTGATTTGATGGTAACCGGAGTATGCGTCAAGGAAGCACAACGAATCGTGTCCTGCAGTGGCATCGATGATTTGATCTATTCAAGGGAGGGGGAAGGGATCCTTTGGGCAAGCCTTATTAAGGTCTTTGAAATCGACACACAGGCGCCAGGATTTGTCCTTCTTTGGTACCATCACCAGGTTTGCTAGCCAGTCCGGGTGTTTTATGTCTCTAATGAATCCGGCTTCCAATAACTTGGCTAGCTCCTCTCCCATAGCCTGTCTCTTTGGTTCGGAGAAACGCCGAAGAGCCTGTTTGACAGGTTTGAATCCTTTCTGGATGTTTAGGCTGTGTTCGGCCAAACTGCGTGGGATTCCTAGCATGTCTGAGGGGTGCCAAGCGAAAATGTCCCAGTTCTCTCGTAGGAACTCTCGCAGTGCGGCGTCTACACCAGGGTTCAGTCGTGCCCCGATGGAGGCCATTTTATGGGGGTCCGTTGGGTGGACCTGGAATTTGACTATTTCGTCCGCTGGTTTGAAGGATGTGGATTTGGATCTCTTATCGAGTATCACGTCATCCCTATTGACCGTGGATCGCAGCGCAGTCAGTTCCTCAGCCGCTAAGGTTTCGGATAGTGCCTCGAGGGCCAATGCGGCTGTCTTGTTCTCGGCGCGGAGTGCTATGTCCGAATCACTAGCGAGGGTGATAATTCCGTTTGGCCCAGGCATTTTAAGCTTCATGTACTCGTAATGGGGTATGGCTTGAAAAATTGTGAAAGTCTCCCGTCCTAGTATAGCGTGATATCCGCTTTTGAACGGGGCCACCTGGAACGTGATCTGTTTGGACCTGTAATTATCCGGCGTGCCGAATACCACATCTAGTGTGATCTTTCCGGTGCAGCGCGCTTCCTGACTGGGGATTATTCCTCTAAAGGTTGTGCTGCTTCGCTCAATGCGGTTCCAGTCTATTTCCATCTTTTGGAGGGTTTCCTCGTAAAGGAGGTTCAATCCATTGCCTTCGTCCATGAGTAACTTTGCGAGGCGACAGCCGTCCACTATGGGACTGAGGACCAACGCGGCTGGTTCTCTGGCTGCTCGAATTTTAGGCTCGTCACTCGCGTCGAAGGTGATAGCAGTATTACTCCATGGGTTTATTGTCGCTACTTGATAGACTTCAGTGAGGCTGCGGAGTGTTCTTTTTCGCATGTTATTTGATGCGAAAGTCTCAAAGACTGTGAGAACTGAACTGAAATTCTCGGGCTGGTTTCCTTTGACCTCTGGAATTAGGAGGTCCTCGCCAATTTTGGCCACCTGCCGGAGTATCCAACATGCCCTGAGGCTGTCAGTTGGGGTGGCCTCCTCTGCACTGTGAATCTTGCAGGGTCCATCTAGCCACTTTACCAGTATGGCTCCATGCCACCTAGAGGGTTTTGACTTTTAGCGTTTAGTCCGAGCGCCTTACTGCGGTGCGCCCTCTTGATTCGGACGGGATTGCTATTCAGGGCCGGATTATCCCAAAATTCAATTTCGGTTTTCCGAGCACTTTCCATGGCACAGTATTTTTGTACTATGGACGCCAGGTCAGCAAAGCGTGTAATATTACGACGGCTTATGGCGTTGAGTATTCCCTTGTCCGTGCAGTTACTGCAAAAGATTGAAATTGCGTCTCCCTCGCGGCAGTCCTTTATCCTGTTCGTAACCAGGAGGAATCTGGCCCATTAATGATGTATTGATTCTTCGGGCGTTTGCCTGATTTGGGAAAGATCGCTTAAGATCGGGTGGGCGGGTGTCGTTGAATCTGAGACCTCGCCCAATCTGTTGTTCGGAGGCCAAAGAACTTCCGGGTTCTGAGATCCGGAGTCTTGGATGTTATCCGATTTGCCTGAGTTTAAGCTCAGGTCTTGGATTGTATCCTCCCCTCCGCGGATATCCGGCATGGAGGGTTCGGGGATTCGGACGTAGCTAGTCCTTAAGATAGATGAAGGGTCGCGGCATTGTGTCTCCACCACAACAATGTGGTGGGTGACCTGGGGAGAGTTAATTTCTCTCAGATCGGGTTTAAGCCCAACCTGGTCGTAATTTGTGGCGACACCCAGTGCGGCGATACGATCCAGGAGCTCATTAACCGAAGAGAGCTCCATCGGATCCAATTGCTCGGCGAGTTCTGAGCCGACGTGGAGGTTGCTTTCGATGACCCGGGAGGTCACCGTCGGCGTAACAGCCGAACAGGCGGTTGTGAGAAAACCACCTAGCCGGAGAGTTTGGCCGACAGCCAAGGCTCCTTTCGTAATGGCGCCGTCTTTAAAGACGGGAAGAGGCATCCTTCCTGATCGCGATGGCATAGAGGAACTCTCAATGAAATCACCAATGTCGGTGTCAAAACCGGCGGATCTCGGGTAGGGGGTCCCGAACTGTGCGTCAAGGTCGGATGGTAACAGGAGACAAGGGACACTTTATTTTACCCAGGTTCGGGCCCTCTCGATGGAGGTAAAACCCTACTCCTGCTGGATTAATATTGATGATATGGGTAGTACAAGAGTGGATCTACCACGAGATCAAGGAGGCTAAACCCTAGAAGCTAGCCTATGGTATGATTGTGTATGATGATGGTTGTCCTACGGACTACAACCCTCCGGTTTATATAGACACCGGATAGGGTTAGGGTTACACAGAGTCAGTTACAATGGTAGGAGATCTCGAATATCCGCACACCTAGCTTGCCTTCCACGCCAAGAAAAGAACCTTCCGGACACGGGACGAAGTCCTCAACTTTGTATCTTCATAGTCCTGGAGTCCGGCTGAAGGTATAGTTCGGCTATCCGAACACCCCCTAATCCAGGACTCCCTCAGTGGGTGTCACAAATCCATCAAGCAAATCTCAAATTCTTACCAGTTCTTACCCAGCAGCAGGCGGTGACGGAAATCGTTGTAGTCAAAACTCTCAAAGCTTGGATATAGCAATTACCAGGGAGAGTCAAACGCACGACGTAGATGTATGTGGAGCTGGGAAGGCTTATAATATGGTAGCAAAAAGGGTCAGCAATAATCAATTCAGAGATGCAAAGTTGAATAAATGCTCAACGACAGTACTGTGCTGGTCCTAGGCTAGACCGTGCTAGAGACGCGAGCCTAGAACACTAACAAAATCACGGCGCTGCACGTAAACAAGGGAGGAGCATGCTCTGAATTTATTTTCCTTTTTCCTACTTTTTTAGCACTTTTTTCCTCTCTTTTTTGCTCCGCAACAAAAAAATCGAAAAAGTCTACAAATGGTCTAAAAACTGCCTAACCGGGATTTTCCAGACTTAGTTTTTTTTAAATTGGAACTATTTTTCTACTGCGGGTAGCAAGAAAGTTCGGGAGTCCTGCTCTGTCACGACTCGGAGTATGGCGTGATCTGGAAATCCAAAACAGAGTAACAAAATACTGGACTCAGACTAGGACTGGTGGCGGAGATGAATCTGGGGGAACTCGGATTGGTGGCAGAGATGAATTTGGTGAACTCAGACTCGTGGCGGATATATGTTGCAGGTGGACTTGAATTGGCGTGATGGCGGCGGATATGTGGTGGCGTATATGTGTTGGAAATATGCCCTAGAGGCAATAATAAAAGCATTATTATTATATTTCCTTATTCATGATAATTGTCTTTATTCGTGCTATAATTGTGTTATCCGGAAATCGTAATACATGTGTGAATAACAGACAACAACATGTCCCTAGTAAGCCTCTAGTTGACTAGCTCGTTGATCGACAGATAGTCATGGTTTCCTAACTATGGACATTGGATGTCATTGATAACGAGATCACATCATTAGGAGAATGATGTGATGGACAAGACCCAATCCTAAACATAGCATAAGATCGCATAGTTCGTTTGCTAGAGTTTTCCAATGTCAAGTATCCTTTCCTTAGACCATGAGATCGTGTAACTCCCGGATACCGTAGGAGTGCTTTGGGTGTGCCAAACGTCACAACGTAACTGGGTGACTATAAAGGTATACTACGGGTATCTCTGAAAGTGTCTGTTGGGTTACATGGATCGAGACTGGGATTTGTCACTCCGCTTGACGGAGAGGTATCACCGGGCCCTCTCGGTAATGCATCATCACAATGAGCTCAATATGATCAAAGTGTTTGATCACGGGATCATGCATTACGGTACGAGAAAAGTGACTTGCCGGTAACGAGATTGAACGAGGTATTGGGATACCGACGATCGAATCTCGGGCAAGTAAAATACCGATTGACAAAGGGAATCGTATACGGGATTAATTGAATCCTCGACATCGTGGTTCATCCGATGAGATCATTGTGGAGCATGTGGGAGCCAACATGGGTATCCAGATCCCGCTGTTGGTTATTGCCCGAGAGCCGTCTCGGTCATGTCTGCATGTCTCCCGAACCCGTAGGGTCTACACACTTAAGGTTCGGTGACGCTAGGGTTGTGAAGATATGTATGTGCAGTAACCCGAATGTTGTTCGGAGTCCCGGATGAGATCCCGGACGTCACGAGGAGTTCCGGAATGGTCCGGAGGTAAAGAATTATATATAGGAAGTGCTATTTTGGCCATCGGGACAAGTTTCGGTGTTATCGGTATTGTACCGGGACCACCGGAGGGGTCCCGGGGGTCCACCAGGTGGGGCCACCTGCCTTGGTGGGCCACATGGGCCTTAGGGGGTGCGCCTTGGCCTGCTTGGGCCAAGGGGCACCAGCCCCAAGGGCCCATGCGCCAAGGAAACTTGGAGAGGGGAGAGTCCAAAGAGGGGAAGGCACCTCCGAGGTGCCTTGGGGAGGATGGACTCCTCCCCCCCTCTTGGCCGCACCCCTTCCTTGGAGGAAGGGGCAAGGCTGCGCCCTCCCCCCCCCTCTAATGCACCTATATAAAGGGAGGGGAGGGAGGGGTGGCCGCACCCTTATGCCCTGGCACTCCCTCCTCCCTGCAACACCTCCTCCTCCTCCTCCCGTAGTTGCTTAGCGAAGCCCTGCCGGAGTTCTGCTGCATCCACCACCACACCGTCGTGCTGGATCTTCCTCAACCTCTCCTTCCCCCTTGCTGGATCAAGAAGGAGGAGACGTCTCCCGTCCCGTACGTGTGTTGAACGCGGAGGTGCCGTCCGTTCGGTACTAGATCATCGGTGAATTGGATCACGGCGAGTACGACTACCTCATCCACGTTCACTCGAACGCTTCCGTTGCGATCTACAAAGTGGTATGTAGATGCTATCTAATCTGAATACTCGTTGCTAGATGAACTCATAGATGGATCTTGGTGAAACCGTAGGAAAAATTTTAAATTTCTGCAACGTTCCCCAACAATATGGACTCGAATTGCCGGTGAATATGTGGTGGTGGTATATGGCAGCGGCGATGAAGTTCATGCGGTGGTGGTATATGGCAGCAGCGATGATGATGATGCGTTGGTGATATATGGCAGCGGCGACGTGACAACCTGTGAACAAAACTCAAAAATCTAAAGGACTAGATGCTAAGACTAACAACTTTACACGACGATGCAACTGCAAGTTCAACAAAGCAAATACATAAAAGATTATGCAAAGGCTCAGATTGGTTCAGATAGGATGAACTAACCCTAAAATTTTTTTGGCTTTTTCATCGACTATAGGTATGAAGAACAGACTCGATCTAAACTATGAAAAAAACTATAAAATCACATCGAGCAACCTGGAAATCTGATACCACTTGATAGAGGTGAAGGTGTCCCGATGTTTCGATGAGATGGCTATCATTTTCTGTGGGGGTCGACTTTGATGATCCGACTACGAACGTGCGAAGGCGTCGCACCTTAGCAATCGCTAAACCAACTTCCGAGGGTTATTGACCACGCCGGAGCACGATCAACCTGACCACGAGGGTCTATTTCCTTCGAGCAAAATAAAGAACAAGCAAGAAACTGAGATTGCAATCTGGATATTGCGAATATAAGATGAAAGCTTTATTGATCAAGGTGGGGTTCTGTGACGCCTTTGTCTGGTCGTTGAACACAGACGAAGTACGCAAAGTTGCAGCTATGGTGAACTTTTAAACTAAACAAAACCCAAAGTCTAAACGATTCCCTAAGGGTTGTATATAAGGAGGAAGAGGGGGGAATTTCGTGGCCCTTGTAGGAGGGGTCCGAAATCAACTCTAACTCTATTTTCCCACATATACGGACTCTAAAAATAGCCTATACTTCTATATTTCGAAATTACATGGGCCTGGCCCAACAAAGGTGACGCAGCACCTATAATAGCCTCTGGACGAAATTTGTGAAGTGGCATCTTGTATATTTCATCCAAGCCTTCGTGCACTCATTACAGTGGCTCCAAAGTCCTGAAATCGTCACTTGAAACTCTGTTCTTGTTTCCTTTGTGCATGCCATCATCTCCATGCTTGTTCTTGCTCCTATGTTCTTCCTTCTCCAAGCTATGCCCTTCATTTGTAAGCAAAACAAATGTATCTAATTTAGGCAGCATCATATTCTCATGAACATTAGAATCATTACCAACAAACGAGAGTACCTGGTAATTTAATTGGCGTGCGCAAGCTCTAGTAATTGATCCAGTATGTATAGTAGCAGGGGCTGCGGGTGTAACAATGGTATTGATGTCCTCATCAACATGGTCAGCCCTTTTTGGAGACTAATACACTACTTTTGATGTGTCCCGTCAACTCGCAAATGAGGAGAAGCTTTGCTTACTACGACTAGCCACAGTGGACAGTAATAACGCTAGTAACATACACATATTCCTAGACTATGTTATTACCTTCATAGTGGGTAGTAGCATAAGTGTGGTGTCATGCCAAGCTGCATTTATTAGGTTATGGACTCATATTGCATTGGGACATGTGATGTTACAGTAACTAGCTAAGTTACTCAAACTACCTCTCTCCTCATTAACTCACTGCCACATAAGCAAATTTCCTGAATTGGACTCGATGTTACTGCTGAAGTTACTCCCACTGTGGCTATCTACTACTAGTACGACCTCTCCCTCGCTCACGTGTGCGCGGTGGCTCACAGGATGAGGAGAAGCTTTTGATTTACGATAGTGCGCTTAATACAGGCGGTGGACGTGTAACAGTTCGTTCGGTGTCAGATTGCCTGAAGTATCTATATTGTAGTACCATCATCATTGTTTGACTTCCGGAGGCGGCGAAGAGCCAAGCGCACGGTCACCTACTCACAGTATAACCTGTCGTGTTTGCACGAATTTTTTAACGCGGTACAATCTGAGTGGATTGCTCCAGTGGTAATCACACATGAGCCAATCGATTCGCACCCTTCTGCGCTCCATTTTGTCTTGTGTTCCTTCCTCCGTCGAGCACGCTGACAAGTGGGCCCCATGCTCATTTATGCCAATGTGGTATTCAATTATTTTGCCAGAGTCACCTATCACACCCTTTCGATGCCACGTCAATGTACCCACTAAAAACAAGTTAGCCTTGTTCAGTTCAACCGCCTCCCTAAGTGTTTGGAGAGGAATTGGACGTCGTGAAGCGGTTCTATAGGTGGGTAGGCGGCAAAAAACAGGGGAAAACGCGTGAACCAACTGGACAAGAGATTTGGTTGATTTTATATCCCAGAATAATATAAAATATTATGAGTGCAGACGCTCCACCACGAGGTTCCTTGCTCCTTCTCAGTCGTCGGGAATCTATGTTCTTCCACTCTTTTTTTACGTGAGCTTTGTTCATCCTTTTGCCAACACACGGGACATCTAGCATCGAGGTGCACGTGTCATGCAAGAAAATGGAGATAAGCAGTGTGTAAGTGAGTCAAGCACTTCGATGGCACCTAGTACTACGTAGTATTTTTTCTCCTCGATGGCACATGAATAGTGCACATACTCAATGACGGAGCATGGGATGGTAGCCATGGAAATGGTCGGCCCTTTTTGGAGAGAGTACTAAATAACTTTGATGTGTCCCGTCAACTCGCAGAACGGCGAGAAGCTTACTTAGTACGCCTTCTCCCTCGCCAACGCGTGGTGGTGGCTCGCAGCACGAGGAGAAACTTTGCTTACAAGTGGTGGACGTGCAGCAGTTCCTTTGGTTTTAGATTGCCAGAAGTAGTACTACTGTAGTGCCATCATCATTGTTTGACTTCCGGAAGAGGCGAAGAGCCAAGTGCAAGGCCACCTACTAACCTAGTACAGTATACTATAGCCAAAGTTGGTCCACCTTTTTAGAGCATCATTAATTAATATAGGCAGCTCTTGCAGCGGCACATCATTTAGAGCAAGTACTCTCTTCGTAGGAACTTAAAACGCAGGAATAGGAAAATTATGAGGGGGTGTCTCCAACAGTGTTCCTCGGCTCGCACCTAGATTCATGGTGGTCGAAGTTCGAGTCATTCATCTGGTACACGTGGCATCTCAGATATGGACACAAGGTGATGTACACCTTCAAGGTCCACGGTCAAGGGGGTCAGGGCGGACGTGAACTCTCACTGCGTCCGCCATTTGAAGCGGTGCGCCAACCCAGGGCGCCACCCGCTGCACTCCCAGCTGTACCCACCTCCTCGTCGCATTCAAAAACCTACATTTAAATCTACGTGGAATGCGAGAAACCAACTCCGGCCACACACGTTCGTTCAGGAGCAGGACGCCGGCAAGCTCCTCCTTCCACCAATTTGTCCACTCTTTCGACGGCATCCGACGAGCGGGAAGAGTAGTTCTCCGGCATAAAAGCCGTCTGGGTGGCTCGCCGAGTCCGGCATTTACGAGCGAGGCAGGTCGCTACTCCACCTACCTCGCCTAGCCCGTCGAAGGCAGTTGCCGCACTAAGCCAGCGCGTGGTTCCATAGCTGGCCACTCCAATACAGCTTGAGGAAGAGTGCCAACTTGCTCCACGCCGGCTTGTCGGGGAGCACGGCGGCACGGGCATCGTCGTTGCCCTCGATGTCGCTGCGTCGTACAACACCTCCAGTGTCTACGACTGCGCCTTCCATCGTAGCCGCGCCATGCAGGCAAAGAAAGAAGTCGCCGCGGATGTCAACGAGGTGACGGCCAGCACATCCTCGCCCGCCACCATCATCGAGGAGAAGTAGAACACGGGAGGCCACCGGCGATTGTATCCCATGAAGGCCACCGCGGAGGCGATGCCGGTGAATACAACCAGTGTCTTGCACGATTCTTCTTCAGCCGAATGCTGGAGGAGGACAAAGAGATCAGGCGGCGACCATTCACATTAGGTATATTAATTCTACCAGGCTGGTTGTAATGGGAGTATCATAAGTAGTCTCATGCATGCCAACTAGTAGGCAAATTTGATGAGGTGGCGTAGAATTAAATGAAGAAAGAGAGGGTTGAGTATCATATTATGATACCGTATGGAGTTAAGTTACTCCCACTGTGGTTAAACTTAGGCCTTGTTTGGTTCAACCTCCTCCCAAGGGGTTTGGAGAGGAATGGAGCGGAATTTGGCTTGTACATGATTTAATCCCCCAAAATCCCTATTAATCTATGTATATTGTGGGCATGTTATTTGACCCCTCATTTTGCCACACTACGACCAATGTGAGTGTCTGCATGCAGTAACCATCCTCTAATTTGGTGGATGCCAAGCCGGCCCGAAAAGGAGCTATAACTTGTTTTCAAGTTGAAAAATGTTACCGATGAGGAGCCATAATTAAGCTGGAGGCGTCTCCTATTTTCTTTCGAATGGGAAATAAGCTGGAGAGTTGGAGAGTGTCTCTAATGGGATGCCTCTAGTGTTAAGGCCCTCCAGTACGAAACACGAGCAGCCAACTGGGCCGATACAAAAGCTAATCCATCTTAAAGCCCATTTGTTTTTGTTTTTTGCAAGGAGAAGCCCATATTTCTTGAAGAGGGGGCGATCCCAAAAAAATCCTCCTTCCTCCTCGCTTCCACTTATACTACAGCTCGCTGGATTCTCCCGCTTCTGTCGCCCCCCAATTCCCCCCACTCCCCATCTTCCTCACTCGTACAGAAAGCCCCCGCTCACCTTCTTCCTCACTCGTACAGAAAATGCATGTTCCTCTTCTTCCACTCCTACAGAAAACCCCAGCCATCCTTCTACTCGCACTGCCACTAGGCTCGTCTCTAGCTACTCTGCTCAAACACGTGATCTCGGGGCGACGCCCGCAAGGAAAATGGAGTCGGCTGGCCCTAGTGCCAAGAAGATGAGGCTCCCGCCAGCGGTGACGCTGGCTGTAGATTTCGCACCCGGTAGCACGGGGAGAAGAGGCGAGCTCCCCCCCCCCCCCACCACCCACCCGGATCTGAGGAACCCATAGAATCTCCGGTGGACCACATCAGCGATCTCACGGATGACATCCTTGGGGAGATCATCTCGCTTCTCCCCACCCAGGATTGCTGCCGCACACAAGTCCTCTCAACTTGGCGGCGCCCTCTATGGTGCACCGCGCCCCTCAATCTCGACTGTCATCAGATATCTGCCCTTCCAGAATCTGATCTCCTCGGAGCCATCGTCTCCTCTCACTAGCAGGGCCCCGTTCAACGCGTCTGCATCCCGACAAGGTACCTGCTGTCCATACCCTGCATGGTGGACGCTTGGCTGACATCCCCTGAATTCAAAAAACTCCACCAGTTTGAGTTCTACCATTACCACCAAAGTTTCATACCATGAACCGAACAACAAGAATTTGTGCCCACACCACCGTTGTCCATCTCGTGCTTTTCCTCCTCTCTCCAAACCGCCACCTTCGCTCGCCATCTAGCAGATGATCTGGTACAAATGCTTCGACTCCCACTGCTAAAAAAACTTCCGCTTGTGGTGGTTTATCTGTCGGAGGCCTCACTACATAGCATCATCCACTCCAGTTGCCCTGCCCTGGAGCGCTTGCCGATTGTTTTGGGAATAGAAATCCCTATCAGTTGTCTCCAAATAAAGTCACCTCACCTTAAAAGCAATGGAATTTGTTTTGAAGGACAATAACTCATCATCGAAGATGCCCCTTCACTTCAAAGGTTGCTCCTTCATTATTGTTATAAACCTTCGCAAATAATTGTCGTCTCTGCGCCCAAACTAGAGACCTTGGGTGGAATTCGTGATCCATTTAATGATCACAACAAGTTGGTGTTTGGCTCCTCACTTTTTCAAGTACCGTATATTATCATCTACACATTTGTAATCATAAGTTGCATTTTTTTATTTGTGTGCATAAGTTTTATATCATTTTGGAGTACACTTTGGGTACTAATATTATGTTATATGCTCAATGAAGAGTTCGTCCATGGATAGCCTATCAATGCTGCTGGATTATGTCAAGATCTTATATATCGGAATGTATAGTTATGATCTGAACATAATTATTGGCTTGCTGCAATGCATTCGATGTCTGGAGAATTTATATATAAAGGTGATGATTTCATGCAAATTGAAAGCCCGTATATATTGTACTAGAATTGACCGTTCAGCTGCTCTTTCGACATACTCTTTTTTCAGACCTTAACTATATTCAATCTTTGTGTCTTCTAAGGCACTAACACATGGAGAAAAACATATAACCAATCGGTGGCGTAATAAGCACCAGGATTTTATCAGTTCTCATGACATTCGTTTGAGGACAATAACGATGGAAGGATATGCATCCAACTAGGCAAACAGAAGCTTTGTCACATTCTTCCTGTTGAATGTGAGGTTACTATTATCCATGAGGCTTAAGTTTTTCAACAAGAGATTTCTGACGGACGGACATGTTGAACATCAAAAAAAGAAGTTTTAGGTGGACAAATGGGCTTCTGAACGTGCTCAGCTTCTATTTACAACAACTTGTAGTCATCCTCCAATAATTTTTTTGCATAGGATGTTGATTTTATGGATCAGACCGATCCATTTGTTTGTGACTACGAAAAAGAGTGGTTGGTTAGATGTTATTGCCATGTTCAATCTGGGTTTTGTCTAAATTTGATGAACAATTAATCCTTGGGCTTTTTGTACCATTTGTAAGCTTGAGTTACATGTTGTTGCCCTCGTACCCCCCCTCCGCCTGCCACTACACTACCGCATCTTCCACGGCTCCTGTTCGTTCCTGTCCGAGGCCTCGCCGTCGTTCTCTACCTTGGTTCGCTCACTGTGCCCGCCACCGTCTGGCATTGTCAACATGGTCAACAACCGAGAGGAATCAGGAGATGAATGTACGTGGAGAGGCTGACAGTAGGGACCCACCAGGGTCATTGCATTACGCAAGCAGGTGCCTCATTATTACAAATACTTCCTCCTAATTGTTTGACAACTAGGTCCCACGCCATTGTCAATGTAGTCAATAAACGAGAAAATTACACAATGAGCGGACAACAACAATGACCCAGTAGCTCGCCCAGTTGTTTTTTAGTTTTAGAGACAGAGCTCAATTGCGCGTTGTGCGGGGGCTGTGGCCCGTCTAGCCCATGCTTACGCTTTTATTTAAGCAGATGAAGAGCCCATATGATATCTTTTTTCTTTCTAAAAATGGCTAGCCAAGTTCTTTTTTTTTGGAGAATAGCCAACCGAGGCCTACTTGCTTTTCTCAGCCCTACTGGGCTGCAAATCTTTCAAGATGAGGAGGGATGTAAGTAGTAAGAAATGGGCTTCCTCAGAAAATGGGCTATAAGTTGTAAGAAATGGGCTTTAAATTTTTAAACCAAAGCCAACCGGCAATTACATTCAAATATCGTTTTTTCTAGATTTCTCTACTCTTATAAAAAGCAGAGTTGGTGATGATGGTGTGCCTGCCATCCTGCAATGTAGGACCTCCGATCTATATCTAACGGATAGGAAGGAAACTATGACAATTTACCCGCACTCCTCTCCACATTTTCAGATACGGCCTTTCCTCGTTCACCATTTTCTCCCACAAGATAAACTACTCATACAAATGCATCTTGATGTTCCTTGCAACACACGGGCATCTTGCTAGTCAAGATTTTAAATTTCATTCATTTTTTGTGGAGAATTTTTTTGAATTTTATTTTGATATAATCTTTTAAAAATTATTTTTAACATGACTCAAAAATTCGTGATTAAAAGAGTTCGGACCCCACCGAAATATGCAAAATTCCGTTGAATTTTTTAGCGGTGTACAAAATATGATCTGTAATGCTAATAAAAAGAATATGGGCTTCAAAATATCCTTAAGAATTAGCAAATGTGCAGTGAATTATTGAAAATAATGGCTAATGGGTTGTATGTTGTTTTCCATAGATTTGGAGGCTAACTTTTGGGCCTACTAGGTTGACGATGACGCTGTCCTAAAAATAATTGACGCGTACGCAAGGCTTTGTCAACTTAGTCAACATAGAGCAGTGACTGTTGGATGTCCATCCAACGACCGTCATGCTTTTTCAATCTCTTATCTTCCTGGTCCAGCCGTCAAAACCAGCGCCGGTAGGACTGCCTGTTCCCTCCTCCCGTGGCTGGTTGTGCTGCCGCCAAGCCATCCCTCTACCCACCTGCACATCCTGTTATTTTTCAGCGACGTCAGCCTCACCCCGCAGCCGACCAGTCAGCGCTCGTACTCCCCTCAGCGTGGGCATCCACTGATGTGGCTTCACCGGCTCCGGGTCGTTCCCTTCCTGGGCCTCGCCCTCGTCCACCGCGTTTGTGCTCTCGGCGCAGCGTGGTCAACATGGTCAACAAACAACAGCCATCGGAAGAGCGATGTAAGTGGAGAGACTGACAATAGGGACCCACACAAGCAAGTGCCTCCTTATTATGCGCAAAATAATGATTCCTCCACCTGACAGCTGGGACCCACCGGAAGGGCCTCTGTATTTCGCAAAACAAAGTTCATCCCGCTGACAGCTCGGACCCACCAGCTATATCTTAGCATGCAAGGAAGTGCCTCCTTATTACGCATAAAAAATGAATACTCCCCCTGCTAGCTGGGACCCACCATAATGGGAGGCTGACTTGTGGGCCTACTGACACGGACGGAGGGCTTTGTCAACTTAGTCAATATGAACGATTCTAGCTCCAGTGACCGTATGATGTCCATCCAACGGCTGTAGTGCTTCTTCAACCTCTGGTCTTCTTGCTCCAGCCGCCCAAACCAGCGCCGGTCGTACCGCCTGCTCCTGCCTCTCGTGGCTGGCTCTGCTACCGTGCATGCCTGACCGCCCCACCCTACTCCAACCTCTGGCCAGGCCATCCCTCTACTCACCCACACCCCCTGTTATTCTGCGGCGACGACGGCCTCACACCGCAGCCGAACAAGTCAATGTGGTCAAGGAACGACTTCCATCGGAAGAGTGTTGTATGTGGAGAGGCTGACAGCTGGGTCTATGGCCGCAGCAAGGAAGTGCCTCCTTATTACGTGCGAAATAATGATTCCTCCACCTGACAGCAAGGACCCACCGGACGGGCCACCGTATTTCGTGAAAAAACATTTCCCCCTGACTGCTGGGACCCACCAGTTACATCTTCACACGCAAGGAAGTGCGTCCATATTACGGGCAAAAAATATGATTCTCCCCCTGGCAGCTGGGACCCACCAGCTATATCTTCGCACGCAAGTGCCTCCTTACCTCCCTGACAGCTGGGACCCACCCGGTCGAACCGTACGTAGCATTGTCTGTCTGGTCGTGAACGTGTACGTACATACTAGTCGATCGGTCTATCTACAGGCTGTAGCGATGAACCGTTGCTGAGTAAGGAAGGGCACGTATCGTAGTAGAGGCGCGGACGTAGCATGTCACGCAGTCCCGTCAATATCGTGTACACGTACGTACAGCCATGGTGCAAGAAAGTAAATACGGACATGTACGTACATACAGGCGGGGTCTCGAATGCCTACTCACGCATACATACGGCCAGGGCTTGTGTACATGGAGAGGCAGCGGAGAGCAGCGATGATGCCATGTTCATCAGTGGCCAACCAGCTGGGTCGGAACGAAGAAACCGCGTCGTGTTCATCGGGAGGCAACGGAATGCGTCCTGTTCATCAGGAGCCAACCGGCTTGGAAGTAACAACCGAAACGAGGCATGGCGTACCACAGAACGGAGGAAATGGCCTTCTGTTCGACCGCCTACGGTCGAAACAGGATCCTATTCATCAAGAGGGGTCTGGCATACCGCAAAACGGAGGAAACAGACTTCTCTTCGACCTCCTATGGTCGAAACGGGGTCCTGTTGATCAGGAGGGGTGTGGCGTACCGCAAAATAGGACTCCACGGGCTACTGTTCATCCACCTCAACCTTCTCCAGCCTCCACCTGCTACTGTTCATCCACGGCGTCTCCCTCCTTCCTCCATGGGCTCCTGTTCATCCAGCCTCCACAGGCTACTGTTCAACCAGCCCTCCACGGGGTCCTATTCATCCAGCCTCCACCGGTTATTGTTCAACCAGCCCTCTACATGGGGTCCTGTTCAACCACCCCTCCACGGGGTCCTGTTCATCCACCCCCAACCGGCTCGCGTGTGTGGCGGCCTCCTCTCGATCGGGGTCCTGTTCATCCAGCGGCAACGACCTCTACTACCACGGGGTCCTGTTCATCCAACCCCTACCGAGAACTATTCATCCAACCCCCAACAACGCTCACTGTTAATCAAGAGGCAGCAGGTTCGATCGGCTTCAGTTAGTAGCAATAGCAAAGGAATCGCTCAATCGGGTTCAGTTAACAGCCAGGGATCGATCGATTGCTCGGGTTCAATAATGCGTAGCCAGTGCAATCGCTCGGGTTCAATAAGCGAACGCCTCGCTCGGGTTCAGTTAGAGCCCAACGCCTCGCATAGACGCGCGTAGTGTACGAGACAAACGCGCAAACCCCCGTGCATCGCTCGGCCCCGAACACCCACCGTAACCGGGAACTCCCCGAAATTTTCCTCGCCCTCGCTTCTACCACGGTTTTTTTCCATCATGGACAGCCCAAAGAATGTCATGCAGTTGCGTCTCCGGCACGCCCAGGACAAAAAGCCCATTTTCTGTCATGATTTTTTGTTGTAGAAGTAGGAGCCCACCACATCTATGATGATACCGAGTTTTGTCACAATTATCGTCATAGAAGTGTCATAAGCATGACAGGAAAAAAATTCGTTCGGCCCAAAATGTCACGTATGTGTCTTTTTTTTTGTAGTGATGCCATGTCAGACGCTTAAATGAGTAGTTAATAACAAGCTTTAATATCGATATTTCTACTAAACAATGATCATGAAACAATACCCTTCCATATTATGACATCAATATAATTAAAACATAGGTTTCATATTTAGTGATCTACACGAATTTTTTTTATTATACCACTCTTAAGTACCTATCCTTTTTGGACTAGTTTTATAACCCGTGTTCATTACCCCTTCCTATTTAATAGACTCCCAAGAATATTTAAGTGAAGCATGAGAGTGCAGTTATTTCTATAAAATATAATCACCACCGTGCTCTAGCAAATATAAGTGAAGCACAAGAGCAACTCCATAGCTCAAAAGATATAAGTGAAGCTCATAGAGTATTCTAGAAAATTATGATGGATGTATGTCTCTCTCAAATGGTGTGTCCAGCAAACAATGATCTTGGAAAACTAACAAAAAGCAAAACAAAACTATGGCACAAGACGCTCCAAGTAAAACTCATATCATGTGATGAATAAAAAAATAGCTCCAAGTAACAAACCGATGAATTGTAGACTAAAGAGGGGATGCCATCCGGGTCATCCCCAATCTTAGATGCTCGGATCTTCCTATAATATTACCTTGGGGTGCCTTGGGCATCCCCTCTCAGGGTCTTGCCGCTCCTTATTCCTTCATCCATCATGATCTCACCCAAAACATGAAAACTTCAACACACAAAACTCAAAAGAAACCTCGTGAGATCAGTCAGTATAATAGAAAAATCATTAACTTTAGGTACTGTTGTAAACTCATTCATAATTATTCTTGCATAATGCCTACTGTATTACAACTTCTCCATGACTTATTCCCCTCGATATAATCCATGGCATCATTAAAATAATCACACTATGCAATAAAAAACAGAATCTGTCTAAAACATAATTGTCTGTATTTATATGAACAAAAACTATACTTCTCTAAAATATCTATAAAATTAGATCAACGTGGGAAATTTGTATATCGATCATATGTAAAAAATTCAGAATTTTATCATGTTCCAGTAATTAATGTAAATTCCGGCAGTGGGCGCAAAAGTTTCTGTTTTTTCGTAGAATCAAGTCAACTATCATCCAAATCATCCCAAAGGCTTTACTTGTGACAAACACTAATTAAAAGATAAAAACACAATCATTACAGTATCAATAATCATGTCATCAAACAATATAGAAATAAAAAGCAAAAAAGTTAAGATAACTATTGGGTTGCCGCCCAACAAGCGTTATTGTTTTATGCCCCTAACTAGGCATAATGCTTTGTTTTCGAGTATTATTATATTTAGAATACAACTCCTCAATTACACATCCGGGCTTTCTAGGAGGTTTGGCAAGCATATTTTTAACAAAAACAATCTTAGGAACAAAATTGAGGAATATATTTTCAGTAATAGGTTCCTTTATCATATTAATGAAGCTGGGGTGCACGCAAATCATTTTAAGATCCTCTTTATGTCTAGATGAGGCACCCTTATTTTTAGAAACATACATAAGCTTAGTATTTTTATTTGTAGGTGTCCTTTGAATAGTTGTAGTGGAAGAAAAAGTTGAACCCAAATTATTAATGATTTCTTCCAACTTGCTGATTTTAGCACAACTTCGTTCTACTCCCTCAGTAATTATTGGCTCATTTTTCCTCGACATCTTTAATGTGGTTCCCACAGTTGAGCCAAATTTAGTAAATTGATTATGAACCTTTTTTCTAGGTTTTCAATACGTTCAACAGTGGACATTTTATTTTCAGTGACTTCTAATCTCCGCATAACATGTTCTAGAGTCAATGTAGTTTCATTGGTAGTAATCGGTGGTGATCCCACTAAATTTCCCATGGAATTGAAAGCATCCATAGGGTGACTACCCAGAAAATTCCCTCCAGTAATAGTATCAAGCACAAATCTATATCAAGTAGTAACACCCACATAAAAATTGCGAAGAAGAACGACAGTGGATTGCTTACGAGTTGATCTATTTTGAGCATCGCGAATCCTGTACCAAGCATCTTTTTAATTCTCTCCTCCCCTTTGTTTAAAATTACGCACTATATTTTCAGGGGTACAAGTGACAAGCGAAGAACTAGCCATAGTGGCAAGGCAAACGAGAAAGCAAACAAGTGAAATAAAATGTTTTTGTATTTTTCGATTTTTTGAGAAGTGGAGGGACATGAAAAGGAGAAGGAAAATAAAGACAAATAAAAAGTAGAGCAAGTAAATGTAGGAACCTATAGGTATTTGATGATGTCTCCCCGACAACTGCGCCTAAAATTCTTTCTACTACTTGTGAGTTGTGCTAGGATTTTCCCCGAAGAGGAAGGGTGAAGTAATATAGTATCGACTAGTATATTCCCTCAATGAGAACCAAGGTTATCGAACCAATAAGAGAACCACGCAAATTCCTACTATGCAGTACCTACACACACAAGAGCAAATACTTGCACCCAACACAGGCAAGAGGGTTGTCAATCCCCTTAACTCATACTTGCAACGATTAAATATAATAATGGTAGACAGATAAATTGGAAAGTAAAAATAAAAGGTAATAAATTGCAGCAAGGTATTTATGTTTTTTTAATATGATTAAAGTAGACCCCGGGGCCATAGTTTTCACTGGAGACTTCTCTTCTCTTTCGTAAAGATATCATACGGTGGGTAGACAAATTATTGTTGGACAATTGATAGAAAAGCGCATAGTTATGACGTTATTCATGCCAATGATCATGTATATAGGCATTACATCCGTGATAAGTAGACCAACTCCTGCCTGCATCTACTACTATTACTCCACCCATCGAATGCTATCCAGCATACATCTAGGGTATTAAGTTCATCATAAATGGAGTAACGCTTTAAGCAAGATAACATAAATGTAGATAGAATAAAACCAAGCAATATGATTAGACCCCTGCCATTTGACCCTTAGTAGAAACAATGCAATATGTGCATCTCTACCCCTTCTGTCACTGGGTGAGGACACCGCAAGATTGAACCCACTATAAAGCACCTCTTCCGCTCAAAATCAATCAGTCTAGTTGGCCAAACCAAATGGGTAGATCGGAGAGAAATACAAAGCTATAGCAATCATGCATAATAAAGTTCAAGAAAGACTCAATTACTTTCCATGAATAATCTGATCGTAAACCCACAATTTGTCGGATCCCAGCAATACCACAAAAGAAGATTACATCGAATAGAACTCCGAGAAGAACATTGTATTGAAGACCGGAGATCCAGAAGAAGCCCTCTCGCTAATATTATGGTCCCATAGGTTTGTGATAGACTACTCACACATCATTGGTGGTGCAACAAGGATGATGTAGGAGCCCTTCAGTAGAGTAGCGGAAAAGTCCTCCATATGGGATCACGGAAAAACAAAAGCTTGCAGCAACGAAGAAATTGTTTTGGGTGGCTCTTTGTTGGTTTGGGGACTTATGGGAATTTATAGAAGTGGAATTAGGTCAAACGGAGCTGTGTGGGACCCATGAGCTTATGTGGCACCCCCATGGGGGAGCACCATGTGAGCTCGTGGCTCTCCCGTAAGTCTTCCAGTCACCTCCTGAACCTTGCAGGACCCCTTCTGGTCCAGAAAAATTCACCGTAAAATTTCATTGTATTTGGACTTTGTTAGTTACTGATTTTTTGAAAAGCCAAAAAGAAGCAAAAAAAGAGCAATTGGCACTGGGCACTAGGTTAATAGGTTGGTCCCAAAAATATATAAAATTTCAGATAAAGTATCTAAGATTGATAATATAATAGCATGAAACAATCAAAAATTATAGATATGTTGGAGACGTATCAGAAGGGCATAACACTAACACCCCCCTAAGTAAAATAAAGTAGTTCTAACATAATTATTCTTAGTAGATCATGGTATAGTAGGTATCCTTGGATCTCCTAACTTTTCAGGTATTTTTCCTTTGAAAGAATAATTTGCAAGCATATAGAAATTTCAACCTCTGGAATTTTTCTTTTATTAGTGAAAATGTCTTTCATTTATTTAACATACAAATGCATTTTCATAGCATCATCCAAAGGTACTTGCAAGAATATAGGTCTAAGCAATTCAACAAAGCGGTTGAAAACATCTTCATCTCTGGATTTTAAAGCTTTGCTAGGAAAAGAATAGGTTTTTAAACCCCATGGTTCTCTTTCTCTACCATGTTTCCTAGCAAAAGAGTCTCATTTATCACATCTTCTATTCTTAGGAGGTGGGTCATCAAGCTCAACTTCAGGTTCTATTTCTATTTTATTGTCAGATTCATTATTATCATTAGGTGGAGCATCAACATGATCATCATTATCATTATCACTAGGTACATGCTCATCACCAAATCGTGTCTCAGCATTAGAAGTAGAAACATTATTAGGATTCTCATCAGGTTTTTCTATAACAGGTTCACTAGAAACATGCAAAGCTTTATTGTTACTCTTTTTATTTTTCTTCTTAGGTGAACTAGGTGCACTGTCATTAACTCTTTGAGAATCATGTTCAATTCTTTTAGGACGACCATCAGGAAACAAAGGATCTTGAGTAGATTTACCACCTCTAGTGTCTACTCCGTAAGCGTGCTTATTAAGTTTATCATACATGTTATTAAGCAAATCATTTTGTGATCTATAAACTTGTTCAAACTGAGTGTGAACCATAGAGGGTGCTTACATAAACCTTTAACATCATTGGAAATTCAAAGTAACACATCACTCAAGCGTTCAATCATAATAGCATCATGTTCAATTGATCACTTATTTGCCTATTGAAGTTTCCTTGCTTAACGGTAAAATTATCAAATTCATCTACGTACTGACTTGGAGATTAACTATAAGGAATATCACCCTCATCAAACCTAAGAGATTTTACCTCTACTACCTATGTCGGGATGCCGAGTCCATATATTTGTTCAATAGGTGGTAGATTCTTAACATCTTCAGCTTTAATACTCTCGTTTTTATAGATTTCTTGGCTTCTTGCATATCTTTTGGACTAGGGAATAAAATGCCTATTTTCTTTGGAGTTGGCTTCAGAAGTGGTTCAGGAAGTGTTCAATCATCGCCATTTCTCAATAAGTTATTCAATAATTCCTAAGCTTGTTCAACAATTATTTCCCTAAAAACACAACCAACACAACTATCTAGGTAGTCCGTAGAAGCATTAGTTAGTCCATTATAAAAGATATTGAGTATTTCAATTTCCTTAAGAGGATGATCAGGCAAAGCATTTAATGATTGGAGAAGCCTCCCCCAAGCTTGAGGGAGATGCTCTTCCTCAACTTGCACAAAGTTATATATTTCTTGTAAGGCAGCTTGTTTCTTATGAGCAGGAAAATATTTTTCAATGAAGTAATAAATCATATTGTGGGGACTATGCACACAACCATGAGCAAGATCATTAAATCATATTTTAGCATCACCCTTTAATGAGAAAGGAAACGACTTAAGAATATAATAATAGCGTAGCTTCTCCTCTTGAGCAAATAGGGTGGCAATATCATTCAGTTTAGTAAGTTTTGCAACAACAATTTTAGATTCATAACCATGAAAATGATCAGATTCTACCAAAGTAATAAGCTCAGGATCAATTGAGAATTCATAATCCTTATCAATGACAAAAAATAGCATTGCAAACTTAAGATCATATTTCATCATTCGCTTCATGGCCTTTTCTTTCATTATAGCCATAAAACCTTCTATGCCATTACGAGTATCATAAGCCACAAGCTCTCTAGTAAACTCCTCAGGAAAAGTGTAACCTTCAGGCACATTAAACATCTTAGTTCTAACAGGAGTACTAGGTGTAGTAGGCGATTCATAATTTTCATCAATTCCATATTCTTTAGGTTTAGCAATATGAGCATAAAGTAATTCACCAAGTGGCACAGTTTCATCAAGCAAAGTCGAAGCATCATCATGAGTATCATCAATAGCAGAAGTAGTGTATATTACTTGTTACATATCAGATAAATAGTAGGTGGTGGTGTCACAAATTGACTTAAAATAGTAGGTGAATCAAGTGGACCGAGTTGGCAGTTCCTTACCCTCCCTCGTCTTAGAGGGCACGATCTTGGTCTTAAAGTCTCCTAGATTCTTCATAGTGAATATAAATTGAGCAGATATTTAACTCCCAAGTGAACTTAATAAATAGAGCTATACTCCCCGGCAACAATGCCACAAAATGGTCTTGATGACCCACAAGTATAAGGGATCACAACAGTCTTTGAGGGTAGTATTTCACCCAAATTTATTGATTTGACACAAGGGAAGCCAAACAATATTTATAAGCCTTAGCACTTGAGTTGTCAATTCAACCACACCTGAGAAGTTACTTCCTTGTAGCAAAGTATTAGTAGCATAGTAATATGATAGTTTTGATAGCAGTGATAACAGTAGTAACAACAATAATAGTAGTTTCGTAGCAAATGGAACAACAGCAACAATAGTGATTCAAGTAAAGACAATATTATGAGAAGCGTAGGCATGGAGTAGCAATGGATATTTGGATGAAATTCATAATGTAACGGTCAAAACCTATAACGATACATGATAGCTCTAATTCATCAATCATATGTAGGCATATATTTCGTATATACTCACATGAGCTTGTGATAAGAACTTGCATGACATCTTTTGTCCTACCCTCAAGTGGCAGTGGGGTCCTAATGGAAACTAATGGTAGTTAAGGCGCTCATTTTAATAGAGAACCGGAACAAAGCATTAACAAAAAGTGAATACATGAACTCCTCAAATTATAGGCGTCCCTGAAGAGTATCCCAATTATTGTCACCTTGGGGTCTACGGTTTAGAACAATAACAACATGTGCATATAACTTGCAACATATGATCAAGAACTCAAATATATTCGTCCAAATCTGAAATCATGGCACTGGGCCCTAGTGACAAGCATTAAACATAGTAACATCAATCTCAGAACATAGTGGATACTAGGGATCAAGCCCTAACAAATTGAACCGATTACATGACAGATCTCATCCATCTCCATCTACCTCCAGTATGCCTATGATGAAATTACTCACTCCTGGTGGTGAGCAACATGAGGTTGTAGATGAAGAAGGGTTGTTGATGACGACGATGACGAATGGCCCTCTCCGGAGCCCCGAACGGACTCCAGATCAGGCCTCTTGATGAATAACAGAAGATGGCGACAGCTCCATATCATAAAACACGATGAAACATTCTCATTGATTTTTTTCTCGGAAAGACGATACTTATGGATTTGGAGGTAGCGCAAACGGAGGTCCCTGGGCCCCATAATCATGGTGGCGCGCCCAGGGGCGCTTGTGGCTCTCTGGTGGGCCCCTCTCATAGATTTTTGTGTAATATTTTTTTATATACTGCAAAACAATTCTCCGGAAAATTTCATCCAATTTCAAGAACTTTTTATTTTTGCACAAAAAACAACACTAAGGTGGTTCTGCTGAAAACAACGCCAGCCCGGGTTAGTTTCATTCATCCAAATCAGACTCTAAACACAAGAGAAAAAATGTTTGGAAATGTAGATTCGTTGGAGATGTATTAGTTGTCACCGCTAGCTTGCTTCCCTGACACGCCGGCACACCGCAGCGCCATAACACTCAACGCCAGCGCTGCGCTTCGGCCCAGAGAAGAAGGCCCGCGCCTTTCCACTGCGTGAGAGACTGCAAAAAACCCGTCGGCATCGACGTCGGGCTTCCCCCGACTATGCCCTCTGGCGGTGGCGAGGTAGGAGGATGGAGTAGGAGGGGTTGGCGGTGGCGCTCGAGGTCACCCTCCATGTCGCCTTACGGGAGCAACGCGAGTGGAGAAAAAGGAGCCACTCTGTGCATTTGAAAACTGAGCCGAGAAACCATACCAAATATACATCGAACCAAACCTAATTTTTTCTGGTTTTTGGATTTCGGTACGGTCTGAAATTCACTACCATTTTGAACTTTGGTTTCGTTGCTATAAATACCAAAACAAAACTGTATACCAAGAAACT
This sequence comes from Aegilops umbellulata, assembly GCA_032464435.1. Taxonomy (NCBI): domain Eukaryota; kingdom Viridiplantae; phylum Streptophyta; class Magnoliopsida; order Poales; family Poaceae; genus Aegilops; species Aegilops umbellulata. Next base: position 222,401,182 of record CP136054.1, on the reverse strand, counting down.
TTTATATTTGTTGAGAGAACAACTATACTAACAGTCGACCACGTGAGCATGTATCACTTGCATTGTCCAACAAAACTATATACCAAGAAACTTTTATATTTGTTGAGGGAACAACTATACTAACAGTCGATCACGTGAGCATGTCTCACTTGCATTATCCAACATTCACATGCCACAGACACGGTGTAGTATAGTTGCTACGACCGTTCATTTACACTCACTAGCAGGCATAGTTTAAAAAACTGGACCGGACCGGCGGTCGAACCGGAAAAAATTGAAACCGGCAGCCTCATCGGGTTTTTAAGCTAATAAGACCGATATGCAATCAAACCGGAATAAACCGATCGAACCGGACGGTTTCCTGGAAAACCGGTGAAAAAACTTGGTAATTGAACCGGGAAAAACCAGTAAAAAATGTTTTAATAGAAATTGGGAAAGTGGGATTCGATCCAAAGGCATGTGAGCAGTAGGCGGGGCCTGCCCATGGCCCAATAACCAACTTGGTTGTGCTACTTTGTTGTCCACTACATGGTTATAATTTAATTTGACCATTGTTTCACTCTATATTAGCACATATATTAAGCAATATATATTATTTTATTTCTTAAAAAACCAACAATCGAACCGGTGAACCGGCGGTCCGGCCAGTAAAAATCTGAACCGACAACCTTTCCGGTTTGATTTCCGGTTCGGTTTTTAAAACTATGCTGGCAGGTGCCACACTACATAGAAGATTATTATAGTACAGTACTAAAGTCAATTCCTTGCCATGCATATATACTTGTACAAAGTTATATACCTTTTGTATAAAGAAGTAGAGTATATGTTTTGAGTCAGCAAATCTGTTTGTTACACTTTTGTATGCAAAGATGCATTATTTTAATTCGAGGATGTGTCTTCCTCTTTGCCTTCTCGTGTCACTAACATTTTGTAGGAGTTCGCTGACATCTTTTCACAAGACGTGTCATCGAGATTACTACCTATTCGAGGGATTGAGCATCAGATTGACTTAATTGCCGATGCATCACTGTCCAATCGTACGCCTTACCATGCCAATCTAGATGAGACGAAGGAGATTATGCGTCAAGTACAGAAACTGTTCGACAAAGGTCATATACGATCTCTTAGTCCTTGTGTTGTTCCTATTATTCTAGTGCCAAAAAAGGATAGTACGATGCGTACGTGTGTTGATTGTAGATCCATTATTCCTAGGCCAGATGATATGCTTGATGAGTTAAATGGACCTACAATATTGTTCAATGTTGATTTGCATAGTGGATATGATCAAATTCGTATGAAACTGGGAGATGAATGAAAAACAACGTTTAAAACTAAGTTTGGCTTATATGAGTGGTTAGTCATGTCTTTTGGGTTAACTAACGCACCTAGTACTTTCACGAGATTAATAAACGAAGTTTTACGTGCTTTCATTGGACGATTTATGGTAGTCTATTTTGATAATATACTGATTTATAGCAAATGTTTAGAGGAACATTTGGAATATTTACGTATTGTTTTTATTGCTCTACGTGATGCATTTTTGTTTGGTAATCTTGGGAAGTGCACATTTTGCACCGACCAAGTGTCTTTTCTTAGCTATGTTGTTACTCCACAGGGATTTGTAGTTAATAAAGACAAGATTGGAGCTATTGAGAGTTGTCTGCAACCCAAAACAATTACACAAGTGAGGAGTTATGTTGGACTCGCTGGTTTCTATAGGCATTTTGTGAGAGATTTCAGCATCATTGTTGCACCTCTTAATAAGCTTACAAAGAGGATGTGCCTTGTGTTTGGGGTACTGCACAGGAAGAAGCCTTTACGGTATTGAAAGATAAGTTAACGCATGCTCATTTACTTTAACTTTCTGATTTTAATAAGATTTTTGAGGTTAAATGTGATGCTAGTGGAATTGGATTAGGAGGTGTGTTATTACAAGATGGTAAACATGTTGCATACTTGTCTGAAAAATTGAGTGGGTCTGAACTATTCTACTTATGATAAAGAACTATATGCTTTTATTCAAAATTTATAAATATGACAACACTATTATAGTTCAAAAAAATTATTATACATTTTGATCATGAATCTTTAAACATATTAAAAATCAAAGCAAAACTCGACCGGATAAAAAATAGGCAAAAATAAATAAATAGACAGAGTTATAAGTAGTCGTGGCAGCAGCGGACCAATGCTCCTGCCCAGTCGCACTGACCACTCACGCAGCGTGGTGTCACTGTTCCGACGACGACCTCCCCTCCAACCAGATCCCCCCACGCCCTGTCAGACCAAACACGAGCCACTTTCAGGCTCCAGCTGAAGCTGAGCTACCTCTCCTCCAACTCCAACACCAACACCAACACCAAGCTCGCGCTGCCTCCCGCCGGTCACTGTTCACTTCCCCGTATAACAGGAATAATAAGTAGAGTAGATCTCAGTGGGAAGAGAGAGAACATCGTCCGCTGTCATTACTCTACTTTCACTCAAGAAGAAAGAAGAGGACACCGCCAGATTGGTAGAAGCAAGACGCAGCAGGAGGAGGAATTCATAGTAGATGCGTGCGCGTGGATGAGGATTCGGGGGCTGGCGATGAGCGGCGGCAGGGAGGTGGTCATCTCCGCCGTCTTCACGGCGCTCCTCGTCGTCTCCATCCTCTTTCTCCCCTCGGTCCTGCTCACCAGCGGCAGGCTCGGCCCATCGTCCGCCAAGGAGTGGCCGTTCCTCGCGGCGGCCAAGGACGGCGGCGGCTACCCGGTGTCGTTCGCGTACCTCATCTCTGCGTCGACGGGGGACGCGGAGCGAGCGGCGAGGCTGCTGGCGGCGCTGTACCACCCGGCCAACAGCTACCTGCTGCACCTGGACCGCGAGGCCCCCGCCGAGGAGCACCGCCGGCTGGCTGGGCTGGTGTCCGGGCAGCCCGTGTACGGGCGCGTGGGGAACGTGTGGATCGTGGGGAAGCCCAACCTGGTCACCTACCGCGGGCCGACCATGCTGTCCACCACTCTCCACGCCATGGCGGTGCTCCTCCGCGTGGGCCGCCGCTGGGACTGGTTCGTCAACCTCAGCGCCTCCGACTATCCGCTCGTCACCCAGGACGGTCCGTATCCGCACTGCAACTGCGATGATGCTATTACTACTCCTATGCTATGCTATGCTATGCTATGTGTGAATTCATTCTGAGTTTCGATTTTGCTTTGTGCTGGTGATTTGCAGATTTGATGGAGGCGTTCTCGCGGCTGCCGAGGGATCTCAACTTCATACAGCACACCAGCCACCTGGGCTGGAAGATGTAAGAACTTACTACTAACCAGTTTCTTTTTAAGATAAGAAAGAAGAGGGTTAATTAATCTGTTTCGTGGAGATGGATGGACGGGGATGGTTGAGTTTAAGATAAGAGAGTATTGGATCGAATTTGAAACGCGGTAGCTCTGCAGAAACAAGCGGGCGCGGCCGGTGATCCTGGACACGGCGCTGTACGAGGCCGACCGGTCGGAGCTCCTCCGCCCGTCGCCCAACATCACCACCATCCGCCGGGGGCTTCCCACCGCCTTCAAGCTCTTCACCGGTAATATTCCACTCCATTCCACCACGCCTTTCATCTCAGCACCTAAACATTTCGCAGACCTGCAAGAACGAAATGCTAGAGAAGTACTGTACTCCTACTACTAGTAGTATGCGTATTGTGCTGGCTACCGATAAGCATAACTTTTTTAGTCAATGCTTAATGATAGGTACGGGCCCGTACCATTATTTTGAGGTGTCCATGTGATGGCGATGCCATTGTCTTTTTTTTTTTTAGGATGGCGATGCCATTGCTGGCATGTAACGCCTGGTTGTTGGCTCCGAGACTTCAATTGGTCGTCTAAGGCTAGTCATAGCATGTAACGCCTGGTTGTTGGCTCCGAGACTTTAATTGGTCGTCTATGGCTTGTCATAGCGGGAGTAACTTAGACCTAACTCCACCGCGCGACCCTATCCTGTCCGGCCCCGTTCGTTTGAGATAAAACGGGAAGCGGCCCAGCGCGCGATGGTCCGGACCCATCCTGTCCGTTTTGTGTCCGGGCCGACCCATTTCGAGCGCAACGCGCTCGTCCGCGTCGGGGCCGCGTGGCAGGCGGCCACCTACCTCCCACCCGCCCACATCAATGCGTACGAGCGGGCGGCCCCACCTGTCATCCGCACGTCGAACGGTCGCCGTCCTTCTTTAAGTGCGAAGCGTAGACGGGCCGTCGTCCACACTGCCCCACGCCACCCCGCGGCCTCCTCGAAACCCGACAGCGGCGACCACGTCCCAAACCCTAGCCAAGAACTCGTCGGCCGGCCGCCCGCAGCCATGGGGCTATGGAACTACGGCCGCAAAGGCAGGCACGACCGCGAGGCTGGCTCCTCGTCGGGACGCCGCCGCGGCTCGGTGAAGAAGGAGGAGACGCCGTCGCCATTGCCACCACGTCGGGCCCCCGCGCCGCCCGCGTTCTTCATCGCGCCCACGTCCGCCGGCGAGCGCGACCGGCATTACGTCCGCGCGTCGGTGTGCCGCCGTTATTGGGAGACGAGGACGCCGCTCCCCTGGAGCGACGCCCATCTCCCCAATAACTGCCATCTGTCCGCCGACCGGGTCCCGATCCCGCCTGTCCCGACGAGCGGCCGTGCGCGCGAAGAGGAGATCGAGCGCCGCCGCCGCCTCCTCCCCGACGACCTTTTCTACGACCCCAGGTACGCCCCCGACTCCGCGCTGTGGGACACCTGATTTCGTGACGAGCACGACACCAGGCGCGCGTCCTTCTTCGCCGGCGCCTCGATGGGGCCGCGGCGGCCACGACAGGGGCGCGCCCAGGAGCGCGGGCGTAGGCGGGTGCGCGGCGTCACGCCCACGCCGTCGCCATCGCCGTCTCCGTCGCCCCCTCCACCTCCTCGCATGTCAGCGGAGGAGGAGGCCCGTCTCCTCAAGCGTGTCATGGACGACTCCATGTACACGCACGACGAGCGGCAGCGGGACGGCCTGGAGGAGGCCATGGCCCTCTTTGCCGCCGGGGACGTCGCCTTCCCGGAGCTCTAGATGGTGGTCGTGGAGGAGGAGAGGAGGGAGGACCCGCCGGCCGCGTTCCAGCAGCTGCTGGGCCAGGGGTGGGGCTGGTCCTGCACTGCTCCGGAGATGGCCGCCGGCGTGGGCGTGAACTGGTGCCCCATTCCGCCGCGGTCACCGGAGCGGGAGGCCTCGCCACGGGAGGAGGTGGTGCAGGCACCTCCGGCCGTCCAGCCCGCCCCCGTCCAGCACGCACCTCCGGCCCACCTGTGGACGCCGCCGAACTACGTCGACCTCGTCAGCGACGACGACGACACCGGCGGCCAGTGAAGACGGCCACGGCACCGAAGGGCGCGGCAGGAGCGCGCGGGAGGCGGAGGCGTTTTTTAATTTTGTTTTATATGTTAAGTATGAAAACTGGGCCTTTTAAGTGGCCGTGCAAACTGGGCCGTTTTGTGGCCGTCCCCTATATATGTTTTATGTTTTTTTAAAATGCTTTTATTTAGTTTTTTAGTTATTTCATTCTAGTTTTTATATTTATTTTATTCACGTCCACCCCAGACACGATTTGGGGTGCGGCCGCGCGGTGCGCGCACGCACGACCCATCTGACAAAGGCGGACACGGGCGAATCCATCGGCGCCCCAAAGGGACAAAATCCAGCCAATCCGGACGTCCGTTTTGGGGTCGTGCGGTGGAGTTGGCCTTAGCGAGTAACATAGCGCACTCCAAGAAATTTTTGCTTATGTGGCAAGTAGTTAATGAGAAGTAGTAATACGTTACTGTAACATAGCGCTTCTCAATACAAGATGAGTCCACAAGCTAATAAATAAAGCCATCTATGACACTAGTATATTTTTTTACACTATGAAAGAAGTAACTTAGACTAGTGTCATTCCCCGCTATGACCAGCCTAAGCAAATGCTACTGACCTACTAGTAGAGTACTAGTATGGACGGACGAAATTGGCATAAAAAAAAGAACTTATCGATCTGGTCAACGGATCGAGCAGGAGCTTGTGTGCTGCGTGCATTTGCAGACAGACATATCTGAATCAGCCAAGATGATTGTTTCCAATGCTATTTTGTGTGCTCTTGGTAGACAATTCAGGCAGCACAGCGAGCCGCGAATGTGCTGGCGAAGCAAATGCTGCAGTACCTTTTGCTCTGTTCGTCGATTGCTTCCAAGAAACGGCAGGTATATATGCTGACATCCAATCGTGCGGGCAGTACCGCAGGCAATTTTTCTCTAGAGATCGTACTCTCCTCGACGGACGGCGACAGCATCACGAAAACCAAAAAGATTTCTCAAATTCTAGTATAAAAACAACTGGTGATTGATGGACGCACGCATGTGCACGTGCATGTGCAGGGTCGGCGTGGACGATGCTGTCGCGGCGCTTCGCGGAGTACTGCGTGGTGGGGTGGGACAACCTGGCGCGGACGCTGCTGCTCTACCACGCCAACCTCGTCTCCTCGCCGGAGTTCTACTTCCAGACGGTGGCCTGCAACTCCCGCGAGTTCCGGAACGCCACCGTCAACAGCGACCTACATTTCATCCGTTGGGACACGCCGCCCAAGCAGCACCCGCTCTACCTCGGCCCCAAGGACTATCGCCGGATGGTGCTCAGCAGCGCCGCCTTCGCCCGCAAGTTCAGGGACGCCGACCTCGTGCTCGACAGGATCGACCGGGAGATCCTCAAGCGCCGACCGCCGCCCCGCGACGACGACAACGACGATCACGCTGCCTCTGCCTCTGCTGCTAGGCACGGCGGGCAGTTCTTCAGCTACGGTGGGTGGTGCTCGGAGGGGGAGGTGGGGCTGTGCTCCAACCCCTGGGAACCCAGCAGGAAGGGGGCCATCAAGCCCGGCGCTGGGTCAAGAAGGCTCAGGGTCATGCTCAACAAGATGTTGTCCGGAAGAAACTTCAGGAAGCAGCAGTGTAGATGATCCATGCTTCTACCACGTCCACGTGGTCTAACTCCGATGATCCGATCAAACGTGTCATGTACATACAGAAAGAGAGAAAAGGGATACCAAGCTAAGGCAATTTTGGCTGAGATGGTGCAATCTCGCAGAGTAACACAGGACGTGTAACAATAATTCATGGGCTAACACGATTATATATTTGGTACGGATCACCCTTCTACCTGTTCACTGGCTGGTTCTTTAGGTTTTTCTACTATTCTAGTAGGTTTGCTGTTCCTAGTAGTGGTACTACTGGTGGTATTTGTATCTATTGGAAGAATGATATTCCTTTCATTCCACAATGTGTGTGCTCGTGCTTCTTGAATGTGTGTGCTCGTGCTTTTTGAGATTCAAGTTTGACCGAAAATTTAACTACGGAAACCAACTGCGGCGGGAGAAAAATTATACCATTGAATTGGTATTTTCGATATGAATTAAGTGATATAATTTTTGCTCTCGCTGCAGCCGGTCTCGTTGGTTAAATTTACGGTCAAACTTAGATTTCGGGAAGCGTGGGCACACTACATTATGGAATGGAGGGAGTATTAACTTGGAAATAAATATTTTTTCTCAGTATCATATTGACTTGGTTGTCTCGCGAAGCCCGGGATCGGCGGGGTGGTCCGAGGCGGCCAGGCCTGGAAGTTGCGTCGGCGGCGTGCCGGAGCTCGTCGGTGACGGCGGCGTGTCAGGCGTCGTGGTGGTGTGCTTGTTGGGCGATCGGGGTCGCCAGCTACAACGATCTGGTGGCATCTCGGGCCGATCTGGTCGCTCGAGCGAGGCGGCCTGAGGATGACGTGGGCCGGGGGCAGCCGGCTCCGCCGTGGGCATCGGTTGATGGAGTTAGCGGCGCGGCAACGATGGTTTCGCCCTAGCGCTCTTCTTCCGCCAAGTCGTCTTTCTGCCGGATGTCGACCTTTCGGATCTGGCCGCTGACGAGTTCCGGTCTTCCCCGTCGGAGATCTATATGGATTGGCGTATGTCGCCCTTGGATATCTAGATCTGAAAGGCTCCGGTCGCGCTCTCTCATATTATCAGCCAACATGACCTTATGAGGGCGCGGCGCGAAGCTTCGCTTTCTTATCAGTGTCATGGGACACGTCTAAGTCAAGATTCTCAAGGAATTGATAGAGGTAGAGAAATCATGGAGGCTACAATTGGAGGTCTTGAAGCTTTAGTAGAAGGGTGTATTGGATGCAATGGAGACTGTGTGTCAGGTGTTTGGTGACTGTGGGAGATATGCCCTAGAGGCAATCATGTATGATGATATTTCCTATGTCTTTATGACAAGGACAATCCTTGGCATTATCAATGATGTGTATCAACAAGTACGTGACTTGTTTGTGAGACTATGCATTGTATGATGACTGTCCTAAGTGGTCCCTTGTTGAAATCGTTGTGTGGACTCCCAACCAACTAGACTAGCATATAACATGATGGAGTGCTCGGTTTCACCGGCTATGGAGCATTGAATGCTAGTGGGTATGGACCTGAAAAGATCCTACCGGATTCGACGTAGTCGGATCCGAGTCTAGAGGCCATGTGATGCGGAGCATCCTACGGTCATCCCCATGGACCTATCGTCGTCTCATCAAGAGCCAAGAGGACCCATGACACAAGCACGAGCTAGAGTTCTAGAGAACGAGGTAACTTCTTTCCTTAGTGATATCACAAATGATCCACTCGAGACATGGCTACTACCTAAGTCCGATATGTTGTGCATGATTAGATGTCAAGAGGACCCCCCCCCCCCGAAGATGCTCGTGAAGACGGACAAACCGCCAAGTCCATGGATGAGGAGAACCAACGGAAGGAGAAGAAGGCAGCTCCAGGGTCCGGACATCCGGCCCCAGCCCCAGACATCCGGCCGCTGGAGACATCCACTACAACAACGTTCCAATCGTTGAAGCTACATGACCCAGACATCCGGCCCCAACCCCGGACGTCCGGCCCGGCAGCTCGGACATCCGGCCCTCGCCTGGAAATTCGGCGCACATCACAGAAGCGTCCAGAAGCTGAACCCTGCCAGCCCGGACATCCGACCCGTCCCGAGCTCCCGGACATCCAGCCCCTCACCTAGACATCCGGACCCCGTCTATCCAGATAGCATCCAGGCCAGCCACGCCAGCCCGGACATCCGACCCGTTGTCGGGACATCTGGCCTCCCCTGTCTGCGCACAGTAAAGGGCTGAAGCCCATGTACCCTTTCGCCCCCTAGACTATATATACTCCTCCTCCTCCATCTTTCTAGGGTTAGCATTGGTTTAGCTCATATGTGAGATAGAGCATTGCTCATCCATTACGGATCTACTCCACGAGAGAGACCGCGGCCCCTCTACGGAGAAGATCCCCTTGGAGTAAAGACCCCCTCTTGGGTGGCCCCATCAAAGATCTTCTCCTAGAGGAGGTCTTGATGGGGCCTCCCAAGAGGGGGTCTTGAATCCAAGGTGATCTTCTCCATAGAGGGGTCGCGGTCTCTCTCGTGGAGTAGATCCGTAATGGATGAGCAAAGCTCTATCTCAACTATGAGCTAAAACCAATGCTAACCCTAAAACATAGGTAGAAGAAGAGTATATATAGTTTACGGGGCGAAAGGGTACACGGGCCTCGGCCCAAGTGGCTGCGCACAGGCAGGGCCGGAAGTTCCGGGCGCCGGAGGGTCCGGGCATGGTCCGGCCTAACCAGAGAGTTGGCGCGGGTGGAGCTGGGCTCGCGTCCGGGGCCGGAAGGTCCGGGAGGGACGGAGGTTCCGGGGTCCGGAAGGTCCGGGCGGGCCGGAGGTTCCGGGCTAACCAGAGAGTTGGCACGCCCGGGCTGGTCGATGTCGTCGGGGGCCGGAAGCTCCGGGTATGCCGGACGTTCCGGGGGCCGGAAGTTCCGGGTTGTGGCCGGAGGTTCCGGGCTGTCCAGAGGGTTGACGCCTGTCGTTTCTTCTTCAGCTCCTGGCTCCGGGTCTTGAGTGTTGTACCTGATCACACATAGCATCTCGGACTTAGGCAGTAGCCATGTCTCACTTGAAGAGGAGGGAAACTCAAGTAGGAGAGATGTCACCTCGGATTGAATAGCACGAGCCCTAGCTCTCGTCATGGGTCCACTTGGAGCTTGGATAGTTGAGGTGGTGGTGTCCATGGGGATGATCGTGGGATGCTCCGCATCATTCTCCCATTGCAAGAAATATCAATCTAGTAGGCCAAACCAAACTGATTATTCGAAGAGACTTGCAAAGATAACCAATCATACATAAAAGAGTTCAGAAAAGATTCAAATATTGTTCATAGATAATCTTGATCATAAACCCACAATTCGTCGGATCTCGACAAACACACCGCAAAAAGAGTTACATCGAATAGATCTCCAAGAAGATCGAGGAGAACTTTGTATTGAGATCCAAAGAGAGAGAAGAAGCCATCTAGCTAATAACTATGGACCCAAAGGTCTGTTGTAAACTACTCACACATCATCGGAGAGGCTATGGTGTTGATGTAGAAGCCCTTCGTGATCGATTCCCCCTCCGGCTGAGCGCCGGAAAAATGCCCCAAGATGGGATCTCACGGGTACAGAAGGTTGCGGCGGTGGAAATAGGGTTTCGTGGTGCTCCTGTATGGTTTGGGGGTACGTATGTATATATAGGAGGAAGAAGTAGGTCGGTGGAGCCACGAGGGGCCCACGAGGGTGGGGGCGCGCCCAGGGGGCAGGCGCGCCTCCCTGCCTCGTGGCCTCCTCGGTTGTTTCTTGACGTCCACTCCAAGTCCTCTGAATCATGTTTGTTCCAAAAGTAACTCTCTCGAAGGTTTCATTCCGTTTGGACTCCGTTTGATATTCCTTTTCTACGAAACACTGAAATAGGCAAAAAAAAATAGCAATTTGCACTGGGCCTTGGGTTAGTAGGTTAGTCCCAAAAATAATATGAAGGTGTATAATAAATCCCATTAAACATCCAAAACAGAATATATAATAGCATGGAACAATAAAAAATTATAGATACGTTGGAGACGTATCAAGCATCCCCAAGCTTAATTCCTGCTCGTCCTCGAGTAGGTAAATGATAAAAACGGAATTTTTGATGTGGGTACCTAGCATATTTCTCAATGTAATTTTATTTACTGTGGCATGAATGTTCAGATCCGAAAGATTCAAGATAAAAGTTTAATATTGACATAAAAATAATAATACTTCAAGCATACTAACAAAGCAATCATGTCTTCTCAAAATAACATGGCCAAAGAAAGTTATCCCTACAAAATCATATAGTCTGGCTATGCTCTATCTTCATCACACAAAGTATTTAATCATGCACAACCCCGATGATAAGCCAAGCAATTGTTTCATACTTTTGATTTTCTCGAACTTTTTCAATCTTCATGCAATACATGAGTATGAGCCATGGATATAGCACTATATGTGGAATAGAATGGTGGTTGTGGAGAAGACAAAAAGGAGAAGATAGTCTCACATCAACTAGGCGTATCAATGGGCTATGGAGATGCCCATCAATAGATATCAATATGAGTGAGTAGGAATTGCCATGCAACGAATGAACTAGAGCTATAATTGTAAGAAAGCTCAACAAAAGAAACTAAGTGGGTGTGCATCCAACTCGCTTGCTCACGAAGACCTAGGGCATTTTGAGGAAGCCCATCATTGGAATATACAAGCCAAGTTCTATAATGTAAAATTCCCACTAGTATATGAAAGTGACAAATAAGAGACTCTCTATCATGAAGATCATGGTGCTAGTTTGAAGCACAAGTGTGGAAAAAGGATAGTAACATTGTCCCTTCTCTCTTTTTCTCTCATTTATTTTATTTGGGCCTTCTCTTTTTTTGCCTCTTTTTTTTTCTTTTTTTTCTTTCGTCCGGAGTCTCATCCCGACTTATGGGGGAATCATAGTCTCCATCATCCTTTCCTCACATGGGACAATGCTCTAATGATGATCATCACACTTTTATTTACTTACAACTCAAGAATTACAACTCGATACTTAGAACAAAATATGACTCTATGTGAATGCCTCCGGCGGTGTACCAGGATATGCAATGAATCAAGAGTGACATGTATGAAAGAATTATAAAGGTGGCTTTGCCACAAATACGATGTCAACTACATGATCTTGCACAACAATATGACAATGATGAAGCGTGTCATAATAGATGAAACGGTGGTAAGTTGCATGGCAATATATCTCGGAATGGCTATGGAAATGCCATAATAGGTAGGTATGGTGGCTGTTTTGAGGAAGGTGTATGGTGGGTATATGATACCGGCGAAAAGTGCGCGGTATTAGAGAGGCTAGCAATGGTGGAAGGGTGAGAGTGCGTATAATCCATGGACTCAACATTAGTCATAAAGAACTCACATACTTATTGCAAAAATCTATTGAGTGTTGTATTGAGTGTTGTATTGATAGACAGTCATGTTGCCTTGCTTGAGATTGCGGAATTCCTCACGCTTAAGCTCAACAACACTTTCTGGAATGTGGTGCGCTTTGAAATCACGGCGGAAATCATCCCAAGTGATCACACGACCTCCTCTGGAATCTTTGTATTGCTGGAACCACTCAGCAGCTTGATCTTTGAGTTGAAAAGAGGCAAACTTGACAAAGTCCTCAGGTCTGACATTGCTGCACTCGAAATGCTTGCTGATGTCCACGAGCCAATCATCAGCGTCTGTGGCCTCGACACAGTAGCTGAAGGTCTTTGGCTGATTAGCAAGGAACTGGTTCAGTGAAGCGAAATGCGGCTGATTGTTCCCTTGGCCTTGATTCTCTTGATTAGCTTGACCCTGGTTGCGATCTTGCAAGAGCTGAATCAGAATCTGAGCATTGGCATTTGTAGCAGTCATCAGGGCCTGCCAAGCTTCCGGAGGCGGAGGTGGTGGCGGAGGGTTAGTCTGATCTCCATCATTGCGTTCCGGATTCTGACGCGTAGGCGGAGCCATCCTGAAGAGGGTGACATCCATTAGCATCTTGACAGAGATATATTGAAGCTGAATCAAAAGAACGAAATTGCAACATATAGTCTTCACAATTAACATTCGAACGAGAATGAACGAATGAATTCCAATGAAAATCATCACACTTCCAAAGCTGAGAAGCCACTTAGAACATGGTAAGGAATAAAATCAACAAGGTACGGATATGAACAAATACTTGGTAAGGATTACCCAATCACAAACCAAATATTTGCGGAAGAAAATACTAGAGCTACATGAATTCCCACTTATAAACTCCCGAAATTTTCTGGTTATGCAATCAGGTGTTGGGGATACAGGGGAAGCATAATATCTCACCCAAACTAGCAAATCCTACAACCAGCTGTATCCATCCTTCAACACATAACCAAGAAACCTTCGGAAATCGTCTACCTCAACCTTCGAAAACACATCCGTTATACAAGTCATGGCAATACTCCTGCACTCGCCACAGTACTGGGCTATCAGGTTATCTCACCAACAACTGTACAAAAGAGATTTTCGATGTCGGTCGTACTAAACTCAGGTATTCCAAAACCGCAACGATAAGATTATGACGACAACACCTCGGAGCTCAACTCCCCGGGACACTGCCACAACCCCTAAATGTCAGGAGGCAACCAAGACAATGTTGTCATCATAAAACCATCGGAACGATTGTAATATACCCGCGTGATCCTAAAAAAAAAATTTTAGTGAAATTTGAGAAGAGAAGAGTCAAAACTCTACGTCAGGATGCCTTACCAGAAGGTCGAAGGGACTGGGGAGTAAAAAGAATTCCTAAACTCTCCGATATATAATTCCTGAATGACTCAAAACATTTTTTTCTAGACACAACTCGGCCACTAAAGACGATCAAACAGTGGGGGCTCCTAAGGTCGGGAAAGGCTCTGATTACCAACTTATAACGCCCTCGATGCGGCTATATCTCCCACGTGTCGAGGCACGACTTAGAGGCATAACCGCATTGAAAGCAATGTCGCAAGTGAGGTAATCTTCACACAATCCATGTAATAATAAGGGAAAGATACATAGTTGGCTTACAATCGCCACTTCACACAAGTACATAAATAACATCCATCAAACAGATTACACTCAAGGTCCGACTACGGTACCAAAATGAAAGAAGACTACCCCAAATGCTAAACAGATCCCCGGATCACCCAACTGGGCTCCACTACTGATCATCTGGAAAAGAAACATAGTAACGGCCACGTTCCTCATCGAACTCCCAAGTGAGCTCAGTTGCGCCATCAGCACTGACATCGTTGGTACCTGCAACTGAGGTGATAATATCTGTGAGTCACGGGGACTCAGCAATCTCACACCCGCGAGATCAAGACTATTTAAGCTTAAAGGTGGGGAAAGGATAGTGAGGTGGAGCTGCAGCAAGCGACTAGCATGTGGTGGCTATAGCGCAAAAGAGAGCGAGAAGAGAAGGCAAAGCACGGTCGTGAAGCTAGAAGTGATCAAGAAATGATCCTGAACAACCAACGTCAGACATAACTCCAACAACCGTGTTCACTTCCCGGACCCCGCCGAGAAGAGACCATCACGGTTACACACGCGGTTGATGTGTTTTAGTTAAGGTCAACTTCGGGTTTTCTACAACCGGACATCAACAAATTCCCATCTGCCTCATAACCGCGGGCACGGCTTTCGAAAGATAATACCCTGCAGGGGTGTCCCAACTTAGCCCATGATAAGCTCTCACGGTCAACGAAGGATATTCCTTCTACCGGAAAGACCCGATCAATCTCGGAATCCCGGACTACAAGACATTTCAACAGCAATAAAACAAGTCCAGCAAAACCGCCCGATTGTGCCGACAAATCCTGATAGGAGCTGCACATATCTCGGTCTCAGGGCACATCCGGATGAGCAGTCCGTACAACTAAAACCAGCCCTCGAGTTGCCCCGAGGTGGCGCTGCAAAGGGCTCTAGTTTGGACCAGCAATCGAAGGAGAACTGGCCCGGGGTTTAAAATAAAGATGACCCTTGAGTCTGCAGAACCCAAGGGAAAAAGGCTAGGTGGCGAATGGTAAAACCAATGTTGGGCCTTGCTGGAAAAGTCTTATTCAAAGCGAACTGTCAAGGGGGTCCCATAAATCACCCAACCGTGTAAGGAACGCAAACTCCGGGAACATAACACCGGTATGACGGAAACTAGGGTGGCAAGAGTGGAACAAAACACCAGGCATAAGGCCGAGCCTTCCACCCTTTACCAAGTATATAGATGCATTAATTTAATAAGAGGTATTGTGATATCCCAATAAGTAAACATGTTCCAAACAAGGAACAACAAGATCATGTTCCAACAAGGAACAAACTTCATCTTCACCTGCAACTAGCAACACTATAAGAGGGGCTGAGCAAAGCAGTAACATAGCCAAACAACGGTTTGCTAGGACATGGATGGTTAGGGGCTGACATGGCAATATAGGAGGCATGATATAGCAAGTGGTAGGTATCGCAGCATAGGCATAGCAAAAGAGCGAGCAATCTAGCAAGCAAAGATAGAAGTGATTTCGAGGGTATGGTCATCTTGCCTGCAAGGTTCTCAGAGTTGTCGAAAGCTTGGTCCTCGTAAGCGTTCTCAACGGGTTCCTCGTTCACGTACTCGTCTCCCGGCTCTACCCAAGACAAGAGAACAAGCAAAGGAACCAATATCAACCACGATGCAATGCGCAATCAACATGATGCAAAACATGGCATGATATGCGAGAGGTGATATGCAATGCGTATGCATGCTCCGGAAAGACAAGGATGAACAGGGCATAATCTTGGCAAACCAAGCATGCCGCTGGATAGGCGAGGTGATTTCGGTTGAAATCGATATAAAGATCACCGGATTCGGATGCACGGTTTGCAAATGGCAAGCAATACAAGAATGACACGAATCTGCCATAAACAGCATGATGCTACTTAGCAAGCAACAAATAATTAAGCTACTGCACCCAAACATGGCAACAAAGCATATGACAGTAATCTACTCAAGATGCACGACAAAAGATGAACACTGAGCTACGGCTAATTCACATCATAACAGGTTCAAACAAGCATGGCAAAAGTACAACTAATAACAGATTCACAGACTTAGTGAAATAACAACAAGTCAGGAAAACAACATCAGGATGACAAGTTCAGAGCAACGAAACAACATGCTACAGTTTCAGAACATAGCAAAGAAAGGCATGGCATGAACCTACTCATAGCACTTGACAAAAGTCCCTTACTGACCATAAGCCAAAAAGGACTAGAAAATATGATTACACCCATGACAAATAAGCAAGTTTCGTTCCAGGTTTCAGACTTAGTAGAAAACTGGACATGGCAGAAAACTAATAACGACTAGGCATGTTCGTGAGCTCGATGCACTCGCTACAGAGCAAGTCATGATAAACTAAGCATACATACATCAAGAAGACATGGCATAGTAACAATACATGGCAAAAGCAACATCATATAATGCAAGGATCAACTACACCAAGCTTGGCAAAATCGAATAACATGTAAACAATCTGCCAGCAACATTTTGAAGCAAAAGTAGAGCTCGATTGACTCAAGCTATGGCATCCCATAATTGCAAACAAAGGCATGGATGGATTAAGCAAATACTCAAGTTCAAAACTCCCTTACTGATCATACTCAAATTATGCATAGATCTCTCGGAAACAACATGAACACATGGCATGATAATAACAAAAGTCAGGGACTTAGTGAAATCACTAAGTCTCTGAAAACAGCAATATCACCATCCCTACTTTGCATGCAATTTCTAGCCACCTCAAGCATCACAAAAATACATAGTAAAATTCCCTGGAAAGGTAACATGGCATATTACAAAACTCATGTAGGACTCAACTTCATAGGAGGTACACATCAATCATGGCAAAAATGACAAAAGTGCATGTTCAGATAAGATCCAGCAATAAACATCAACTAGCCCTCTTCTAACAGCATTTCGGGCATCAAGATGGCTTCAAATGAAAATGATGCAATGGAACAAAATGATGTACTCTTCGAGACGAACAAAATGACATATTATACGCGCGAATCGGAGCTACAGATGCAAAGTTATGGCAATATGAAGATGTGATGATAATATGCAAACTTGGGGACTTAGAAATATTAAGAGAGAGGAGAGAAGTCAACGGTGCGCGGGATTCGAGGTTCGCCGGATCTGGCGGCGGCGGCTCGCCGGAGAAGAGGCCCAGGGTCGGGGCGGCCGGATCTGGCCCTCTCCGGCCGGATCTCGCCGGATCCGGCCCGGATCGGGGCGGTGGAGGCGGGCAGGGGCGGCGCCGGGCGCCGGCGCGGTTGGCGGCGACGGGCGAGGCGGCGCCGGCCGGCGACCGCGGGGAGGCGGCGACGCACGGCGGCGGGCGGCGGGCGCGAGCAGGCGAGGTAGGCGGCGGCGGCTGCGGGCGCGGGGGCGCGTGGGCGAGGCGCGGCCCGGACGGCGCGCGGGAGGGCCCGCGGCGGGCTTCGCGGGCCGGCGGCGGGGATGGCGGCGGCGCGCCACGTGGCGCCGCGTGGTTGGCCCGGGGCGGCGGCGCGGATGAACAGTGCGGCGGCGGCTGTTTGCACGGATTTCGAGGCGACGGCTAGGGTTAGGAGGTGGTTTTTGACCCGGATTTGGAGGGGGAGGTGTTTTTATAGCTAGAAGGAGCTAGGAAGCTCCAAATGGAGTGCGGTTTTCGCCCACGCGATCGTGATCGAACGGCGGAGGACATGGGAGTGACTTAGATGGGTTATTGGGCTGTTTTGAAGGGGTGTTGGGCTGCAACACACACGAGGCCTTCACGGTTACCCGGTTAACCGTTGGAGTACCAAACGAACTCCGATTGACCCGAAACTTGACAGGCGGTCTACCGGTGCTATACCGAGGCCACATGTCAAACCTCGGTCCATTCCGAGAATGTTTAATACCCGCTCACGAAGAAATGTAAAAGGGGACGCCGGGAGACATAGGAGCGCCGGATTGCAAAACGGGCAACGGGAAAGATGCTCGGATTTATGAGACGAATGCGTATGCGAATGCGATGCACATGCTGACATGATATGAAATGCATGACATGACCAAAATGCAAAACGGAGAGAACCCAACCACGGAGGGAATATCATAACACATAGCCGGAAATGGCAAGAGTTGGATTACAAATATGGCAAGTTACATCGGGGGCGTTACACATAGGTGCATCAAAATAAGCAAACAACACACAAAAAACAGAATCTGTCAAAAACAGAACAGATTGTAGTAATCTGTATCTAACGCAAACTTCTGAAACTCCAAAAATTCTAAAATAAATTGCTGGACGTGAGGAATTGTCTATTAATCATCTACAAAAAGAATCAACTAAATAGCACTCTCCAGCAAAAAGTTGTAGCCAATCTCGCGAGCGCTAAAGTTTCTGTTTTTTACAGCAAGATCAAAAAGACTTCACCCAAGTCTTCCCAAAGATTCTACTTGGCACAAACACTAATTAAAACACAAAAACACATCTAACCAGAAGCTAGATGAAATATTTATTCCTAAACAGAACCAAAAAGTAAGAAACAAAAATAAAATTGGTTTGCCTCCCAACAAGCGCTATCGTTAAACGCCCCTAGCTAGGCATAAAGGCAAGGATAGATCTAGGTATTGCCATCTTTGGCAGGCAATCCATAGGTGGCTCTCATAATAGATTCATAAGGTAATTTAATTTTCTTTCTAGGAAGGTGTTCCATGCCTTTCCTTAATGGGAATTGGAATCTAATGTTCCCTTCTTTCATATCAATAATTGCACCAATCGTTCTAAGGAAAGGTCTACCAAGAATAATAGGACATGAAGGATTGCAATCTATATCAAGGACAATGAAATCTACGGGCACATAATTCCTATTTGCAACAATAATAACATCATTAATTCTTCCCATAGGTTTCTTAATGGTGGAATCCGCAAGGTGCAAGTTTAAAGAACAATCATCAAATTCACGGAAACCTAGCAAATCACACAAAGTTTTTGGAATCGTGGAAACACTAGCACCCAAATCACACAAAGCATAGCATTCATGATCTTTAATTTTAATTTTAATAGTAGGTTCCCACTCAGCATAAAGTTTTCTAGGGATAGAAACTTCCAATTCAAGCTTTTTTCATAAGATTGCATTAAAGCATCAATGATATGTTTGGTAAAAGATTTATTTTGGCTATAAGCATGCGGAGAATTTAGCACGAATTGCAACAAGGAAATACAATCTATTAAAGAACAATTATCATAATTAAATTCCTTGAAATCCAAAATAGTGGGTTCATTGCTATGTAAAGTTTTGATCTCTTCCATCCCACTTTTACCAAATTTGCATCAAGATCTAAAAACTCCGAATTATTGGGACGCCTTTTAACTAAAGTTGACTCATCTCCAGTCCCATCATTATCAAGATTAATATTGCAAAACAAAGATTTAATTGGGGACACATCAATCACTTTTAGATCTTCATCTTTACTATCATGAAAACTAGAAGAACACGCTTTCTTAAAGCAATCTTTTTTAGCACGTATCCTAGCGGTTCTTTCTTTGCACTCATCAATGGAAATTCTCATAGCCTTGAGAGACTCATTGATATCATGCTTAATTGGAATAGATCTAAGTTTCAAAGAATCGACATCAAAAGAAATTATATCCACGTTCCTGGCCAACTCATCAATCTTGGGCAATTTTTCTTCAAGCAAAGCATTGAAATTCTTTTGAGAAATCATAAATTCTTTAACACTAGTCTCAAAATCAGAGGGCGTCTTATTGAAATTTCCATAAGAGTTGTTGTAGGAATTACCATAATTATTATAGGAATTACTAGGATACGGCCTAGGATTAAAATTTCCTCTATAAGCGTTCTTACCAAAATTGTTCCTACCAACAAAATTCACATCCATAGATTCATTATTATTCTCAATCAAAGTAGACAAAGGCGTATCATTGGGATCAGAAGAAACATTCTTATTAGCAAACAATTTCATAAGTTCATCAATCTTTCCACTCGAAACATTAATCTCTTCAATTGCATGCACCTTTTTACTAGTAGATCTTTTAGTGTGCCATTAAGAATAATTAACCATAATATTATCTAGGAGTTTAGTAGCTTCTCCTAAAGTGATTTTCATAAAAGTGCCTCCCGCGGCCGAATCTAAAAGATTTCTAGAAGCAAAATTCAATCCGGCATAATTTTTTTGTATAATCATCCATAAATTCAAACCATGTTTAGGGCAATTACGTATCATTAATTTCATCCTCTCCCAAGCTTGTGCAACATGTTCATGATCAAGTTGCTTAAAATTCATAATATCGTTTCTAAGAGAGATGATATTAGCGAGCGGAAAATACTTAGAGATAAAAGCATCTTTGCACTTATTCCAAGAATCAATACTATTTTTAGGCAAAGACAAAAACCAAGTTTTAGCACGATCTCTAAGCGAAAACGGAAATAGCTTCAATTTGACAATATCATTGTCCACATCTTTCTTCTTTTGCATATCACACAAATCAACAAAGCTATTTAGATGGGTAGCGGCATCTTCATTAGGAAGGCCGGCGAATTGATCTTTCATGACAAGGTTTAGCAAAGCAGCATTAATTTCACAAGATTCAGCATCGGTAAGAGGAGCAATCGAAGTGCTAAGAAAATCATTGTTGTTGGTATTGGCAAAGTCACACAATTTAGTATTATCTTGAGCCATCGTGACAAGCAAGCAGTCCAACACACCAGCAAACAAGAAGCAAGCGAAAGAAAAGGCGAACGGAAAAAAGAGGGCGAATAAAACGGCAAGGGTGAAGTGGGGGAGAGGAAAACGAGAGGCAAATGGCAAATAAAGTAATGCGAGGGATAAGAGTTTGTGATGGGTACTTGGTGTGTCTCGACTTGTGCGTAGACTCCACGGCAATGGCGCCAGAAATCCTTCTTGCTACCTCTTGAACATGCGTTGATTTTCCCTTGAAGAGGAAAGGGTGATGCAGCAAAGTAGCGTAAGTATTTCCCTTAGTTTTTGAGAACCAAGGTATCAATCCAGTAGGAGGCCACACGCAAGTCCCTCGTACCTACACAAACGAATAATAAACTTGCAACCAACGCGATAAAGGGGTTGCCAATCCCTTCATGACCACTTGCAAAAGTGAGATCTGATAGAGATGATAAGATAATATTTTTGGTATTTTTATGATAAAGATTAAAATTAAAGATTGCAAAATAAAGGGAAATAGAATTAGCTAGTTGACGGGAGATTAATATGATGTAAAATAGACCCGGTGGCCATAGGTTTCACTAGTGGCTTCTCTCAAGATAGCATAAATATTACGGTGGGTGAACAAATTACTGTCGAGCAATTAATACAATTGAGCATAGTTATGAGAATATCTAGGCATGATCATGTATATAGGCATCACGTCTGCAACAAGAGACCGACTCCTGCCTGCATCTACTACTATTACTCCACACATCGACCGCTATCCAGCATGCATCTAGAGTATTAAGTTCATAAGAACAGAGTAACGCATTAAGCAAGATGACATGATGTAGAGGGATAAACTCAAGCAATATGATATAAACCCCATCTTTTTATCCTCGATGGCAACAATACAATACATGTCGTTTCCATTTCTGTCACTGGGATCGAGCAACGCAAGATTGAACCCAAAGCTAAGCACTTCTCCCATTGCAAGAAAGATCAATCTAGTAGGCCAAACCAAACTGATAATTCGAAGAGACTTGCAAAGATAACCAATCATACATAAAAGAATTCAGAGAAGATTCAAATATTGTTTAGAGATAATCTTGATCATAAACCCACAATTCATCGGATCTCGACAAACACACCGCAAAAAGAGTTACATCGAATAGATCTCCAAGAAGATCGAGGAGAACTTTGTATTGAGATCCAAAGAGAGAGAAGAAGCCATCTAGCTAATAACTATGGACCCGAAGGTCTGTGATAAACTACTCACACATCATCGGAGAGGCTATGGTGTTGATGTAGAAGCCTTCTGTGATCGATTCCCCCTCCGGCGGAGCGCCGGAAAAGGCCCCAAGATGGGATCTCACGGGTACAAAAGGTTGCGGTGGTGGAAATAGGGTTTCGTGGTGCTCCTGGATGGTTTCGGGGTACATAGATATATATAGGAGGAAGAAGTAGGTCGGTGGAGCCACGAGGGTGGGGGCGCGCCCAGGGGGCAGGCGCGCCTCCCTGCCTCGTGGCCTCCTAGGTTGTTTCTTGATGTCCACTCCAAGTTCTCTGGATGACGTTTGTTTCAAAAATAACTCTCCCGAAGGTTTCATTCCGTTTGGACTCCGTTTGATATTCCTTTTCTGCGAAACACTAAAATAAGAAAAAAAACAGCAATTTGCACTGGGCCTTGGGTTAGTAGGTTAGTCCCAAAAATAATATAAAAGTGTATAATAAAGCCCATTAAACATCCAAAACAAAATATATAATAGCATGGAACAATAAAAAATTATAGATACGTTGGAGACGTATCAACATCCCTTGAGTTCCAAGATTACGTCCTCATTTGGTGGGAACAAGTCATTAAGCGTCGAGAGGCAAAAGGAAAATCACCCATCACTACTTGGGCGCAAATGAAGGATGTCATGCGAGCATGCTTCGTGCCTAACTACTACAACCGCGACCTCTTCAAGAAACTCCAACTACTCAAGCAAGGAACCAAGAGCGTTGAAGAGTACTACAAGGAAATGGAGATTGCCATGATACAAGCAAATGTTACGGAAGATGATGAGCAAACTATGGCACGTTTCTTGAATGGACTCAATCATCCTATCAAGAAGATTACCGACTTCCAACCATACTCGAACCTCATCAAGCTAGTGCATCAAGCTACCAAAGCGGAACGTCAAGTGCAAGATGATTTCAAGTACGCCAAGTACTCATCCAAGTCCTATGGCTTCTCCAAGAATCAAGTTTCAACAACTCCAACAACTTCTACCTCAACCAAGCCTTCTACAAGCAACGGCGACAAGTCAAGTTACAAGAAAACTTCGACAACCTCAAGTCGCCCTCCTACTTCAAGCAACTTCAAGCTGAAAGCTTCATCATCATCTACCCCAACTGATGAGACCATCAAGACAAGTTCCTTCAAATGCTTCACATGCGGCGGCCGAGGCCACAAGTCATTCGAGTGCACAAACAAGCGCACCATGATCCTCAACGATGACGGAACCTATGACTCAATGAGTGAAGGAGAAATGGAAGCCCTTGAGTAAGTGGCCATGCACCGGCAAGTGAACAACGAAGATGAAGATGATCAAGTCTTTTGTGACGAAGATTTGAGCCCCGCTCTTATTGTCTCCAAGGTCTTGACTCTTCAGCATCAACAAGACGAAGACCAAAGATGCCATATCTTCCACACCAAGGTCGGCATCAATGGAAGGTCTGTCAAGGTCATCATCGATGGAGGGAGTTGCCATAACCTCACAAGTGAAGAACTATGCTCCAAACTTCAATTGGTCAATACGAAGCACCCACACCCATACAAGGTTCAATGGCTAAGCGACACCGGCACCATCCAAGACGAGCATAGAGTAGAATTTTCTTTCAAGAACGGAGCTTACGAAGACACTTTGGAGTGTGATGTCCTTCCGATGACCGCGTGCCACCTCCTTCTTGGACGGCCATGGCAATTCGACCAAGGTGTCATCCACAACGGGCGTACAAATCATTATAGCTTTAAGATGAAAGGAAAGAAGTATGTGCTACGATCTATGTCTCCAAGCCAAGTGATCGCCGACAAGCAAGCCACCCATCGTGGAGAGAATAGTGAGGGAGCAAACCACCAAAAAGAGAGTGAGCACCACAAGCCAAAATTGAGTGCCTCCACGATGAGCGACAAAAAGAACTTAGTCCTATTTGCTACCAAACGTGAGATGAGAGAAGTGTTTGAGAACCCATCAAGTGTTATGCACTATGTCCTTTTGTGCAAGGACGAGGCACCAAAAGCTAACACCACTCACAATCTACCTTTAGT
This sequence comes from Aegilops umbellulata, assembly GCA_032464435.1. Taxonomy (NCBI): domain Eukaryota; kingdom Viridiplantae; phylum Streptophyta; class Magnoliopsida; order Poales; family Poaceae; genus Aegilops; species Aegilops umbellulata. Next base: position 222,377,214 of record CP136054.1, on the reverse strand, counting down.
GTTATCTTCTCTATTGCAGGAATTCCAAGACGTTTTCCTCGACGAGCTACCTCCGGGTCTACCCACACTATGAGGCATCGAGCACAGAATCGACCTCATCCCTGGAGCGCCACTTCCTAACAAGGCTCCCTACCGAGTCAACCCCGAAGAAACCAAAGAAATACAAAGGCAAGTAAAGCATCTCATAGATCATGGACATGTGCGTGAAAGTTTGAGTCCTTGTGTTGTATCGGTCATTCTTGTGCCAAAAAGAGATGGTAGTTTTCGCATGTGTTCCAATTGTAGACCCATCAATGCTATCACCGTTAGATATAGGTACCCCATTCCACGCCTTGATGATATGCTTGATGAGCTTAGCGATGCCACTATTTTTTCCAAAATCGATCTCAAAAGTGGTTACTATCAAATCCGCATACAAGAGGTGATGAATGGAAAACCGCTTTCAAAACTAAGTTTGGTTTGTATGAGTGGTTAGTCATGCCTATGGGTTTATCCGAAGCACCCGGTACTTTCATGCGTCTTATGCATTATGTGTTTCGCCCTTACATTGGTGAGTTTGTTATGGTATACTTCGATGATATCCTTGTTTTTAGCAAATCTCTCAAAGAGCATGTCACCCACCTTCGCACCGTGCTCCAAACTCTTCGAAAAGAGCGTCTTTATGCTAATATGGAAAAATGCATTTTTGCGTTGATAAGCTTGTTTTCTTGGGTTTTGTAGTATCTTCCAAGGGTGTTCATGTTGATGAATCTAAGATCAATGTTATTAAAACTTGGCCCCAACCAACCAATTTGCAACAAGTGCGTAGTTTCCTTGGTTTAGCCGGTTTCTATCGTAGATTTGTGAAGGATTTTAGCACTATTGCATCTCCTTTACATGCTTTGAGCAAGAAGAATGCACCCTTTGTTTGGGGACCATCGCAATATAGCGCATTCAATGAGCTTAAGGATTTGCTTACTCATGCTCCCCTGCTTGCATTACCCAACTTTGACAAACCCTTTGAAATTCATTGCGATGCTAGTGGTAATGGCATAGGAGGTGTGTTAACGCGAGAGAAGCGCCCCATAGCATACTTTAGTGAGAAACTTTCTGGAGCGCAACTCAATTATCCTATCTATGACAAAGAGCTATATGCTTTAGTGCGAGTTTTGCATGAATGGGAACATTACCTTCGTCCTCATGAATTTATCATCCATATCAATCATGAAACGCTTAAATATCTTAAGGGTCAAACTAAGTTGAACAAGTGTCATGCTAAGTGGAGTGAGTTCATTGAGTCATTTCCTTATGTCATCAAGTATATCAAAGGAAAGGAAAATGTTGTGGCGGATGCACTTTCCCGTATATGCATGCTTGTTACTCAACTTGAACTGAATGTCATTGGTTTTGAGCATATAAAAGACTTGTATGAGCATGATCCTACTTTTGCTATTCCTTATGCCAAATGTTTGACGCATACATCTTGGGAACGCTATTACATCAAAGATGGTTATCTTACGAAAGCTAACAAACTATGCATCCCCGAGTCCTCTCTTCATTTGTTGCTTTTGCAAGAATCTCATGGCGGAGGACTAATGGGACATTTTGGACGCAAAAAGACATTTGCTACGCTCTCCAAGTCCTACTTTTGGCCAAAGATGTTTCGCGACGTCAACCGCTTCACCAACCGATGCTCTACATGTCGCAAAGCTAAGTCTAAAGCTCAATCTCATGGACTCTATATGCCTCTTCCAATTCCGTACCAACCATGCGAAGATATTAGCATGGATTTTGTCCTTAGTTTGCCTAGAACTAGAAATGGCAAGGATTATGTGTTTGTTGTTGTGGACCAATTCTCTAAAATGGCACATTTCATACCATGCAACAAGATAGATGATGCTTCACATGTTGCAAATTTATTTTGTAGGGAAATCTTGTGACTACATGGAGGGCCAAAGATGATTGCCTCGGACCGCGACGTCAAGTTCTTGAGTTAATTTTGGAAGACATTGTGCGCCAAGCTCGGAATCAAGCTTTTGTTCTCTTCGGTGTACCATCCACAAACCGACGGCTAAACGGAGGTGACGAACCGTACACTCTCCACTCTACTATGCGTGTTGATAAATAAGAACATCAAGGACTGGGAGGAGTGCCTACCTATCGCCGAGTACGCCTACAACCGTGCAAGACATTCAACTACCGGCAAGTCCCCCTTCGAGCTCGTCTATGGCTTCAACCCATTTTCACCATTGGACATTCTTCCTCTATCGCTACAAGAGCACACAAACATGGACGCGAGTGCCCGAGTCAACTACCTCAAGAAGATGCATGAAGATACAAGGCACACCATCGAGCGCCAAGTACAACGACTCGCGACCAAGCTCAATGTCAACAAGCAACCCATGATATTCAACATTGGAGATCTTGTGTGGATACACCTTCGCAAGGACCGCTTCCCCAACGAACGCACGTCCAAACTTCTACCACGAGCCGATGGACCCTTCAAGGTGCTAGCACACTACAACAACAACGCCTACAAGATCGACATACCACGCGACAAGTACTCCGTGAGCGACATCTTCAACGTCAAAGATCTCTCCCCGTACCATGGTGATGAGGATTTCGATCCGAGGATGGATCTTTCCCAATGGAGGGGAGATGATGCGGAGCATCCCACGGTCATCCCCATGGACCTACCATCGTCTCATCAAGAGCCAAGAGGACCCATGACACGAGCTAGAGCTAGAGCTCTTGAGAACGAGGTGACTTCTTTCCTTAGTGATATCACATATGATCCACTCGAGACATGTCTACTACCTAAGTCCGATATGCTATGCATGATTAGGTGTCAAGAGGACCCCCCCCCCAAAGATGCTCGTGAAGACGGATAAGCCGCCAAGTCCATGGATGAGGAGAACCAACGAAAGGAGAAGAAGGCAGCTCCAGGGCCCGGACATCCAGCCCCACAGCCCCGGACATCCGGCCGCTGGAGACATCCACTGCGGCAACGTTCCAGCCGCTGAAGCTACAGGACCCAGACATCCGGCCCCAACCCCGGACGTCCGGCGCGGCAGCCCGGACATCCGGCCCTCGCCCGGAAATCTGGTGCCCATCACAGAAGCGTCCAGAAGTTGAACCCTCCAGCCCGGACATCCGGCCAAAGGCCCAGACATCCTATAGATCAATTTCACATAAGTATATCAATGGTATGCCCACGGCCTATACGAGGTGGATCTATCATAGGGAATCACTTGACAATGGTGAAAGCAATGGTACTACCAGTGAAGGTGGTTCTGAAACTAACGAGCAGTGGGGCGGTCAGCGGCATGGAGCTGAGCAAGGAGACAAAGAGAGTGGCCGAGTGAGTGAGAGGAACCGGGAGAGAGAGACAAAGGGCCTTTTTGACTAGGTCGGACCGCGCGACTAACTAACAGTTGTTAACGGCCATGTCGTCTGTCTCATGCTGATGTGCCATCCATTGGTGGGTCCTCCTTGTCATAAACCAGATTGAATTTTAACCAAACACTCATCAAAACTTTTTGAAACGGACATCCAAATTTGTGGTTGTTATCAACGAATTTTAAAAAATAGGTCCTTTTCTTGGAACTCTTACGGCCCCCCTCCCCCAATATTGTTAGTTTTATGCTATATACTCTATCCCATGGCGTTGCTGATGCAAAGGGCAGCACGAACAACATATTGGGTAGGGCATTCGTCATCAATGGTGGGCTGTTTGGGAGGTGTTTCATTGATGGAGACATGTGTTTTGGCCGCCACATATTGGTGGAAATTGTCGGGTCGGGGTTGCAGGAAAGGTTCGTCACTACCTTGTGGTGGTAGGAGCGAGGGTCTCAAGGTATACACATTTCAGAGTAAACTAGACAATTGCCCGTGTGTTGCAACGGGAATATAAACATTCTAGTAGATTAGCTCGTGATTGTGTGTCTATTATTATATATTGATGCGCTAAAATTTTAGCAAGTTTTTGTATGCAATCGCCATGATTTACCTGCCATTTTATTGTTATGCACTTATTTGATAAGAATTTAATTACTTTTCAAATAAAATGTGTTTTTTGGTAAGTTAATAAAAATGAGACAATTGATGCTATTTTAGGGGGAATGGATGGGAGAAAAATCAGAAATGAGAGAAAAAATTCAAAGAGAAGGAAAGAGTGTGACATATATAAGGAAAGTTAGATGAGAGAGAGAGGTAAAATAGGAACCTTACGTTCTTTTTAAGTAGTAGAGATTGTAAATTTTGAACGAGATTAGAGTTTATATTCGGTTTTTCAAATATTTGTAATAAAAAATCATATAGTATGAGATTATTTTTCATACAAGCCTATGAACCAAAGAACGAGGGTATGACTTGCTTTCCCCTGGATTGCAACCCTCTGATTTTTCCTCAAAAAAGCTTTTCTTCCAAACAGAGCCTCCCGGGGGTTGGTGAAATTGCCGAAAAAGTGATTGATTGTAATCCTATACATGTTTCTGCTTTCAAGTTTAAAACCTCTGCAGAATTCAAAACTCGGGGGTTCTTCAGTTTCTTGTCCAAAACTGGTCAGAAACCCCCCAACCATGTGTGATGGCCATTTCTCCATGCTGCTTTGAAGGCTTCATCCATTGACCATGGAAGTGCTAACCTTGTCAATGTGAAGGAAATTCACCAAGGTACCTGCCTTCACGAGTTCGTCGACATATATGCAGATGAAAAATTAGAAGAATACCCCCCACGCTGTCTCATGCAGGTGACACGCGCTCGTAGGCCATTCCTATCAGGGAACTATGATTTCGACCGTAGAAGAGATATATTAGTGCACCAGCCGCAAGTCATACAGAAACACGGATCCACGTGTGACTCCTGCAGTCGATGAATCAAAGAGTGAGACACAAATTATCTTCAGAAGTTGCTGCTATCACAACTGACAACAACCAGGTTAGGAAATTCAATTTGCAATAGCAAAACCCAAAGGTACCTATTTCCAGGTGACAATGTACAACAATAACGAAGAGGTAAGAATGCAAGCACCCCTGGTTTCATCAAGAAAACTAGTACATCAATGGTGTATACTCTGTACAAGCTAAGTTACTTACCCGAGGTTCATTAGAAGGTACACGTTGATGAGGATGCAGCATACTGGAAGTACAGGTACAAAGGGGCACATGAAACCTACAACAAGACAATCTGAGCTTTCTTTAAATTGTAAAATCAGGTTGTCCAGATTCGAGTAAAATGTGGCACAAAAATAATATCCACGTTCATAGGTTATGCACCTTCAGTTTGTCGTGAAGACCACATGTCTTGTCCGATGCATGAAAGTACAATGGTAGCACCGAGCAAGAGCTAGCCACCTAAGGCACATGTTGTGCATCGTATGGAACTATAGAAAGTAGATATGGATTAGGATTATTTATATGTTGCTTCTGAACAGGCTGATATTATTTTGGAATGAATGGTGAAATTATGTTTCACGTTGCTGACTAATCCGGTAAACAACGTTGCGATAAGAGTTTGGAGTTTTGTGTCCCAGCATGCCAGCGGTGACTAACTTCTTTTGCATTGCACACATAAAATACTTGGGGTTAACTAGGCAGGCAAATCACTGAATTATTACTTACAATGGCAAAGAGAAGAAAGAAACCGCTGGCACAAAGATGATGACCCCAAAGCAAACCATCATTATATATCTTTTAGCTTTTTGTCGCCTTACCATATTGGCGATCTCACTGGCAGTAGGTGCTTCATCAACTGATTGCATAAAGGAAGAGAACATATATTAAAAGAATACAGGTACATATCCTATTAGTAATCGTGAAAGGGAAGATAGGGGGTGTAACACGATGTAGCTTGAAAGTGATGAACTATGTATGCTTGACAGGTAACATACTTTGCAAGGAAATTTATGCATGAGGATTATAACGTAAAAGTAAACAGTACTGCAGGGGAGTCAGTTTCAGCTCGCAGCTAATTTCAGTAGTGGATGCAAGCTGAGAAAAGCAGATAGAATGCATGATGGCCAAGGCTGTGTTTGGCATTGCAGTAGATTGTGATGATCCCAATTTCCCAGCTAGCTTTTCTCTATTTACCATTTGGCTAACGAACTTTCCCTGCTTAAATGACTATTTTTTATATAGTAGATTATAAAAGTTATAACTTCAGCACGGTACAGTTCAGGTGTTCAGCAACCACAAACTGAACCTAAATTAGACATGTAGAACATTCAGTTGGGTGAAGCAGTCATCTAAACGCCAATGATTTTTGGGTTTCGCCTTCTCGCTGCTGCTAATTTGAATCAAATCAACAGGTGATAGTGTTTTGAAACATGTACAGAAATAATAATTATTTTCATTACCATTGCCAAAAGGACCCTCCGAAATTCCCTCATCTGCCTCTGAATGCCCAATGTGTAAAGCTAGTGATTCAAGTGAGGATGGATCAACGCCTCCCATTGGCATATCATTTGGAGGAGCATATCTTACTACTAAAAGAGAAATCACAACCATTGTAAATGCCAATAGTGTGCCCACGCTTACCTGAATAAACAGATCAAGAAAATAGTTATTACCTGGAGTAGCTCTCCACTTGGCAATGCTACCATTTTACATGGCCAGTAAAATATTACCATCCCTGCCAATTGTGACACATCCATGAAAAAACAAGGATAGCAGCACATATCCCAGTCAGAATTGTGCTCAATGTTGGGACTTGAGTCCGTTGACCAACAGCTGAGAATATTGGGGGAAGCAGTCCATCTCTTGCCACAGCCATGACAATTCTTGGCTGACCAAAGACAAGAAATAGAATAAACTAATCAGTTCTGGTTCCTGCTGTAATTTGCAAAATCTTTTGTTTCTCAGTAAAAATACAATAATAGTCTAACCTAAATAGAACTATTTATGACTTCATTGCAAGACCCTGACAGTAAGAAGTTTCACTTGTTTCATTTTCTAGTCAACCTACATATCATGTGCCGGGAGAAGGTGACTGAAACGGCGATGGCATATACTGATGCTCTAATTTCTCAGTTCTTATGTACCTAAGGGAGAATAGCGCCAATCAGTGATGTTATGAGAGCAAGAACAGCCCCACTGGAAATGACATACCTGCATTTTCACAGAGATATGTACGATGGAGTAATGCTCAGAACTGAAATAAATACAATATACGATTATAAACTTCTTAACAGCCATGTCATGTGGCTCAAAGGGCTGCTGGCACTTACGCTGCCCATTGCATTCCATATTGAGCAAATGCGGATGAAATAGGGGTGTCAGGATACATTGCATAATATGGCACCAGACCGACAATAACAGCAGAAACCATCATGTACAGGAAGCAGCACAATGACAAGGTCAAACACATTCCCCATGGAAGATCACGTTGAGGATTCTTCACCTGGAAAGTACTTTGACAAATAAAGTATAATCATGTCACTGCACATTAAAAGTAGTGTTCACTAAAGTACAAAGACTGCAAGAGAGAATTTACACCACAAAGGAACACGACTACTTCTTCAATGGTAACAGAACAAAGGCCAACCTCTTCAGCTGTACTGGTAACTGCATCAAAACCAATGTAAGCAAAGAAGAGGGTTGCTGATCCAGACAAAACTCCACTTGCACTATTCGGGAAGTAACTGCGTACCAACAAGCAAATATTAGAGCCATGCCCACATGGGATTCTATGCATTCGATAGGTGATTTATAAACCTTAAGTTTACCCTTTCAGAACATCATAACCAGGCCAGCCATTCTGGAATCCTAACCATCCACCGGCACAAATGACAAACAGCTTAATTGCGACATTTGCAATGGTGATGACGCCTTCCACAAGTGAGCTCTAAATAGGACATCATTCGTACTTTAATAAGTCGATAGTAGCCAGTTTCATGCGCTCCAAACTAAGTGCAGTTATGGAACAAGACATTTACCTCCTTAATTCCCAGACAGAGCAATGCGGTGACTGTGAGGACAAGAATGGCAGCACAAGGATCAACTGGGGTGTCAAGCCATTTAACATGTACTTGTGCTAAGAAGAAGGGCAACTTGTCTTGGCCACCAAAAAACAGAGCCTGAGAAACAAAAAAGGTATCTGATTACATATAGCGCACGTATCGGAAGAGAGGTTAGTAGGGCATATTACCAAGTTTGGTGAGATGCCACATGCCACTGATGATCCACCTATTGTGTACTCGAGAATCAAAGCCCAACCAATCAGCCAAGCGACACTGATAGTTTGTCAAGAAGCAGTACAGAAGAGAAAAGAATGTAAATTACGACGGCCAAATATGTAGATAAGGAGAAAGCAAGAAACTGATGGGATTGCACACTGCTAGTACCTCTCTCCAATGCAAATGTAGGAATAGTGATAAGCACTTCCTGCTAAAGGGAAGCGGCACGAAAGCTCGGCATAACACAAGGCAGAAAGAGCAGCAGCAATGCCAGCAATTAGAAAGGAAAGTGTCAAGGCTGGTCCTGCATGCTCACGAGCCACAGTTCCTACCAGGACATATATGCCGGTGCCGATCGTCGAGCCAACACCTAATGACAGTTGATATAACATAGTGAGCTAAGTATCATATGTTGAACTGCCTGCATCTGAAAGTAAAGCCTCGATGGAGGCACAGAAACCCCTCAAAAGGACTAAACTCTGAGACTAGTAGCCTATGCCGCAGTTGGATCTGAAAACTCAGATCGGCATTGCGGTCGTTTTACAAGGCCACTATATTTTCCTTTCTTTCTAGATGTGATAGTCGGTTCAAACAAACCATCTTTTCTTGAGATATGGCGGCAGAATGTTATCCGAAGTAAACACCCCCGCTACTGTAGATAACTGGACTCGACTGGACTAGTTATTGCTACCAATGCAACAGATGACCACAACACAAGGCACCAATTGCAAAGAAAGAATTACAGAGAGAAAACAAGCTGACTATTGATGTACAAAAGCGATCCTAAGAGGGGAAAAGGAAAAGTCGTTTTACTGTCACAGCTGATGGACAGAAACGGCAATGTTTTCTGTTGCGGAGAATATGGTTGGCTAAAGGGTCAAGGAGACAAATGTACCAATGGTCATGAGGTGGGGAACGGAGAGCGCCTTAGCGAGGCATCAGCCATCTGCCGCTGCCGCGGAGGCCGCCGGCTTCCAGTGCACTAGGCTCTGCAAATCCGACCAGGAGAGGCGGCTTCCCTGCTGCATGCCTGACCATCCAATTGCAAGGGGCACAAGAGAGATGCTGCGACCGGTGGGAGATGATGTGCGCTGACCAACAAATTGCAATGGGCGGTGAGAGGACCGAGAGAGAGAGGAGAGGATGGGATGATAGCAAGCGAATGAGACAATTTCCTTCTTCTTTTGGTCTAATAATCAAGATAGATAGGCCAGCACACGTAGACCTGGCCAAACCTCGTGGCCGGGCCAGGCTTCGGGCCGGGCCTAGCTGTCGGTGTACTAAAGTAGGGGTACCTTAGTACCCCGGACTTGTGCACGGGCAGTTGTAGCACCCTGCGGCGAGGCCCGCCCAGTAAGCGCCAAGAGAAGACCAAGCATTCAAGACAAGGCCCCCGGCAAGAGGAGCTTGCCGGGCCAAGAAGACAAGACCCCGGCAAGAGGAGCTTGCCGGGACGACTAAGCCCATGTAATACCATCCAAGAACAAAGTATACGAGACAGAAGATCGAGACCCCGACAAGAGGAGCTTGTCGGGAAGGCCGAACCCAGGCACCACAAGAGAAGCCCGCCACGGCGCGCCATGCGCCCCGGCAAGGCCTGATAGCCGGCAAGCTATCAGGCACAGGAAGACGACCCCCGCGGCAAGCCACTTGCCGCGGCAAATCGCCACCTCAGGACTGCGCTCCAGCTCACCCGCCCACGCGTCGCTCCGGGGTTTCCCCCAAGGGCACGTGGCGGGGCACCGCGCAGCCTGGGGTATGCGGTGGCATGCAGCCACCACCGTGGCGAGCGGTGGCGCACCTAACGGTCCGCCTCGGTGCTGTCCAGGCGACCGTGACGGGCATTTAATGCCCTTGTCCCCTACCGTCAGAAGTAGGTATGATAACACTGTGCCGCACTGCAGCGCCACTGTTCCCGCACTGTTACAACTTCCACCCCTTTTACACTTTTACCCCTTTCTCTTACGTTGACACCTGTCGGTGACCCCTTTGCGCTATAAAAGGAGGCCCGTGTGCAACGTAGAGGGGGTTCGGGGGGGATTCGGAATCCAGACAGCCATACGCTCGGTGTAGCTAGCTCTCCAAGCTCCCGAGCTCCCCAGTTCAATACAACCAAGCAGGAGTAGGGTTTTACGCGTCCTTCGCGGCCCGAACCTGGGTAAACCGCCCGTGTGCTCGCCTCGATCTGCTCTCCGTGCTCCCTCCGCCCCCCTCACCGGACAACGAAAGGGGCTCCGGCCCCATAGGTGCTCGCGGGGGACGCCAGTCCACCCCGACATCTTTGGCGCGCCAGGTAGGGGGTGCGTCGAGGTTGTGCGGATCAGATCCGGCGTTCGCGCGAGCGCGCTCTTCGTCAGCTTCTCCGAATTAGCTAGCTTCATCAACACCATGGCCCCGAAGAAGAAGGCTTCGGAGGTCGCGGGCCCGTCCGCGTCTCTTCCACCGCTACCGGAGCCAACGGTGGGCGGGGGAGACGCCGTCGGAGGGGTGGCCACCGGCGAGAACACTCGCGGCGCCACCAAATCCAAGAACAGGGCGGACGACCGAGCCTCGGCCTCCGAGGACGCGTCGCGTCCGTCCCGACAAACGACGACCCAGCAGCGCCATGCCACAGGAGGTGGCATCCGCTTGCTGGACCAAGGGCAAACTGGAGGTTCACGGGACGCCCCGGGCCCCCGTCCGGACACGGGCAAGGCGAAGGCGCCGGGGAGGGACCCCGCTCTTTCTAACATTGTTAGGAGTCCGAGCGTATCCCGCTCCTCGCGCCACTCGCCCCCGTTCCCCTCCACTCCGGCAGAAGCGCTCGCGAGAGCGCAACTGCTCCTCGACTACCCTCCAGCGGCTGACAAGGCCGAGGGCTGGAGGGCCACCATCCAGAGCCTGATCGCCTTCGCCAACAACGACACGCCGCAGCAGCCGGCGACCTCACGGCCACGGCAGGTCGAGAAGACGAAGGCCGACGGCGACAAGACCGCCGGGGGTGCAACCACCATGCACTCCCCGGCGCAGAAGCAGAAGACGCCGCCCCGCTGGAGCAACGCCGACGACGGCTCTACAGCGTCGTCAGACCCGCGGACTCGCCGGGACCAGCGCCGAGTCCTCGACGAGCGGCAGCAAGAAGACGCTCGAACAAGGATTGAGCGCCGCCGAGAAACTCGGCGGCAATCAGACCAGCGGGCTGGGAACGCTGTCGACGCGCACACGCCCGGTGAACCAGGTGACTTACCGTACGCGGCAGGTTGCCCTGCGTTCACCCGTGAGCTGCGGCGCGTCCGGTGGCCCAGCACGAAGAACTTCAAGCCCGACGTACCGGAGAAGTACGACGGCAGGACGCACCCCTCGGAGTTTCTCAGCATCTACACGATCGCTGTGCAAGCTGCCGGGGGGCGCGACGAGAGGATATTGGCGAACTACTTCCCGCTCGTGCTTAAGCCGAACGTTCGTTCGTGGCTTATGCACTTGCCGGAAGGCTCCATTTCTTCCTGGGCGGATCTTTGCCATCAGTTTGTTGGCGCCTTCACAGGCGGCCACAAACCTCATGGCCAGGATAGCGACCTCCACATCCTAGCCCAGAAGGAAGGAGAATCCCTGCGCAAGTACATCCAGCGCTTCAGCCGCGTGCATCGCAACATCCCCGACGTTCACCCTGCCGCGGTTATCAGCGCGTTCCACCAGAACGTGCGTAACTGCCGCATGCGTGAAGAGATGGCCATGACCAAGATCCGGGACGTCAGCGAGCTATATGCCCTGGCTGACAAGTGCGCGCGCGCGGAGGAGGGGAGGAAACTCCCCGGGGAGGATGCTGGCGCAGGAGAAAGCGACAGTGACGACACCGCCCCGGCGAAGAGAAGCCAGCGGCGGAATAATAGGAGGAAGAACAGGAAAGAGGTGCTTGCCGTCGAGGAGTCCGGCAAGGAGGCTCCCGCCAAGCAAACGCAGGCTGGCGGCTCCGGCAAGGAGCCTGCCCCCGTGGCGGCAGCCGACAAGCAGGACGGCTCCGACAAGCAATACTGCAAGATCCACCGCACCAAGGGCCACGATCTCTCCAACTGCAAAAGCGTCGAGTACCTCGTCGTGCAGCAGAAGGCTGAGTACGAGAGGCGCGACAAGGGGAAGGCCCAGGGTGGAGGTGGCGAACCAAGCAAGAAGCGGCCGCCCATCGGCCGGGGAGGACGCCGCGGCAAGGCCAAGCAGCGGCAAGGCGATCGGCCTCCCCGGGGCCGCGGCGAGGATGAAGAAGACGACGACGAAGACATGGAAGACGAAGATAACAGCAAGCAGGAGTTCCAGAAGGCCACGGAGGTCCTATGCGTTGACGGCGGCGCCTCTCTGCACACCTCCCACCGCCAGCTTAAGCGGTGGGTGCGAGAGGTGAACGCAGCAGAGCCGCCCGTGGAGTCGCGCAGGCTCCTCAAATGGTCCAGCACGCCCATCATTTTCGATCTTGAGGATCACCCCGACCGCACAACCGCGGTCGGGTGCTTGCCGATGCTGGTCTCACCCACCATCCGCAACCTCAAGGTCACCAAAATGTTGGTAGACGGCGGGGCCGGGCTGAACTTGATCTCCTCCGCTGTGATCAAGAAACTCCAGATCCCAGACGGCGAGCTCGAAGAGACCGGTTCTTTCCAAGGAATCAACCCGGGGAGGAGCAAGCCCAAGGGGAAGATTACTCTGCCTGTGACCTTCGGCGGCGAGCTCAACTTCAGGACTGAGCGCATCACGTTCGACGTCGCTGATATCCCGTTACCATACAATGGGATCCTCGGCCGTCCCGCTCTCGCCAAGTTCATGGCAGCTTCCCACCACGCCTACAACGTACTCAAGATGCCGAGGCCGATAAGCGTCATCACTGTCCATGGCGACAAAAAGGACGCGCTTATCTGCGCCGACAAGATCTACCGGGATGTAGCAGCCGCGGCAGAGAAGGACACACTTGCCGCTGAAGCCCCCGGGAAGAAGAAGACAAGGACCAAGTCCGGTAAGTGCTCTGGGGCCCACTCCGGCAACCGCACCTCTTCGGAGTGCTGCGCCGCCGTCGAGGACGTTCCCTCGAGCTCCACCGGCAAGTACAAGAAGGGAATGACCGCTCCTCCGGCAACCAAGAAGGTGTCCGCCAAGGAGGACGGCACTGGCGGTACCTTCACCATCAGTGCCACGCTTGACAGCAAATAGGAAAGCGCGCTCGTTGCCTTCCTGCGGGCGAATGTCGACGTGTTTGCATGGCAACCGTCCGACATCCCCGGTGTTCCCAGGAGGATGATTGAGCACAAGCTCGCTGTCTGTCCTCACGCGCGACCCGTCAAGCAGAAAGTGAGAAAGCAAGCCGTGGAGCGCCAAGAATTCATCAGCGAAGAGATCAAGAAGCTAGAGGCAGCAGGCCTAGTGAGAGGTGTGATCCATCCAATGTGGCTGGCCAATCCGGTCGTCGTGCGCAAAGCCAATGGGAAGTGGAGACTGTGCATAGACTTCACCGATGTGAATAAAGCATGTCCCAAGGATCCATTTCCCTTGCCGCGCATCGACCAGATTGTTGACTCCACTGCCGGATGTGAGCTACTCTCTTTTCTTGATGCATATTCAGGCTACCACCAAGTCTTTATCGCCAAAGAAGATGAAGAGAAGACCGCATTTATCACTCCGTGCGGCACCTATTGCTTCATACGCATGCCGTTTGGACTGAAGAATGCGGGATCAACGTTTGCAAGGGTAGTGCACACTGCTTTCGAGCCACAGATCCATAGGAACGTGGAGGCCTACATGGATGACATCGTGGTGAAGAGCAGGAGCAAGGAAACCCTGGTCCAAGATCTAGAAGAGACATTTCAGAACCTGCGCAAGATACAGCTCAAGCTGAACCCCGAGAAGTGCGTTTTCGGAGTCCCCTCCGGCAAGCTTCTCGGGTTCTTTGTGTCACAGAGGGGGATTGAAGCTAATCCCGACAAGATCAAAGCCATCGAGCAGATCGAAGCCCCAGAGCGCGTCAAGGACGTCAGAAAGCTTGCAGGTTGTGTGGCCGCCCTCAGTCGGTTCATTTCAAGGTCTGCAGAACGCGCCCTGCCCTTCTTTAAAATCTTGAAGAAGGCAGGCCCCATGCAGTGGACTCCAGAAGCGGAGGCGGCGCTGCAAGATTTGAAAAGGTACCTATCCTCCACTCCAATACTTGTCGCACCTAGACCACAGGAGAAGTTGTTGCTATACCTAGCGGCAACCAACCAGGTGGTTAGTGCTGCGTTAGTGGCGGAGAGGGAGGCCGACGAGGAGTCTATACCACCTGCAAGCGAATCCAGCGACAAGTGGGGGGCTGCTCCGGCAAGCTCTGGCCCCGACAAGGACAACCCTGCGCAGGAACAGGATGGAGCGCGGAAGAAGATGGTGCAGCGCCCGGTGTATTTTGTGAGTTCCCTCTTGCAGGGGGCTAGATCAAGATACTCTGGGGTGCAGAAGTTGCTTTTCGGCCTCCTCATGGCCTCTAGAAAGCTGCGCCATTACTTCCAAGCACATGAGATAACAGTAGTCACTCGCTTTCCGCTGAAGAGGATATTGCACAATCCCGAGGCAACAGGCAGGATCGTCGAGTGGGCACTGGAGCTGTCGAGCTTTGGACTCAAATTTGAAAGTACTTCAACCATACAGAGCCGAGCTTTGGCAGAATTCATAGCTGAGTGGACCCCGACGCCAGATGGAGAAGCCCAAGAAACAAGCGCGCCCGTACAAGAAGCAACAAGCGAGTGGGTAATGTACTTCGATGGTGCCTTCTCGCTGCAAGGCGCCGGTGCTGGCGTGGTACTCATCGCGCCCACCGGAGAGCACCTCAAGTATGTTATCCAGATGCACTTCCCAAGAGAGCAAGCAACCAACAATACTGCTGAGTATGAAGGCTTGCTCGCCGGCCTCAGGATTGCGGCCGAACTTGGGATCAGAAAGCTGATTGTGCGGGGAGATTCTCAACTGGTGGTCCGGCAAGTCAACAAGAGCTACCAGAGCCCTCTGATGGAAGCTTATGTAGATGAAGTGAGGAAGCTGGAAGAACACTTTGAAGGGCTGCAAATGGAGCACGTCGCGAGAGCTCAGAACGAGATAGCAGACGGCCTTTCGAAGTGTGCTTCGTTGAAGTTACCTGTGGAACCAGGGACCTTCTTACTCAAGCTGACTCAACCATCCGTTACACCATCAGTTGGGCAGTCCAAGAAAAGGAAGTTGGTCTCCGGCGACTACTTGCAGGCGAACCTTCCTGAGACCGCCGCCAAGGTCCCCAAGATCAACAACCAGAACGCCGGGGGACAGCCCGCTCCTGCGGATCCCAGGATCCGTCCAGTCGAAGCAGGTGTCCCCGATAAGCCTTGCTCCGGCAAGCAGATCAGCAGTCTGAACGCTGAGGAACAGTCCGCTCCTGCGGATCCGAGGATCTGTCCAGTTGAAGCGGGGGTTCCCGACAAGCTTTGCCCCGGCAAGCTTGCCGGGGGATCACCGGCTCCGGCGGAACCAGAGGTTCTTGCCGTAGAAGCCGGGGTCCCCGCAGCGGCCTTCATGCCTTTAGTCCTTGCCGTCGAGCCCCGGGCTCCGGCATGGGCGCAGCAGATCGTCCGTTTTCTGCAAACTGGAGAACTTCCCGACGACCCAGAAGAGATGGAGAAGATCACCAGGCAGTCAAGTATGTACCAGTTCGTGGACAACGAGCTGTACAGAAGGAGACTCAACGGTGTCAGATTGAAGTGCATCTCCAGGGAAGACGGACAGAAGCTGTTGGCAGAGATACACGGAGGCATATGCGGCCATCACATTGGCGCAAGAGCACTTGTCGGGAAAGCCTTCCGGCAAGGGTTCTTCTGGCAAGAAGCCCTCCAAGATGCAACTGCACTAGTAACCAAGTGTGAAGCGTGCCAGTTCCATGCAAAACAGATTCATCAGCCAGCTCAAGCTCTCCAAACAATCCCTTTATCCTGGCCCTTCTCGGTCTGGGGGCTCGATATCCTCGGCCCTTTTCCCCGAGCCGTCGGGGGCTTCGAGTACTTGTACGTTGCAATCGACAAGTTCACGAAGTGGCCAGAAGTGGAGCCAGTGAGGAAGGTGACCGCGCAGTCAGCAGTCAAGTTCTTCCGGTCGATCGTCTACCGTTTCGGAATCCCCAACAGAATCATCACCGACAACGGGACACAATTCACAAGTCGCGCCTTCATGCAATACGCCCAGGATCTCGGCGCCAAGGTCTGTTTCGCTTCGGTTGCTCACCCCAGGAGCAACGGTCAAGCAGAAAGGGCCAACGCTGAAGTGCTGCGCGGACTCAAGACCAGGACCTTCGACAGGCTGCGCAAGTGCGGAAGAAATTGGATTGAGGAGCTGCCGGCGGCTCTTTGGTCAATCAGAACGACACCGAGTCGAGCCACCGGACAGACACCCTTTGCTCTAGTCTATGGAGCGGAAGCAGTTATCCCCACGGAACTCGTATACGGATCTCCTCGGGTGCTCGCTTATGACGAGCTCGAGCAAGAGCAGCTGCGCCAAGATGACGCGCTGCTCCTTGAGGAAGGACGTCTCCAGGCTGCGGTACGAGCTGCTCGATACCAGCAAGCCTTGCGTCGCTACCATAGCCGCAAGGTCAAGGCCAGGAGTCTCGAAGAGGGCGACCTTGTCCTTCGGCGCACTCAGTCGGCCAAGGATTCCAACAAGTTGACGCCAAAGTGGGAAGGACCTTATCGGGTGAGACAAGTCACGAGGCCTGGCGCTGTCCGCCTCGAGACCGAAGAAGGCGTACCAGTGAGCAACTCCTGGAACATAGAGCATCTTCGCAAGTTTCACCCATAAGGCGCGGTTGCCGTGACCCGCTCCGGCAACCATCGGTTTGTACAGGCCTTGCCGCTGTTGCATGTAACCCCTTGTACAAAGCCAGGCGAAGCCCCTGGCACCAGATAAGGTTGCCCTGTTAGGCGACCTTGTTCTTAGGCACGTTCAGTCGGCCAAGAATTATAACAAGTCGACGCCGAAGCAGGAAGGCCCTTATCGGGTGAGACGAGTCGCGAGGCCCGGCGCTGTCCGCCTCAAGACCGAAGAGGGCCTACCAGTGAGCAACTCCTGGGAACATAGAGCATCTTCGCAAGTTTCGCCCATAAGGCGCGGTTGCCGTGATCCGCTCCGGCAACCATCGGTTTGTACAGGCCTTGCCGCTGCTGCATGTAACCCCTTGTACAAAGCCAGGCGAAGCCCCTGGCATCAGATAAAGTTGCCCTGTTAGGCGACCTTGTTCTTAGGCACGTTCAGTCGGCCAAGAATTATAACAAGTCGACGCCGAAGCAGGAAGGCCCTTATCGGGTGAGACGAGTCGCGAGGCCCGGCGCTGTCCGCCTCAAGACCGAAGAGGGCCTACCAGTGAGCAACTCCTGGGAACATAGAGCATCTTCGCAAGTTTCGCCCATAAGGCGCGGTTGCCGTGATCCGCTCCGGCAACCACCGGTTTGTGCAGGCCTTGCCGATGTTGCATGTAACCCCTCGTACAAAGCCAGGCGAAGCCCCTGGCCGAAGATAAAGAAGCGCTGGCGCCCTAGATTTTAGCATGCATGCTGAGTCAGAGTCTCGTCCTTGGTTAGGGTTGTCAGTTCCTAACTGTCGCTAACCCCTAACTTAGAGGTCGAGTCCGCGTCTTTTTTCCCGTCCTTTCCCTTTGGCTCGCAGGAATTGAATGTCCTTGCCGGGCCGCTCAAGGACAAGGAAGAGGAGAAGGACGAGCCAACACCTACGCCCCGGCGAGCCAGAGTCGCCGGGGGCTGCAACCTCAGATAAGTTTTTGCATCCCTCATCATGCATTCTCTTATGGACTGTGGAATTTGAAAGCCTCCTTTCCTCCTGAAAAGCTACCGTGCTCTCTTAGCGGCAAGCCCCAGAGCGCGTTCCTGGGGCCCGTTTCGATAGCAGCCGCGGCAGCAAGGGGGAGGGAAGCGAGGGGCCGGAACCCGCCTGCTCCCCGCCTCCGCCAAGGGCGTGAGAAAGGTCGAGCAGTGCGGGGGAGCGGCTGGGCCTGTTGCCGGGCGAGAAACTGTCTATCTTAACGATGTAAAGGATTCGTTCCTTACCGCGGTTTCCACCCGCGAGACAAATGATCCGGCAAACATCCCCTTTTCATTAAAAAACATTCCACTCAGGTACAGTTCAGAGAGAATGAAAAACATGAAAGAAGGGATTACAAGGCTTAAACGCAACTAAGGCCCGAAGGCTTACAAGCTGAAAAGAGATAAGGTGCCCGTAATCCCTTTCTTGTCTCTCTCCTCAGGAGGTAGGGCAAGTAGGCGAAGAGGGCGAAAGGGGCACCTAGGCGAGCTACGGGTGGCAGAAGGCACCAAGAGAAGATCCGGGGGCTCCGCCCGGGGGTCTCCGGAGGCTGAAGAAGACGGAGGCGCCGGAGGCAGAGCTGGAAGATGAGGCAGCGGCCTTGCCGCCAGCCTCTTCCTCTTCCCCAGCCTCGCCACTCCGGCCGCCCGAGGAGATCAAGCCCCCGGCAAGAGGAGCTTGCCTGGCCGAAGAGAAGACCCCGGTGGTCGTCACCGAGAGCAAGGGTGATGACGGCGTCTGGGGCGCATCTGGAACACGAGGCACCGGAGCGTCAGCCAGCTGTCGAAGTCGGCCCGTACTCCGACTTCGCGGCCTTCGACGCCCGCCCTCTGTCCTCCTCAGCAGCCCCCCTACGCCAGCCGCCCAAGGAGACGACCCCGGGGAGTTCACGGAGCCCGGCGCGGACGATGGGGCCGCCGGTGCCACACGGAGCTGCGACCGACGCCTAGTCGGACCCGTCATCCCGGCGGCTGCTCCCCTCGTCGTCGCTGTCGCTCCCCTCCTCGTCACTCTCGCTCGAGGAGGAGCCTTCGCTGTCGGAGGAGCTATCTTCGCAGCACCGGGCCCGGATGCCGGAGCCCCAGAAGGCCTTGACGGAGAGGAGGTCCTCCCCCACCAGCTTAAAGTGGAGGGTGAACCCCTCCGTCAAGCTGTGGATCCGGGCGAACGTCTTCCACCCGCGGCCCAGACACACCACGCCGGGGGCTCGGGACTCGACGTGGACTCGCGTCCCACTGATCCCGCAGCCCCTCATGCGCAGGTTTAGCGTTTCAGGCTGCTCCACCTCCAACACGCTCGCGAATGGAGCGGGAAGCCGGAGGCAGCGACGAGGCGCCCAGCGCAGCCTGATAATGAACTCACAGGGGTCGTCCCCGAGATGGACCGCGGGAAGGAACGGAGCCGCTGGCGGAGGCGAGGACGGCGCACCGATCCGTCCGCCCCGAGCGCCCCGGCCCCGTCCACGACCTCGTCCGCGACCTCGCCCTCTCCCTCTTCCCCTGACGACCGGCTCCGCCGCCGCGGGCGCAAGGGGAGGAGGGGCGCGTTGCCTAGCAGACACCCTCGCGGCAACCGAAGAAGAACCAGGGTTCCCCCCCTCCATCGCAGGTGGGGGAAGGAAACCAGAAGCAGAAGGAGGAAGGAGATGGAGTGCGGATTTCCGTTGCCCCCTTTCGCTCCTTATAAAGGGGCGGAGTGGGGACGCGGCCGCCTCGCTCCTCCAATAGAAGCGGAGGAAGGGCAGGCGACTGGGGCCGACCCACTGCATCGACCCGCGCCGGCCCGACTCCCTGCCTCCGCCGCCGCGACTCCGAGTGCATGAGGACCACGTGGTGGGCGCGCAGAACCGCGGCGGCGGGTGGGACGACCTCTCCCCATCCCGTGATTATGGGGAACGGACGCCTCGAAAGCCGCGCCTCACCCCCGTTCATTTATCGAGCCGCGCCTCCGCACCTCCCTCCACTTAAAGAGGGAACGGGCGTTTCGCCCCCACGACGCCGCGATGAGCGCGCGCCGCCTGGGGAAGGTGCGATGGATGCGGAGTTAAGGAGCAGCGCGACCAAGGCCACGCTTGCCCGTGCACTGTTAGGGCCTGGCCCAACGACGCTCGGCACCGTGTGTGGCCCAGGCCCGGGGGCTCCTGTCGGTGTACTAAAGTAGGGGTACCTTAGTACCCCAGACTTGTGCACGGGCAGTTGTAGCACCCTGCGGCGAGGCCCGCCCAGGAAGCGCCAAGAGAAGACCAAGCATTCAAGACAAGGCCCCCGGCAAGAGGAGCTTGCCGGGCCAAGAAGACAAGACCCCGGCAAGAGGAGCTTGCCGGGACGACTAAGCCCATGTAATACCATCCAAGAACAAAGTATACGAGACAGAAGATCGAGACCCCGACAAGAGGAGCTTGTCGGGAAGGCCGAACCCAGGCACCACAAGAGAAGCCCGCCACGGCGCGCCATGCGCCCCGGCAAGGCCTGATAGCCGGCAAGCTATCAGGCACAGGAAGACGACCCCCGCGGCAAGCCACTTGTCGCGGCAAATCGCCACCTCAGGACTGCGCTCCAGCTCACCCGCCCACGCGTCGCTCCGGGGTTTCCCCCAAGGGCACGTGGCGGGGCACCGCGCAGCCTGGGGTATGCGGTGGCATGCAGCCACCACCGTGGCGAGCGGTGGCGCACCTAACGGTCCGCCTCGGTGCTGTCCAGGCGACCGTGACGGGCATTTAATGCCCTTGTCCCCTACCGTCAGAAGTAGGTATGATAACACTGTGCCGCACTGCAACGCCACTGTTCCCGCACTGTTACAACTTCCACCCCTTTTACACTTTTACCCCTTTCTCTTACGTTGACACCTGTCGGTGACCCCTTTGCGCTATAAAAGGAGGCCCGTGTGCAACGTAGAGGGGGTTCGGGGGGGATTCGGAATCCAGACAGCCATACGCTCGGTGTAGCTAGCTCTCCAAGCTCCCGAGCTCCCCAGTTCAATACAACCAAGCAGGAGTAGGGTTTTACGCGTCCTTCGCGGCCCGAACCTGGGTAAACCGCCCGTGTGCTCGCCTCGATCTGCTCTCCGTGCTCCCTCCGCCCCCCTCACCGGACAACGAAAGGGGCTCCGGCCCCATAGGTGCTCGCGGGGGACGCCAGTCCACCCCGACACTAGCCAAGCCCGACGAAGAAAACCCAGGCCCGAGCCCGTCCCGGCCCGGCCATCGGGCCTGTTTTCTGGGCCCGAGCCCGGCCCGAACATGCAAAAGCCCGCCGGGCCTTGGGCTGGCCCGGCCCGCCCTTCAGAAAACTGCAAAAACAACGGGCCCGGGCCCGGGCCGGCCCGGCCACCGGGCTCAAAATCGAGGCCCGAGCTCGGCCCGGGGGCAGCGTCGGGCCGGGCCGGCCGGGCCGGGCTGCCCATGGCCAGGTCTAAGCACACGTGTGCACGAGGGGATTCCGTAGAATTCCTGTAACTACCCGTACGTCTAGCATTTTTGGGTCACCTCCTGTGCCGTTGGATTGGACTTGCACGTAATATGGAGGGTTCCCCAAGCTCCAGCATATTCTTCTCTGGGCTGATGGCATGGCACCGTTCAAGCCAGTCGCTTGCGAAGCAAAACTCGCATCAACACAAGGCAGCACCCTTCCACCCCTCTGTCGCCTTCAGCTTCAGTAGTGGTCGTCCTCGTCGAAGCACTGGTTGCCGTCGTCTTCAGCATCGGCGGTTGCGTGTTGCAGCATCCCGGCATCAGGTGTCGTCGTCTCCAACATCTCGTGCTTGCCGCTTTGAGCACCGGTGTCTGTCGTCTCTAGTATCGGTGGATGTCAGTTGCAGCATATCAGCATTGGATGTCGACGTCTTCAACACCTACAGTTGCCGGTTCCAGCACTGGTGTCCATTGACTCCAGCATTGGTCGGTGCCAGTTGCAGCACTCAATATCGAATGACACGTCGCCTCAACCACTCGCAGTTACTAGCTGTAACACCCGTGACCATCGTCTCCAGCACCGATGGGTGTTGGCCGCAGCACCCGTACGTGACCTTTGCAGCAAGGTGGAAACGATGTTGAGGCGCCCTGGCTGGGTCTCACAGCCACAATCATGGCCCCGCGCCCACTTGTAGCCCCGCCTCCTTCGGCTTGTCGCATCAACTAGTACCAGCTCCTACTTTCGCTAATTGCAGCATAGGAGGTGGCCGCTCACGACTCCGACAGTGCCACTCGCATCTCGTCCCCCATGCTTCTCGCACTAATTGATGAGTCCAAAATGTATGATATTTTTTTGGTTATTTTGTGTCTACATAGTAGGTTTTGTTGTTTTTACTACGTTTGTGCACTGTTTTTTGTCGACTTTCTCTAGGATAAGCCTTTTGGACAAATGAGATATTATGGAAGAAACCCCAAGAATTTATGGTGAAATCACGTCAATTAACATGATTATCACCTGCCATAAAAATAATAAAGCATTGGAAGAAATTGGAGCTTACACAGCCTTCCAGAGCGCAAAACGGCCAATGCGTAATAACGGTCGTACCAAGTGTAGCCGCCTTCACTACTTTCGCCCGGGGGAATCAGATCGTAGATCGAATGCATTCACACACCAGAAACCCATCGGAGATCAGATGCATTCGCACACCATTCGCAAACGTTAAGAGTGGGTCAAGTATACTATCCCGTAGCCAATGAGAATTCCAAACTCCCTGAGAACGCCTTACTTCTCTGCTATACGTGGGCCAGCAGTGGGCCGACTGAATCCAATCGGCCAGCAGTAGGCCGACTGAATCCAGTTGGTCCGCAGTAGGCCGACTGGGTAATATTTAAAAAAATATAATTACGGCGTAATATTTCTGAAATTTAATAAAAGAAACGTATTATTTTAAAAAAAATAGCGTTGTAGCCTGGGGGTATCGACAGAGCCCCAGACAGCCCCTCGCCCCGCTGAGAAGCCGCTCGTGGCCATCCTCGGCTCGGCATGGCTGCTTCTGGGCCCTTGCAGCATCGGCTGGCTGGCCAGAGCTCGTCGGAGCCATGTTTGGAAGGGTGACAGGAAAGGGATGCACATCAAATCAGGGGGGAAGCTAAGAAGAAGCGGTAATTATACGTCATCTTAGCCAAATTACCTACTCCCTTGGTTCATAAACATAACTTTTTTAAAGATTTCACTACAGACTACATACGGAGCAAAATAAGTGAAGTACACTCTAAAATATGTCTATATACATCCGTATGTAGTTTGTAGCAGAGTCTACATCTGTATGTAGTTTGTAGCGGAGTCTCGAAAAAGACTTATATTTAGGAATGGAGGAAGTAATTAGCATGATGCATGCTACTTGATATGATACCCCAATAGGATATGAGTCAGACATCCTGAATTAAGCAAATAATCGGATTCTTTGGATAGCAGGAATTGCATACACAAAAATAAACACCAGAATTAATGCATGGTTTCCATGAGAATTGATGTCATAGTAGTTTTCCTTTTCAATGAGTTTTTTTGTGTGTGTGTGTCAGTCAAACAACCAGAAGAAGGTTGGAGGCGATCAATTTTGTGTTAGTCATCAAACAGGCCTCCACAGTAACACACAGAAGAGCATTTCCAATGACTTGCCGACGAATGCCAAACGAATGCCAAATCATGCGCGTTGTCCCACTTCCCCCTGTACTCTTTAGGTTACATACAATGCCTCGGTCGGATAGTACATCTCTCAACTAACTAATGGTACGTAGCACTCCTGTTGCCAGAAGGTGGGAAAGCCTGTCGCCTTCGTGGATTCTGAAAATTCCCCTCATCCTCTTCGCCGCCACCGGCACCGGGGGTTTGTTTCAAACTTTTCCGTTTATCTCCAGAATCCGCATTGATAGCCCTGGCCACTGCATTGTCCTTTCTTCTCTCAGATCTAACCTCTCCAAATGAAGTATTCTTTCTAGCTTCAGCGTAATCGAAGGCCTTCAGCTGATCATTAAATTCTGGTTCTTCCGGTGCTTGGTGCTTCTGTTGAAGGTCTCTGCTCTCGTTGAGGGATCTGAAGCGCTGCTCGATGCCAGAGGAAAGCTCAGGAGGGGAGCTAGACACATTGGTGTCTCCAGGTTTGCACTCGCTCTGTCCATCTGCGTTGCCGTTTTCTGGGTCATCTGTTCCAGTGTCCAGCTGAATCACTTCCTCCATCCGAGACGCAGGATCCTCGCACATGATTTCCCCTTCAGGTTCCGCCGATTTTGCTACTGGAAGGCTAGTTGCTGGAGGATTTGCACCACCTGAGAAATGATGGAAAGGCAGTACCACGGAAGACTTGATCTTCTCCACCTTGCTTTTACTCTGCATTTGTAACACAAGCCAAACAAAGTCAAGCATTACTAGGGAAAGCTAATGTGGGAAAGTGCTTTCTGCTGCACCCAAAAAACAGAACAAAGATAACATCATATATTGCAGATTAGTGAGCTTATAAAGTCCCATAATGAAGACAAGTCACCAACCTTTTCACAGTGAGAACTTTGGTACAAATTTCAAGTAGCATCTATACTGAGACATGGACATTTACCCCATGTGGCTATATAGAGAAAACAGAGACTACAAAGGAAATTCGCAAAAAGAGGAGACTATTCCATATCTTGCCCCTTAATTACTTGAGTAAAGTGGGAGCTCTTGGTTTATCTCTTTGGAACAAAAGTCATAACTAATTTATTTACATGCACTTATTTTCCAACGGTACCATAGGTATCCCGCGTAGGTAAGGGGTTGGGGTACACCCACAGTTCAAATACAATTAGTAAATTAATTCAAGATCTCCATCACGTGTTAATTCTACAGTGGAGGAAAGAGAAAAAAGGACACAGCAGAAACATCCAATACCTGCTCACTTGAAAATCCTGGAAATAGATTTGGCCTTCTTGCGGTAGAGGGTTTTCCTAACAGAGCACCAAAAGCCGTAGGTCTCTTTGATACTTGAACTGTTGCCTTTATTACCTGAACAATGGAGCTGTTTAGATACTGATACAGCAGAAGAAATATAGCAAACAAAGGCAAATGATTTTCTTACTTGCTGCTGACCACCACAATTGCTCGGTATCACTGTATCTGCTTGCCCAGTAGCGCCTGGCAACGCCCCAAAGCTCTTGGTTTCAGGTGTTACGTTATCTAGTTGCAAATTACCTAAAGAAGCTCCGCTCGTAACATTCCCAGTACAGAAAGAAGCAGTATGGACATTTGTAATCACTGTGGGAGCTACATCAGGTTCAGCAATCAGCTGAAGATTACTTTCATTACTATCAGCATCGACGGCAGGAATCATTTCAGTGTCTTCACTGCCGTCCTTCGCTTCTGCCGCCATTAACTGCACAAAATGATGAATTAGTATGAAAAGCAGCCCAGATTCCTTAGTAAATCTCTGAGAAGTTAGTTCCTACAGATTGCAACAGTAAAGGAATGATAATAGATAAGTTTCACATAGATCACCAGAACTACCTCTTCCAGCCTTCCTTTCTTCAGTTGCGCAGCTATACTTTCAAAAGCATCGGCATTTGCGACAGCATTCCTTATGATAGTAATGACATGTCCGAGATAGTGCTCAAGAAATTTATTTTTTGACTTCACTGTTCTTTTTAACCTCCCAGTGGTCACAGGCATCTGTTTGGCTGCAGTCCAAATCCGAAGGATAAATTAGCCAGGCTAACTCACGCATGTAAGCAATGTACATAGATTAGGAAAGAAAAATGCCTATTTCAAGTAGAGTCTTATTGGGTAATATATAACCAGTGCTCTCATCCTCAGCACGAGCGACGCCATCTCTCCATTGATATAGACCCTGTGATGGGAAACAACTACATAAGGAATGGTAGAAATGATTTCATTTCAACTTATAACTGAGTATCAGGTAGTCACAAATAGCAGCCTAGCACATTAGGCAAGCAGAGGCATAAAACACAAAACAGATCAATGTCATAAAATAAAATTAAAATG